>JAHFWJ010000058.1:0-617714 GCA_028555115.1 Himalopsyche japonica | reverse complement strand
GGAAACCATTTGTTTCAAAATAAACATTCATGTGATTTTACTATAAACTACAAAATCCTGCATTTCAATAACAAATCACTGAAATTAGATAAACAAGAAATCCTTGAAAATAATCGATATAAATTGTTGCCTAATTCTAACCTTATAAATGAACAAACTACTTTTGCGTCGTCACCATTGTTATACTCATTAAATTAGAGTAATAAATATATATTTCAAATAAAATATTTTTTTTTTTTTTGAAAAATGATATTGCCTCCCTTTACTTAATTTTTTACAGAAAATATTGGAACGCCCCTGACTGACCATATCTTCCCATCTCATCGATTCATCTTTAATCGACTTCTCATGTATTAATTTATTTTGTTCCATTAAGTAGTGATTGTGGGTTATTTTCGTCATTAAAAATTTCCCACTCCTTACTTCCTTATTGATTGTTTAGAGCTCCTAATGGATTATTGATTTACCATAATTGCAATTGTAATTCTTAATAAGTGATTGTGAACATTTAATTTTTATACTAATTTACTTTATTTGTATCAATATTGTATGATTTTATGTAAATCGTTTCCTAGTTCTTGTACCCATGGTTTTGTACACCTGCTACCATTAACTCAAATTATTTTTTTGTTTTGTATAAATAGACTTGTTTGTAAATTGTATTCTATCAGTTGATAATGCTCGCGATGAGCGAAACCGGTCCTGATCAAAAAATATATTGTGGAAATAAGTACTAAAAAATGTGTTTTTATTATTTAAAATATAATGCCTTTCCATCAAGAAGTGACAGTTAACACCTTAAAAGTCATATATGTTGTTTTATAGAGCGCGAGAATGCATTTTGGTTTTTGCCTTTTGCTTGGCTTTTCCTGAATTGATCTATTTTCCGTTGCGTTTACTTGACTAGACAATATCATAGAAAGCGGATGTGGAAATGGACGCTCGATTTAAACCAATAAGCCTCCATGTTAATTCGTTTTCAAAGGCTTTTACGGATAAAAGGGCGTGTGGTAAAAGCTCACATGCTGTTTCTCGTGATGTGAAGCGAATGAATTATTATGGTCTTTTGATAACATTCAAAAATCATATGTGCTATTTATAATGTTACGTGTTATACGACATGAACACAGAAACAATCATTGTATCATTATAATATGTTAGCGATTGCACATATTTGAAATACGATTTTATAATTTATGATATCGACTGAAGGTGCTTGATGGAATGAGGCATCTTCGGGCATTCTATCACACGGATGCAACAGAACTGACTGTCAGTCGGAATCGTACATAATTGTAACAATTAAAATTTTATAATTTTATGTTTTAGAACAAATTAAAGAGATTTTTGTAGGCATATGAGATAAAAAAATGTATCTCAGTAGGTGTTTCCTTAACAGGCCTAACTTAAGTAAGTTCCAGATTTTTTTTGAAATAAAGATGATGAATAGAAAATAATTATGTATGCATGAAATATACAAAAGAAAAAATATTAAGGATGTATTCAGTTCTGGGACTTGGAGCAGAAAAAAAGAGGTAAAAAAATATTTTGACGTTATTGCTCACCAAAACGTAGTACTCCGTAATCTAAGACAAATTGTAATATAATCGGACGCACAATTTGAATGCGGAATGGAAAACAGAGAGCTACTGCAGCGAAGCAGAAAAGCAACACACATTTCTAGCTCGACGAAAAACTTTCATGACCAGCAACACGAAGCAAAATAGAAAATTTAGCGCTGAACAAAAGAAAGCTGTAAACTTTTTCGTTTTAGTCCAGTTTTTAAAGTTAAGACCAGAGTAAAAGCTCTCTCTGAAGCAACAGCGGTGTACAAATAGATATTGAAAAGCTAATCTCCACGAGCTTTTAAACTATATCATCATCACAAATTACTACATTTATTTGTTTGAGTCAACTTGATGGTTTATTTAATGCGATTTAAGGAAACGAAGAAACGTTAAAGTCACTTCTTCTGAAAGCACTAGGACACTATATTAAAGTTATTTCATATTCTTTTTCACATTATTATTAAAGTAAAAAGACAGAAAAGACTTCAATGATTAGTTATTATATATTGTATGATAGTTCGGATAACAACAATCAAGAATATTTAATACTAATATAATTATGCTAATATAATATAATATTTTGTTATTTCTGTATATCTATCGACGATTTTCTATTCAGTAATCGAACTCTATAAATTTGCATTGCATAAGCTGACAGAAATATTCAGATTGGTCATAAGAATAGGAATTAAGAAAGTCTCATATATTTTTGGATATTCACTTCTTAAATTTTCTATCTCTACTTTTTTTAGCCTGTGTTGTATTATGTGTAGAATTAATTCAATGTAAATTTGTTGATGCTACTTTTCTTTCCGTACCCGAAATAGAAATAAGCTTAATAATAAAAGTTTAGAATAAAAAAGCATAAATAGATTTAATTGATTTTTGAATTTATATCTTGAACAAAACGAAAAAAAATGCGCAAAAGGTATTTGTAAAAAAATAATTGTTATTTTATTTATTTTCAGTACGCCTTTGCTATTCAGGATTCAGGAAAGGAAACTTACGTCACAAAGGCAATGAGAAAGAAAATAGAAACCAACGATGGATTGAAAAGAACTATATACTTTTCAGCAGCACTAAAATGTGGGTTAAGAAGCTCTTTAAATTGTATAAAAACAAACACATTGCAATGAAGTTAAATTTTCATTCGTTGCGAATAAACAATTTTCTCTCTGAATATCGTTTGTTTTAGATAAAATTTAGAATTAATTGTCTATACAAGTCTAAGACAGTAATTATAAAACCATTTTCAACATATTACGTTTATTGAATTTTGATCACTATGATGACACCACACAGAAAAAGAAATTTATACAAAGATAAAAGTCAAATTGATACTTCATTAATAAATATTCATGAGTGAAACATGTTAAGTAGTATTGGCTTATAGAGTTACAGGCAAGTGTCAATTCCAATACGAACTAAAGGCACAGCATATGCGAAATGTAAGGAGTAAAAAAAGTATATTTATTGAAATAACGATACATTAATTTCAATTTTATGTTATATGGAGTAGATTAGATAAAAATTGACACCAATTAACACAATATAAGCATTGTAAAATGTATTTAATGCGTTTGGAAATGGGGCTTTTCTCGGTTAGTAAGTTGTTTTTAACGTGAAATATAATATCAAAGTTACAAATTTTCTAGAAATAAATCCACAAGTGTAGTCAAATTTGAAGAGATTCGATAGAAACTACACTAAAATTCATATTGATAGGAGCTTTTTTGCATCTAATTGTGAAAAAAAACGATAGACTTTCATCAATAAACTATATATTGATTGAATTGGCATTCACTTGGTAGAACTCCATTATAACACGGTGAAAAAATAGCAATGTATTTTAGTTCTACAAAATTATTTTTAAAAATTTAGTTGATAGCTATTTCGGTTCACGTCATCGTCAGAACTATACTTAAAATAACATTTGCTTATCTACATATAGCTATTTTTTTCACCGTGTAATAAACTATATAGTTGTAAAGCGATTTTGCTGTTATTTGAAGTTATTGGTATTGCGATTTATCAAAATTGGCTTATCAATATCGCCCAAGATGGATTAAGCTTTGTTCAGTTTGTGAGTAGGGGTATAATAAATGATTTAATACGTCATTCAGTCGCCAAGTCAAAAAAACTTTGACACTAAGTTAGATGATGATCTACACTAAGTAAGCAAAAAGCTTAAAGTTTGCTGAAATATATGCAAATCTGCAGTAAGCGGCCAAGTAATTCCTGAATAGGGGATTTCAGAAGCCTTATCAGAGAGAGCGGGACAATGCTATCCGGCGTACAGAAGTACGATAAGGGAGGATACACGCCACAAAAGAAAATATTCTTCGCACTCTTTGTGTGTACAAAAACGGGATATCAGAAAACCTTCGGATATCGCCCCCGAGGTTTCAAAATCTAATTTGCAAATGCATTTTCTCCCTTCGGCTGGTTCTATTTATGTTTACGCCGGCAAAGGGTGGCTTGCGCCGCCATTGGCGTTGTGTGTTTCGTTTGACGTAGAAGTAGTTTCATCACGGAGAATAACCAACATATTTTTATGATGATTATAAAAATGTTTAGTTACTCTTTACTAACGAGTTTTGTTTCATAACTATTATGTATCGATAAACAAAAATGAAATTTTTTTTTTTCATTTAAAAAATATTCTTTCAGTAAACTTTTTTTATCAAAAATCAATGGATGGAATTTGCTGACGATAAAAACGTGTGTGTTTCATTCGATTTGTTTTTTACTTTGCTAAAAATTTTATTAATGACGAAATAAATTGGTTTTTCTTATTGTAGTTAAAACAAAAACCATTAAAACTTTTTAAATCTTTTATTTATAAAATTATCATTGCTATTGCTGCCTCAACAACCTCAATTAATATCGACTGAAAGTGCTTGATGGAATTTCAATATGACATTGAAAACTTTATGCTCTTCCACATGTTTTATCACTAACGACTCGGGGCTCACCATTCGACAAGTTTGCAAATTGTATTCTTAGTTCTTGAACGTTTGGTTTTGGATACCCGCTAATTATTAACTTAAAATGTTGAATAAGCAGGCTAGTTTGAAATTATTATTTTATCAGATGATAATACTCGCGATGCTTAAAAATGTCTTTATTATAAAATATATTATGAAAATATTATCAAAATAAAATGTTGTTCTTACATAAAATTGCATACCTCTCCACCAAGAAGTATAAGTTAATACCGTAAAAGAAGACTATTTGTCTTAATTTTTGGTTTAATTGATTTATTTAAGTTCATACTCAGTTAATTGAGTCACGGCAATAGACAATATAAAAACAAGAATTAATAAAACATAAAAATAATTGTTTTCATTTATAATGATGTTTGTTTAAATCAATCAAAGTATGAGTGAAAATATATTTTTAATATATAATAATAGTCCCTTTTTGCGAGATAAATTATTGCTATTTTTTCGCACATCACTGGTGATGGAAGTCAGTAGCTTGTGCAAAATATTAATGAAGGAGGAAAAGAAATGAAGAAAAACGTTTAAGGTGCGGAAGGATCGGTAATGAGTGAGCAGAATTGCAAATATTTTCAAACCTATTAGGCTGAAAAACTGGGCATTTTGTTTTTCTAGTAAATGGTAAAATGATTACCTACTTATGGAAGGAACTAGAGATTTCTGGTTTCGCAAATGAAGCTATTTTAAGTCATAATTTTGCAAATGAAAAATAATCATCGCTTACTGTGCATCTTGCTATGTTTATGTTTTATATTTTACAAACAAAATTCAAGCTTTTAGAAGACGTAATAATTATCAATTGTGTGTGAAAAGCAAATATTAAATAACCGTTGTCAATAAAAAAAAGGCTATCGAATCTTATAATATGCCTTAAGAGAATTTTTTTCTGAGCAAATCAATCGTAAAAAAATATTATAATTTTCAAAATATTTCTTACGAGAAATAATTCATTATATGGTTGATAAAATTGTATTGTGATTTCCGATAAGGCGGGGATATCAAGTTGATGCTTAGAAAAGACCTGTAGTTGTAGAAATATTGTTCTATTGATATCCAGTTTTAATGAGTGGCTTAGGAGCGATTGAGAACAGAACTTCGTGCCTCAAATGTTTAGATGAAGCGGTAAAAAAAAATAATCGATATTTCCGATTTGATATGTCAATAGTAAATGATGTTTTTGTGTTTCTCAGTAGATTATAAATTTTATTGAGAAATTATTTTGCTGTTCCATTTTAATTGGAATAAATAGCAATATTTTTATTACTCGGTGAAAAAAAGTGAAAGTTCTGATGAAGGCGTGAGCCGAAATAACTATTAACTACATATCTAATAATTTTTGTAAAACTAAAATACATTGCTATTTTTCACCGTGTTATAATGGAGTTCTACCAAGCGCCAATTCAATTAATAATATTTTTAAATATTAAGTAAACCGCTTAATAAAATACACGAATATAATTGGGTCTATCGGGTTTTTGTGTGATTTTGCAAGTTATAAATTTTGAAATATGATTTACGTTTTTCGACACATCCGATGAAAGTGTCCACTGGATTATAACCTTTTGCTCAATAATAGATTGTCAAAGACTTAAAATCACAACAAATTTTTCTGTATAACAATGAATTACAAACTTCGTTCTCAATGATCAACTCAATCTTCCCAACTTGTTGTGTGTAAGTGTTTGTGTTGGGAAAGTGTGGATTTATTTTCGTCATTAAAATTTCCCACTCCTTACTTCCTTATTGATTGTTTAGAGCTCCTAATGGATTATTGATTTACCATAATTGTATTTGTAATTCTTAATAAGTGATTGTGAACATTTAATTTTTATACTAATTTACTTTATTTGTATCAATATTGTATGATTTTATGTAAATTGTTTCCTAGTTCTTGAACCCATGGTTTTGTACACCTGATACCTTTAACTCAAATCAATTTTTTGTTTTGTATAAATAGACTTGTTTGTAAATTGTATTCTATCAGTTGATAATGCTTGCGATGAGCGAAACCGGTCCTGATCAAAAAATGTATTTTTATTATTTAAAATATAATAACTTTAGTATATGTACGATGCTAACTGATTATTTTACGTCAGTTCTGTTGTATCCGTGTGATAGAATGCCTGAAGATGCCGAAAGGCGAAACCCCGGCCGTTTGTGACAAAACATGTGAAATCGTACAATGTTGCAACAATTCAAATTTGATATTGAAATTCCATTAAACACCTTCAGTCAATATCATAAATTATAAAATATACACATTATTCTATTGCCAAATAAGAATTTAATTAATAATGTTTGTTTTAATATTTCATTATAAACTACGAGTCAACGCATGATTGTTTTAGTATATTAATTATCAATAACCATGCAATGCCATATTGTGTAATATTTAATATAATGAAAGGATAGAGTATTGTTCGGATAGTGAATAATTTGTCCTCTTCCAGCGCATATTTACCATACTGTAATAACTTTCGATGGTAAATCTATATGACCGGGAAAACTTAAAAGCTTTTCAGAGTTTAATTATAAACGCCCAAATGGTATTTTGCATTAATTGGATTTTAGGTTTATCGAAGCATAATGCAATTCGACTTTTCGTTAAAAACTAAATTGGGAAAAATGAACAACAGCGATATGCAATAGAGTGTAGAGGGATACCTATCTGCACGCCCCGCTTCTCCCCAACTTTAATAGTCTAGTTATATTTTAATCATTTTTCAGAATTTGTTTTTAATAATATTAAAAAAAATATGTTCAACTAGAAAAATAAGAAATTATTAAGCTATAATTCGAAAACAACTTTAAGCCTACACATTCAGAATTCTTGTTGTCACATGTATAAAGAGAGCGAAATAATAAAAGCGTTTTTGAATGTGAATAAGTTGATTGAATCGGTATTTAATTGGTAAAACTCTTAAATAACACAGTGACAAAATAACAAAAAACAAAATTTGTCATACAAAATTTATTAGATATATTATTGATAACTATTTCGGCTCTTCGATGAACTATGTTTAAACGCACATTTACCTATCTATATATAACTGTGTAGAAAATGTACAAAATACGCCCTCTCTTCTGTATTAACACCTGAGATTCATATTGTGTAAATAAATTCTAATATGTGGCACATTGATTTTATGCATTTTCGAATCGAAAAGTAATCTGGAGCTTTTTTTTTTGGGAATAGGCGTAAGTAGGTAAATGTACGTTTGAACGTAGTTATGATGAGGTTGTAAGCCGAAATAGTTATTAATAATATAGCTCATAAATTTTGTAGAACTAAAACGCATTGCTTTTTTTTCAGCGTATTCAATTCGTTATTTCGTTTAAATAATTCATAGGATTGGCCAAATTTTCATATATGCCGAAAGTATATGTTGAATTACATTTTTCTTTTAGCTGACGTTCTAAGAAAAATATTTGACGTGAATATGTAATAATAGAAAGACGATTGGGCAGTATATGGATTCATAATAAACAAAACTGCATTTTGGAAGGTATAATAGTTTTTTTGAAAGCGTCAAAATGTTAAATAATATCTTGAAATATAATACGAAAATGTTAACGAACTGTCGAATAACGAATGTGTAGTTGTATAGAAACCGCAGACGTATAGATGTAGTAATTGATTTATGGATAACGTTAAACATACATTACTCTAATTAAACGATAATCCATGCTAACATGTATTCATGTTATCGTATTGTATTACTGTGATTATAGGGCAATTCAAACAAGGTGCAATCCGCTGCATAAATAATTGTTTACTTGGATATTTCTGTAGAATTCCATTGTGGATTCAAATAATCCACGAAATTGAAGGTCGATTTGAATTTTGACTGAACGTGATTAAATGAACTTTTTAACATAATTTACATATTGAAAACATATTTCATTGAATATTAAATGATTTTAATCGGAGTAATAAGTTTTTCAATGAAAAAAACAACTTTTTTTCAAATGATATCTCCTTCCCGATTAAATCAATGAATGATATGGAGATAAAACAACAATTTATTTTAGTTCCACAACATTTATGTGGTATATAGTTGATAGCTATTTCGGCTCACGTTCTCATCAGAACTATAAATTTAAACGTACATTTACTCATCTGTAAATAGAGTAGTACAGAAAAAGTACACAATACATCTTCTCTTCTATTCTAACATCCTAGTTTTATATAATCTTCGATTATTTTCTAAATCGTAAAATGCCACAACATCATGCATCGTGATCATAAAAAGGCACATTGCTAGCACGTACCGAAAAAACAATATTTGTGACGAAATTTATATAATATCGTGACAAAACCAATAAAACCTTTAATTTTCTAGTTATATACCTAATAAATTAATATAAAAATTGTTTTGATAAATCGCTCAATTTTTACAATTCATATCGGTCCAGGGGTAATATAAAACATACAAAAATAATATTTCGATCTAAATGTTGTTTAATTTATTTTTGCATATTGTAACAACTAATATTAAACTAATTTTAATTACTGTGTGAAAATCAAGTCTTTAATTAAAATCAACTATGAATTATATATATTGTGAATTCGATACGATTTTGTAAAAATGGATCATTTTAATATACAAATATTTATATATTAATAAATTTCAAAATAATAAATGTTATAGTATTGCATTTAACTATTTTTTTCATATCCTGTTTAGATCTCATTTGATGTAAAAGTATAGTATATGAAGTATAGTACTTTGCCTAGCAAGTGTTTTTCGAGTTGGATTCTCGTTCTTCTTCTCTCGCTCTACTTCTAGGATATGGATGCTTGTAAAGGCTTTCCAGATTAAATTGATTTCGAGTGCTTTTTTAAAGAGATTATAAAGTTTATTTTAGCTAATTTTAAAAAATCAGCAGTAATATCTAAAATTTCATAAGCGACAAGAGATCTTTACTACAATGAACATTTCTCTTGCAGTGGCGTAAATGGTCAAAATTTGTGGGGTTTCACTTGGTTTAGTTGTTCGGAAATAACTGTTCGAGTCTCGGAATTGAAACTACACGATATATTTTACAAAAATGGAGAAGAAAAATACAAAAATATGCTTCTTTGATGTGCTAAATAAAAATTAATTTAATCTATGATATCGACTTGCGGGATGAAATTTCTATATCAAAACTTTTATTGTTGAAATTTTATACGATTCCAAATGTTTTGTCAACAACGACCCAGGTTTCGCCTTTCAGCATCTTTGGGCATTGTGTTACACAGATGCAACATAACAAATCTAATTTGAATTAGTGAAACTTTGTACAATTTCACATGTTTTCTCACTATATACCTGGGATTCACCTTCTGAATCGGCATCTTCAGGCATTTTATCACACGGATGCAACAGAACTGACAGTTTTCTGTTTTACCCGATTCATGAGTGAAAAAAAATTGGTATTGTGCAAAGTTTAAGCCATGCAAAAAAATATATATTTTTTCAAGTCTACGACGACTAAGGAAATTGAAGTCTTGCTTCTTATTCATAGTAAAATGATCGAATTCACATTGTTATCGAACTGAGCTAAAAAATAGCAAAGCCTTGGCTATCGTGTTTGACAAATGGTGATATGTAGAATCTCCTTATTAAAAATATAAGGATAATAAAAAAATATGTATACCTTGTTGAAATAGGTTGATTTTGAATGACTTTGAAAAACCAAAGCTCATTTTATTCTTGCAGTTTGAAAAAGGAACAGAGTTCCTCAGATTTAAAACAGAGCGAGAGGAGAAAGATTAGCGGATGCTTCCGTCTCCGTTGCACCAACGGCGTTTATAATCGTCGAGTTAACCGTATTGGCGCCACGGGAGCAATAATGGCTGCGGCAGGCGCACTAAGCCCGAAATCACGCGCCACCAACGGTTAAAATACACAATAAAATACGCGGGATGAACGGGGAGGCGTTCATAAGGGAGGGATATCGCATAAGGGAGGTATTCAGAACGCTTCGGAAGTAAGTGTTATTATTTATCTATGTGGGAAATTCCTTGACCGAGTTGGAACGACCGAGTGATCAAATTTTTGAAGGTACATTTTTGTCACTTTTAAGGTGTTAACTGTCACTTCTTGATGGAAAGGCATGATATTTTAAATAATAAAAACACATTTTTAGTATAACTTTTACAGTATATTTTATGATGAGGACCGGTTGCGATCATCGCCAAGATGATAATCCAGTGATAAAATACAAATTATTTAAAATTAAGACAATTTATACAAAATACGATTCCACATGTTTTGTCACTAACGACCCGGGTATGCCCTTCGGCATCTTCAGGCGTTCCATCACACGGATGCAACAGAACTATTTTCTATTTGTTGACAATTCTCGCGATAAGAAAAAGTGGTTCCAGCCATAAAATAAATACTTAAAATCGTAATTTCGATTGATTGAATTGGCATTCACTTGGCAGAACTCCATTAGTTCTACAAAATACATTGCTATTTTTTTCACCGTGTTATAATTTCTAATTCAGGTCAATTTGATTATAAAAATTTCCCACTCGCTGTTCTTGCTGATAATTTTTTCATTATTGTTTCTAAGCTCACAATGAATTTTTGATTGAAAATTATTACTAAAAGGTTCTTAAAATTTTATTTGTAAATAAATTCATTAATTTCAATGAATATTGTGCGATTGCATGTTGATTGTTTTCTCGGTTCTAAAGCCTTTTGGTTTGTGAAAACTGTCAATTATTGATTCATTCTTTTCATCAGAAGGCTTGTTTGTAATATTTTATCATTGAATAAATTAAAAGATATGTTGTAATTATTTAAAAAAAAAACCTTACAAGAACGTATATGTTTGATAAAATGTAAGAAAATTTGGAGATCTCGAACACCTTTCATATATAAAGGCCACGTCTATACATATTTTAGATGTTTGAAAAATGACAAAATTGATTTTAGCGGATGTGAAGCTTATATAAAAGTTTTATGCTTGGGACACCATTGGGACGGATACCGTAAAATATTTTTCATGTTCTACATGAAACTTGTAACCGCCACCTTTCCAGTAAGGGCAGGGGAGGAGGGTGCCTGAGCTATTGAATGTTGTCAGAGATGGATCGTGGAAAACGACTGGTCGAAATAAATTTATTGCAAATAATATATCAAGGAATGTTTTTTCTTATGCAATCGGCCTGACAACACACACAATAAAGGTAAAATTTGAAGTTAAAAAAAGACATTTAACTCGGTTGATATTTCATTTTGAAATGAGTTCAAAGTCATATTACGTGGTTCATTTACACGATTTAATTTAAATTTTCAGCTATTCTTGACATTCTTAATGAACAAACAAATATAAATAAATCACCGTTTCTCAGACGATTACGCAAAGTTAATCCATTTTTTTTAATAAATCATCTTAGAAGAATATTTATTTTCTACTGACGTTTATTCTCACTAAATAAACCGATAAACTTTCACTTCGAGAAAAACATAAAAATAATTTAACAAATTATTGGCCCAATATAAGTTTCGGATGTTTGAACAGAAAAGAAGATATACTTTGTAAGTAAATGTATGTTTTAATATAGTTCTGATGAAGACGAAAGTCGAAATACCTTATAAATTTTTGTAGAACTAAAAACATCGCTATTTTTTCACCGTGTAGCAATTATTTTATTGTCTACTTTATTTTACAGTAAATGGCTATGATATTTTGTATTTCTGTTTACTTAGTTTATTAACGATTCTGACGATATCGCGAAGTTAAAATAGTCATCAACTAATTTCTAATAGTTATATTGAACAAAATATGTAATAGATGAAACTTTTACAATATGTGTTTTTTAACACAGCAATTTTTGATTTATAACACTTATCATATCCAAATTGAGTGTCATTATAATAAAAAAAATAGTTTTGAAAGTTATTTCAGATTTACATTTGAATCTTTGCCTTGGTGTTTGTATTTTTCCTTTGTGATATATTCCTCATGTATATAACCGATACAAACTTTTTATTGTTCGTCAGATATGTTGCATCTATGTGACAGAATGCCTGAAGACGCCAAAAGTTGAAATTCAGTAAAATTGTACAAAAACATGTGGAGTCGTACATAGTTGTTATAATTAAAATTCCATCAAACATCTTCGGTCGATATCATAAAATTTTCGCAATTCGAACTTTGCAATTGAGTTCTTTATTCGTGTTGTTAATATAATAAATTCAATTTTATCGAAATATAAATATTACATAATTCAAATCGTAAATAATTTTAAAAATGTCGAGAGAAACAGTATAATTGTCCCTATAAGATAGCCGAAAGTAATAAGTTAATTATTCATTATATTCAATAGCTGCAGAATGTTTTTTGCTGTTTTTCTCATGCGCACGTGTAACAATTCGGTGTTGATACTCGATATAAAAATGTCATTGAACTGCATAGGCAATAATACATTAGGAATTACAGAAAAATACTGTCATAAAAAGTTATCGCCGAGAGATGTATAATATTCGAAGAAAACACCCCCTTAGGGTCTTTTTTTATTCAAGACGGTCCGACGTTATTGCTGTTAGATATCATTCATAGAATTCCCCTTTGGTTGGTAAGACTGCTATGCCAGAGATGTTGTATGTGGAATCCTATCTGTATGATATATTGACTGAAGGTGCTTGATGGAATTTTAATATAAAATAGTGAAAGTTTCATCACTAACGAGTCGGTAAACGCGTTTCGGTATCTTCAGATATTTAGCTGCACAAATGAACCTAAAATCACAGTATAATCTTTTAAATCAAACACAACTTCAAATTGATGAAATGATAATTATCATATGAAACTAATTGAGAGAAATAATACATTTTAAAGTGTTAACTGTCACTTTTTGGTGGTAATGCATTACATTATAAAAAATTTAAAAAAAATAGTATAGTATTGTTTTCGCTCATCGCGAGTATTACCATCTGATTGAATATAAATTAAAAACAAGGCTATTTATACACAATTTATAAATATTACCTGTATACCTGCTAATTACATGTTTTTTATTTGTTCAATAAAAATTAAAGTGTTTACTTAGTTATTAAAAAAATGCTTTTGGCTTTAATAATATTATTCAGTGAAATATTTTATTATTCAATCAGTCGGTAATACATGCAATGGTCAAAACCGTTCCTAATCATACAAATATGTGTAAATAGGACACAAATGTGTTGTTATTGTTTAAAAACCTTGAATGTACAGTTTAACTAAATAAATGGTTTCATTATTTAAAATATATTGCATTTTCATTGAGAAGTGACAGTTAAAACTTAAAATTTTTAATCTTATCCTATATTGTTTAAAAATGAAGCAGACTAATATTAAATAATCGTTGTTTTTTTTTTATCTTGATGAAAGCCTGTTACTTTCGGCGAATGAATGTGATATATTTTATTTTATTTAACTGAATTTTCTCAATCATAGGCGTTTTCTAGTGATATCGATAATTATCATAAAATTTTAGCATACGTGTATTCAAAACATTATAATTTTATTACAATACGTGGTAATCTTTGATTCTATACTGTATTGAATTGGGAAAAAGTTGATGGTAGTTTTCAGTGCAAGTTAGAATAGGGATTGCATCCCTTTTACAACTTCCAAAGTGCTTTAGCCCCAGGAAGAGAAAAAATGTCCGTAGAGCTTAGGGGAACAAAATGTGAATGCAGGGTGCATTGTGAGTAGTAACGGGCAAGGAAATTCGTGGATGATAATTATTTAAAATTTATGCATTTTATGAAATTTCTTCAAAGGAATTTTTCTTGCCCCTGTGTAATATAAAAAAATATTACGTATCCTTGAACGAAAAACTTTAACGGATTCATTAAAATAATTAATTTAATGTTTTCAATCGCTTTATTAATTCAGCGAAATTCTTGCATTTTATTGCAACATACGATACAAAAATTACCGGTTTGTCGTCAATATAAAAAGAAAAAAATAAATATATGTTTCCACTTATTGACCTATTCGATCCTGCCTAACTCACCAATTCAACTTTAAACATAAAATTGAAACTTTTCATTATTTATTTCATGCAGCTTTTCGCGAGCTTTATTTAATCGAAAGACATTTTAAAAATAAAGATTTTCCCGATTTTTCCCAGCTGATAAGCTATCATTACACCGCGGCAAGAATTTAGTATGACAGCAGTAATATCATGATCGCAATATCTATTTTGTATTGTATTATTTTAATATTTTTATAATTCTTAATATTCCATTTGTTAAAATAACAGATGTTTTTAATTACGACTTGTTGTTGAAAGAAATTTCTGCAAAATAGCATTTTTGATCATAAAAACGTTGGTATTTTAAACCATTAATGACCAAAAGTTACGGAATAACTGCATATTTTATTATTAAAATTAATTTATAATTTACGATATCGACTAAGTAGCTAAATGGAATTTCAATCTTAAAGCTTAGAATTTATGATATCGACTGAAGTTGCGTAATGGAATTTCAATACCAAATTTGAATTGTTACAACTTTGTAAGATTCCACATGTTTTGTCACTAACCGGGATTCGCCTTTCAGCATCTTCAGGCATTTTATCACACGGATGCAACAGATCTGACTGAACTTAAAGCTTAGAGATATCTACTTTTATCAATTGACAGGTATCTTAATATCAAGTGACGTATTATACAAATATTTTTTTTGAAATTGTGTAGTCATTGAACTAATCTCACGTATGGGATATAGCAATAGAGAATACGGAAAGTTAAACTTCTCGTTCAGAATAAACATTGAATTTAATTGAGTTTCCTTTTTTTCTAAAATTTATTGATACAAAAGATAATGTCTTTCGTATTAAGAAACGATTATTTTATTCTTCGATAGCTTGTTAAACATTTAAATATGTGATACGGTATTTTTCCATATATAAAACCAAATTAGCGCAATTGAAACTGGTTTTTAATTAATTTAAATTTATTTAAACTGGTGTGTATAAAATGACATTGAAGAAAAAGCAATAAAGGTGCTTTACAATTACCTCAATCAGTGAAATAACAAAGTAAATTAATAAATTTTAATCTAGCGTTGAAATAAGTTAGACTTTCATTTTAAATGGTAACTAAACTTCTTAATTAAAATATGTAACCATTCTTTGTTTTTGGGAAAATTAAAAACATTTTTTACAGGAGAAAGAAATTTAATTAAAGCCATAATAGAACGGCAATAACATACAGAGATATCCACTCTCGAGACAAACGACCCGGTAAATTTACGTTCGAGTGCGTACTCGAAGAAGAAATTTGAAACTAAACTACTTGAGTAACTCGCTCAAGACACGTTCAAGAGAGCTTCTGTCAATGACGTCGCTCAATCTAGCCAAAAAAGGTTTCTTTTTCAAGAAATAGACCCACACTTCTATAAGATAAGCTGTAATATGGGTTGTGTGGGAAAACTACTGATAAGACATCTAATGAAAATGAAACCCATACATCAATCTTCTGTATATTTTTATGTTATGGCAAAATAATAGAGCGATACGAAGGCTTGTCAATTAAAACAATGAAAGATATTCTGTTAACATATTCATGTTTATCTATCTATCCTTTTCTGGTTTGAAAGAGTCGATATATGTATCTTCAAAATGTCTGTAATACAGAAGCACTTGTAAAGAAACCGTGTTGTAAAAGTGTCGTGTTTTGTGATATAATGCTTGACACGCTTGTCTTTGTCATTGCTTAAAAATTTCTTTTCATTCATCTGATTTTTAAAAAATATGCCCTAATGAGAGTTTTTAGTTAACGGCGAATTGTTGTAAAGCCCTGTTTACTATTCTATATTAACTCCTTTGCAAAAAAATAGTTAATAAACAAATTGTTCTCATAAAAATTCGTGTGTTTATACCTATCTCACGAGAATATATGGCGTGGAATAGAATACTATTAAATTTGAATTGTTACAACTTTGTACGATTCGGCATGTTTTGTCACTAACGATCCGGGTCTCGTCTTTTGGTATCATTAGGCATTCTATCAGACGGATTCAATAGAACTGACATGCCAGAAGATGCTGAAAGCGAAACCCAGTGAAAATTCCATCAAGCACTTTCAGTCGATATTATAAATTGTAGACTACTTTTGTATTTATTTTACTGAAAAATAATTGAAAATCAATGAACCATATTGGTCCTTGAGGATGGCCAATTTTATACGCCGTATTAATACACGAAAAATTGATTCTAAATTGAATTATATTCTCCAATCATCTTGAAAAAGTTTATTCAAATATAATATAAACGAATAAAATACGATCCGATTACTAAGAAGAAAATACCTAAAAATAAATGCCCCACTTATAAACCCTAACGTAAGTATTTGAAATGTTTTTCTAAGGTTTTGAAAACGTAGCGATTTTCATTCCCGCGAGTAAATGAAAAGCGAGTCATTACTCCATTGTTATTTTTCCTTTAAGAATGTCTGCCTTAAAGCAAGCCTCATTATTTTCTTAAGTTAAATAAAGTATAGCGAGATGCATACATTTTTCACCGTAAGTAAGTATATCATATTATATTATTTTATGATTAAAAAACGTGAATTAAAAACGAAATTCAGAGCTCAAATTCAGGACGATATTAATAATATTGAATAAAGCGAATATTTTATAATAAGAGGTGGTTTTTAGTTGAATGTTAAATATTTATAATAAAAATTAAATATACATTTAATTGCTGTTTTGTTGTGTAATAAAAACCACAGAAACTTGTGAAGATTTTGAATTGTAATAGATGTATATCAAAAACAACATTGTCGAATCAGTAATGCATCTCACAGGTTTGAGTCTCAATATAGACAGTCTTATGTTGATAATTTTCATTAGGAGATCATATGCTTCACATTTAAAAATGCTAAAATAAATAGTATGATGTAACAAAAGTAAACTATGTAATGTAACAGAAATGTAGAGCTTTATAATTTAAAATGCAATCAAGAAATACAAACTTTTTTTGTAACTTTAAATGGTTCATGTCTCGGGTTTTTGGTCAAGCTGATAACGAGTGACTTTTTTTTTATGTAAAAACAATGATTCATTTTATTTTATTTGATTATGGGACGGGTATATAAAAAATAATTAAACAAAAAAGCGAGTATAAAACAACTGAAACACAATAACTGAAGAATATTCCAGACAATTTTTTTATTCAGCATTTATTTCACAGAAAACAAATTTAAAATTTACTAATATTCTGTAGCATTTTCAAATATAATATCTTTGATAAGCCTTTGTTTTATGTATATGTATTATATTTTATACTTTGTTGACAGTAAGTTTCACTATTCATTAAAAAATTTAACTGAGTCCACTGTTACCAATTGAAATCGTGAAATATTCCATAAATTGTAAAAAAAAACCATCATGCTATATTCGGTTGATAAAATTCATTCAATAACAGAATATAATTGAAAATATTTATACTTCCATCCCTCGCAACATTTGTGCATTTTTCGAATAATTTTGATTGGATAAACAACTCTCACGTAATAGGGGTTGCTCCAAAGTGTTGGGAATGTATTTTTTTATTTGCGAAAGTAAAGCCAAAGTCCCAAAGGACGTGGTTATCTAAATATCCCCTTGAAAATGTCTAATGTAATATTACAATATTAAGTGATATAATACTTGAATACCTTCCCCTATGATTCCAATAATGACGTACGTGCATACACATAGCTTGGTAGCTTGTAGGTGAATTAAGCAAATATACGAAATTAAATTGTAGATGTATGATATCGATTGAGAATGCTTGATAAAAATTCAATATCAAATTTGAAAGGTTAAACTACTGTACGATTCCACATGTGTCGACATCAGATCATCATAACAGAGCTGAATACGTCAGTGACAAAACAAGTGGGATCGCTTAAATTTTATATAATTCAAATTTAAATTAAGGATATTAGAATGACATAAAAATATATATAAACATTAAAAATTAAAATCATTTTGAAAGAAAAATCAGGTGCTTGATGGAATTTCAATAACAACTTTGAATTTTAAAAACTAAAAAAATGCAACACAACTGACAGAGTCAGTGCAGTCGTGTGATAGAATACCTGAAGATACTGAATGGCAAAACCTGGGTCGCTAGTGGCAAAACGTTTGAAATCGTACAAAGTGTCAACCATTTATATTTAAAATCAGTTTTAATTATTACAGAAGCTTTTAAATCAGTCTATAATCAAGTGATCAACGCTCTCGAGGCGTTTTTCCTAATCTTTCGCAATGTCACAGCATGAAAATGACTATACGTCATACGTAAAAGGTCCCCTTTTATGAATTGATCTGTGACAAAAAAATGTAGAATCATACAAAGTTGTAACAATTCAAATAATCGTGTTATATTAACTGAATTTTTTATCAATTATAATGAAATAAAAATACACACTACGTTTGAGTGTGATATTTGTGATTTTAAAAGTAAAAAATTTTTTTTTTTTTTTGTTGTTCTACTTCTGATCAACTGCAGCACTCACATATATCTTATCCACAAGCCACCAGTACTAGTAAAAATTAATTAATTTTAAGCCATAATTTTTCTACGTTAATTCTTTACGAAGTGTATGACAAAAAAAAAATGATTTTCATTAAAGACATGAAACCCTCATCATTCAATTTTGCCATTATATATTTAATGTAGTGGCTAGGGCAAGGGTAGAAATTTCGCCTAAGGGATGAATACAATACAAAATAATCCACATATCACGTTACGTATGAAGATTATTTCTTGGCTTATAATGCGACACTGTATTTCATTATTCTCACCCAATTACACTCAGCGATACTCGAATGACGAAAAATATTCAATTTTTTCGGGGTAGAAAATTTCGGTTATCAAATCAAAAATGCCAGTGGCTTTCTGATAGAAAAATTCTGTTAATACTTTCTCAAAACAATATAAACAATTAAAAAATGATTGAATTGGCATTCACTTGGTAGAACTCCATTATAACACGGTAGAAAAATAGCAATGTATTTCATCATAGTTCTACAAAAATTATTTTTTAAAATATAGTTGATAGCTATTTCGGCTCACGCCACCGTCAGAACTATGCTTAAATTAACATTCGCTTATCTATATAAAGCTGTGTAGAAAAGGCACACAATACATGATCTCTCCTGTTTTAACGGCCTAGCTTGTTACTTTCACACAATAAAATAAAATTGTCAAAAATTCTAAATGAAACAAATGGCGGCTATGACAATAAGTTTACATGTGAGACGAAAGTGGTCATTACGGAAGCAAATCAGATCACCCCCTAGTAATGGGGTCGGACTAATGGGGATACTATTATATTAGTGTGTTCGCTAATTGATTGATTTTTTGTAGTACATTCTGAAATAATTTTATCTACAACATGACAGTGTAGCCGAACGTAATAATTGTGTGTATTTTATAAATAATAAACCATCTTTGAATTAACTTTTTATGCAGTTTATTTATGACTACAGAGAGTTGAAGTTCTTTATAAAAGCGTTTTAGCACAATTTGTGTGGGGACTTTAACGAAGGTTAATTAGGGTAGTTAATTTGCACTACAGTGAAAAAATAGCAATGTATTTCAGCTCTACAAAATTTATAAAGTATATAGTTAAAAGCAATTAAGGCCTATGACTTCAACATAATTAGCTAATTCAATAAGTCTATTACTAGATACACTTAGCTAGTTGTGATGAGGGCGTAAAGCGAAATAGCTATCAACTGTATACCTTATAAATTTTGTATAACTTAAATGCATTGTTATTTTTTCACCGTGCTATAACAGAATTCTACCAAGTAAATGCCAAATCAAATCAATGAATAGTTAATTTGTATTATTGAATTTAGTAAACGAAATGCGGGAACATTAGTTTACATGTCAAACAAGCATAATTGCGTTCAGCTTTTTCTTAAAAAGCGGTTCAGTGCCATCGAATAAAATCAAAATACAAGCATCACAAAATCAATTAAATTTTTCCAATTTTAATAAACTTTTTGTTATTTTGATTGAGATTGAAAAGATAAGTAAAAGAAATGATTGCTTATTATGATAAAGGTTTGAAATATATTCTTTTTCTGTTCTATTGATTATAATATGACCATCAAGTGTATTGCTTTAACAACGTATTGTTTGTAACATCTATTAATCAATATTTGTCGAAATATCAATTTATGATTTCGACTGAAGTTGCTTGATGGAGTTTCAATATCAAATTTAAACTGTTACAACTGTGTACAGTTCCATATGCTTTGTCACTAACGACTCCAGTTTTGCCGTTCGGCATCTTCAGGCTTTCTATTACACGGATGCAACAGAACTGACGCACAATAAACAGTTGGCATCTTGCCTAGAGGTCAGTGTTTTCCTTCAATTAAAACTTTTGGTATATGGACGATGCTAACTGTTTATTGTGCGTGAGTTTGCATATGTGTGCTAAATGCTTGAAGATACCGAAAGGCGAAACCCGGGTCGTTAGTGACAAAACATGTGGAATCGTACAAAGTTGTAACAATTCAAATTTGAAATGTCAATTATCAAAGAAATAAACTGCCATCTTGTGTGATACTTTTGCTTTCATACAACATATAAAAAACCTGTACAAGTTACTCTATAAAATGGGTAATCGTGAATAAGTTCTTAAATATATACGTGTATAATTTAGTTATGGCAACAAGAACAGACTGCTGTGGTATGAAAATGTATTTATATTGTATTGAAGACTTAAAAATAGCTTTACTTTATGAGGAATGTGTTGAGTAAATGCGGTTGGATTGTAAATATTGTATATTGTAATTATCTACGCCACTGGCAGGAAGTGGAAAAAGTAATATTAATTGAACAAGAGGGATATGAGTCATCCCCGAAGTTGGGGATGCAAAAGAAATTAAAGGCATAAGTCGTGATTCATCACGTATGACATTACGAGTTGTTGGGGAATTAAGTTCACTTGTCATCAAACTAACTGATCACTTCGGACTTGCAGTGGGTAAGTATCAGATTGGTTATTTGAAATGTCCGTACTATTTTCATTTGTTTACGACGATAAGGGTTGCAATTTTTTACTATAGCTCATACATTATAATTTACAAAGAAATTGTATAAGAATACGATTGCTTAATTGAAACGAAAAATCTTAAGAAATCAACAATATTTTAGTAGTCTTGATTTAATATTCCAAAAGTTCTTCTTTGAATCTATGCGCAGTTACAATAGATACGTTGATTTTTTCTCAGAGACGCTAATAATATTAATAAAAAAAAAATAACGCAGTAAAAAAAATAGCAGTGTATTTTAGTTCTACAAAAATTATTAAGTTTATAACCGATAGCTATTTCTGCTTACGCCCTTATCATAACTATGTTTAAACGTATATTTACTTATCTTTATATAGCAGTATAGAAAACATGCACAATATACCTTCTATTCTGTAATTATTATGGAAGTGAAAGTTAATCTGTTTTTTTTATTGAATGTGAATAAATGTAAATTAATATTGTACTTAGTTAATTTATTTAAAAAATGCATTTTACCCCATTATAATTTATTACTTTGTTCATGAAGAAAAGTCATTTGATTGCTGATATCTATAATTTTCTAATTGTTACAATGCATTTGAATTTTTGTAGAAATAATATGCTTAGTTATTACACGGTGAAAAAAGAGTAATGTACATTAGTTCTACAATTTTTTAATAAGATATAGTTGATAGCTATTTCGGCTCACGCCGAACGGGGAACTATATCGTCGTCTTATAAAAAAATTGTAGAACTAAAATAAATTGCCTTTTTTCCACCGTGTTATAATGGAGTTCTACCAAGTAAATGCCAATTCAATCAAAATAATGCTTAGTTATTTTTTCACTATTGATAGATAGTTCCAATTAATGTCTCCTCACAATAAAATCAAACAGTTAGTTCTGATGAGGGCGTCAGCCGAAATAGCTGTCGACTATATATCATATATATTTTATACAACTAAAATACATTGCTATTTTTCATCGTGCTATAATCGAGTTCTACCAAGTGAATAAATGACAATTCAGTCATTTTTAAAAATATTTTATTCAAGAAATAAATATATATGTTGTTTTAGTAATGTCAAACTGTACAGTTTCTATTATGAACAGTTTTTTACTATATTGAAAGCGATGTTAAATTTCATTAATTATTAATTAATTATCATTAGAAAATCTTTCAAGCTCAACTAAAGTCTGTAAGAGATTAATAAATTTGAAGAATAAATACATGAAAAGTGGTAACGTCAGGTTAACACAATGCGGAGTGTGTGTTTTTTTTTATATATCTCGAGTAATATTGCCGGCGATTTACTTCTATGAAAGAAAATACATTAAGTAATGTGTTAATACGAATGAATGGAAAAAAACCATAAAGTAATCAAACATTTACTCAATGTCAAGAAAAGAAACGGCCCTTTTTACTATATTTCTTTATTGGCCAAATAAAAAGACTAATAAAGAAGCCAATACACTTTGGTAAGTGGTAAGTTTTGAGAAAAACTATTTTTCTCAATGTGCTTGTGAGTATTCACTCACAACCACAATGAGAACAATACTTCAGTGTGGATATATATTTTTTATGCAAGGATTAGAGACTGGTAAATCGCGGAAACATTTTTTGAGCCCGGGAAATAACGAATTTGATTTTTTATTTATTTTATTTTAATACTGACAGAAACATTAAGCTTCATCTAGAAATGAGATCCTGGTTTTATCTTCCGTTTTTCCTGAACGACTCCAGAAGAAAAACATCACAGTTAGTTGAAAATAGTAAATTTATGACGAATTTTGATCTCAATAAATATTGCAAATTTTAAACATACATGCAGCCCAAAATTATTATATTTCATGATATCGATTGAAGGTGCTTGATAGAATTTAAAAAAAAAACATGGAAACAACGACCCGGGTTTACCCATTCGGCATCTTCAGGCATTCTATCACCCGTATGCCACAGAACTGACGCACAATAAATCGTAAGCATCGTCTACATACCAAAAGTATTAATGACAGAAAACACAGACCCCAAGGCAAGAACTAACATAATAAATAAATGGCAGCCAAAATAATTTTGATAATATTGATATCGTATAATAATTAACACAATTGCCTGTGATAATTTTCATTAAGATTAATCTTGTTAATGAGTCATTCTTGAAACGGTTTTAAAACATTCCACATTTTTTTGACAAAAATGTGGAATTGTACAAAGTTGTAAAAATTCTAATTATTTAATAATTATATACTATATTATACTAAAGATACATTTTAACAAACGCTGGTCTTTATTTTGAGCATTTATTGTATTTGACTATTAATACCTGTAATCCAAACACTCAGTCTCTCTTTTTTAGAAGTAGAAAGAGCAATGCTTGAAATAAACTTCAATTGAGGTAGTAACTTCTCTTCTCATTACTTGATAGAACACCATTATAACACAGTGGAAAAATAGCTTTAATGTACTTTAGTTTTACAAAATTTATATAGCTTATTGTTACGCCTAGTTAAGTAAACTAAACTACCTATCAATTAAATACCTTAAAAATTTTGTGGAACTAAAATATATCGCTATTTTTTCACCGTGTTCTTTTAATGTGATTTTTGTTAGAAGGTTAGTCTGAAATGTTTTGCAATACCACGATGAAAATGATAAGTCAATCACTATTCCTTCCACAGTCCTGTTTTTTTTTAAGGAAGTTGAGTAGTTGATCGACAAACGGCTCTCATAGAAAAAAAAACAAAGACGTAAACGTCAAATAAAAATAAGCCCCAATTAATTCGTAATATAGAATGAATAGATCAATATTGAGTCAAATCCTGTACAATTCTAAACAAATACATACTGTTTTAGTTCGGTTCTGGACATTGCAAAACGAGGGCTAGTATAACCATCAAATATTTACAGGCATCACCACTGACCACCCCAATGTTCCCCTGTTCATACTATCCTCCTCTGTTGCAATAAAGAGACGGCTGCCATAATTTGAGAGCCCCCCCAGAGCTGGCGTCCATCATAGTTCAACCGCCCTTCCCGAAATCTCCCCTGCTCTCTTGAGTGGTTTGTGCCATACTTATGCGTGCAGGCTGCAGCGCATAAAAGTGTCTAGGAATGTTTCAATGTCGTGGATGGCAGTAAGGTATTTTCGGACTCCAAAAAATAGTAGTCTAAGTTTTGTCAAACACGAAATATTTTATGATATCGACCGAAGGTGCTTAGCGGAATATCAATATCAAATAAGATCGGTTCAATAAATCGACAATATCAAGACAAAAAATTCTTATATTTCATCACTAAATGTCATGCATAAAATCGTTACTTGCCAGATTGAAAAACTAGATATTAATTTAAAAAAAAACTCAGCTATATTTTAATTATCATTGGTTATTATTTGTTGTAAAAACCTTTCAAGAATGACTCATTAACCAGATTAGTCGTAATGAAGACTATCATATGCAATTGTGTTAATTGTCATTAGATTAATATTATATTTAGATGTCATTTTGTGCTTGCCTTGGTGTCTGTGTTTTCCTGTTGTAACAATTCAAAACAAAATATTATAATGATAATATATATAGTTCTAATTTGATTCATTCTGCACATGCTTAGATTAATCTTTGGCAAGGTTTCGCTTTTAAGCTTTCATCTATTTACAATCGTGTTCGTGCTTTGCTGCTTAATGTTTTGTTAAATACTCTTTATCATACAAATTATTTCATTTATATTTCTTGTTAAAATTTCCATTTTTTTAAAGCTTGTTTTATACTCATATATACTTTTAAATCGAATTATTTTGAATTGCACAGAAAACAAGGTTAATATTAACGTTAGTATTGTTTCGTTAAAAATAATGTCGTTCAGAAAGTATACTATTTTTTTCTGTAGATGCTTGCTGTCGAATGCTGATAGCCGTATTTAATGGCATCTAAAAAGCGTGCTTGATATAAAATATAACTTGCATTAGGTATCAACTGTTGAGTGTCGTTTCCAATGTCCTTAATTCATTACGGTAGCTTGTTTCCTTACCTGGAACGAAAAAGAAAGTTTAAATTAGTATCAAAAGTCAATTAATGATTCGTTAGTAGAGAGCACACTGTATTCAAACAACAAAGAATTCCATTTTTATCACCAGATTTTTATAACATTGAAGATGTTAAACAAAAAGATAGTCAAAAACAATTATTGGTACGTAAACTAAACCTACAATCTAAAGTCTTAGTACCTACAGGTAAAAACTTTTCCGTTTTCAATCGTTCTTTATATTTTTGATACAGATGTTTTTAATTTTCAAATTACTGTATCTCTCAACCGATCTTTGAAATGAAAGAAGCTAGAGGAATTAACTGGTCATGTCTGTACCGTTTTATCCTTACTCTCTTGAGCAACGTAGAGATGAACAGTTTTTGTTGAAAAAAATATATTAAGATACCTCTAATAATAAATGGCCACACACTTAAAATTAAAAACACATAATCAAAATATTATCACAGCGATACGTGTCAATATAATAATGAACGAATGAATTTCTGATCCAAACAAATAAAATGTGAAGAGTTTCTATAAGCCGAAAGTGAAAACGCTCCGCTTATATAAAAGCTTCTTTTTTTTCATATCTTTTTAGTAATATTACAATTATTTATTACGTAAATTATAATACATCTTTTGAAGACAGCTTTTACAAAGCTTTTAAATTCATACCATTACAAATACTTTAATATCTTAATTAGGACAGTAAGTTTAGCCACACTCGTTTCATTAGTCACTTTTAAAATGTACAAAAAATCGCACTTTTTGGTCACTATTTTCTTGTTATAAGTTATATCATTTATAATATAACATTAAACCAATAAGTGAAGTTAATTAAGAGTGTCTATTAGTTAACAATAACTGAATCGAACTATGCTAGATGCAGCTTTGCACAAGAATATATCAGTCCACTAATTGTTTTACTAATTGGGGTATTCAATCGATAATTTGAAACAATTTTAATTATGTTGATCACAATTCAATCACATGTAAGAATTAAGCATATTTGCTCTAGTTAAAAATTCACACTTGAATAAATTGACTTAAATGAGTTTTTGAGTTCAAGACATTGATTGACTCATCAATTAATTTCTTGTTTTAATTAGTTTCCCAATTCACAACGACTGAAAAATTCTGCATAGAAAACAGACATAAAGATAACCTGTACTGTGATACTGTGAGTACTTACCCCCAAACTTTCAGAATTTTGAGCCCGAATTGTATGCGCTGTTACAATATAATCACATAGAGAGCAAGAATCCATTTTATCTGATAGGACTTCATATCGTGTAGGTGCGCCTTGGAGAACACTTTGCTTGCAATCTTCCTATCAGGAATTTGCTATTTTCGCTTCGCGGTCTTTCCGGGTCGCATAAACAAGGCAAGCTTTAATGGGAAGGAGGATTAAACTGACACTCGCGGTCCGACAAAAGGTTAAACTTTTGTTACTAATAAAACTAATGCAATTAATCGAAAACAAATGAGATAAGAGAATTGATTGTTTGTATTAAGTGTTGGAAACTGTAAAAAGTAAACCGTGCTTACTGTTTTTGAAAAATAAATTAACATCATAAAAAATTGTTTTTTTTTTATATTACTTTTTTATACCATCGCAAAAGATATATTTACCTTTTTAACTAATGAAAAAGTGAACTTTTGAGTTGCGGAACTTGAGAACGCCGCCCGCGCTCTAAACAACCTACCGCGGCGGCTGTAACGACACCGTAAATCCAATGCGGCTCTGAGTTACTGTAATTGTAACGGGAGACTCGCTCCAAGGCTCTAAATTCTTGGAAGAGAATAGAGTTTGGACACACCATGGTGAAAATATGAATAATTGTGAGCCAGGAAGGCTTTAATTATTGCCTGCGCACTGCAAACTTTTTAATGTTTATGCCTTCAACCGAGGAAATAATCTAGAGACTTAGAATTTTTGTAAAGTTGCCCCGAGAAAATTCAAAGAATCTACATACATATTAAAGTTAAATGCTACAAGAAAAGTTGATGGTTGTGTAATTTTATTTTGTGACTTGAGTTTTCTCATTTACGAGCGTTCACTTTTACCATTTTTCCGCACATCAAACAGATTGACAAATAAACAATTCTCAGTCGCAATATTCTTATCTTCTGGACTTATGAAATGTTTCAATATTTAAAAATAAGTTACTTACCTATAAAATAAAAAATATCCTAATAAACCTTCGTAAAAGAAAAATGTGTTAATTAAAATAACAAATATATCTCAAAATTAATTAGCAAAATAGTTGGCGTTTTTTGTGTATTAAAAAACACATATTGTTTGGTATTTACGATTTAAATAATTAGTATTTTTAGACAGATAGGTATTTGAAAGTAAAATATTTTCAATATGTCGGATATTTTTAAAATCTATGTTCGCCTCTAGTGTAAGACACGTGGCCTCTTTGTGGAGTAATCTCATCTGAAGTTTTACTACGAAAATTAAGTGTTACGCGGTAGTTCAATCTCTCTTGTTTTGACGGAGTAGAGATAGAAATTACAGGGTTAAGACAGGACTAGACCTAAAATGATAGCTCGTGCAATGCCTTATTGCAATGTCAAATTCTATGTATCAAAAAACCCATGTCTTCGACCAAAAATCTGTAAAAGTATTAGAAAAACTGTTCAAACTAGAGTATGTGAGATCTGTAATAGTAACCAACGACTTTGACACTGGACCACAGACCCTGTATAACAAATAATTAAAAAAGAAAACACTCGACATATCTGAAACATTTTTATATTTAATTACAATGTATCTGTGGTCAAATTACAAGGTGTTGTTTATTGTAAATTGTATTGTTTTATTTTGTGACCATTAACATCCTAGTTAATTTTCAAACGGTCAACATTTTTGGTCTGTGTTACAGTGCTTAAATTCTGACTCCCAGAATGGATGACTTATAAATCGGTTTACGGATTAATTTTAAAGACATATCATTCTAAAAACAGTGTATAGCGAAGCTTAAAAGCTCAACAATAGTACCAAAGAACTTTATAAACCTTGCCATTGTATCTTATATATATATGTATATATATTTAATAAAACAAAGATTATATAACTGAATTGAAAGAATGCGTATTGGAAAAAAGTATACATTGAATGATGGCTAAATTTAGAGTCTGAAAAAAATAGAATTTGAAATATCTCAACACGAGTATAGTTAAAATAAATATTATTGTAAAAGTTCGTCATCACTGATGAATGCAAGATACAATGTTGCAAGACAGTCGAAATAAGTCTGATGCATAGAGAGTGTTTGTATTAAAAACTGAAATAGTTTACACTACGAGAGTGTTTTGCAGCGCAAGGCATATTAGCTTTTCACTCCGCTTTTAACCGGTAAGTTATCGTGATATTCGTAAGTCCCACCCCGATTAACTAAACATGAACCCTGCTGGGTTTATAAACTGCACTGTTTTAAGTTTTAAGATTATGAAGAAAATTGTATTTTTGAAGAGCAATAAATTTTCAGTGAAACAAACTGTATTCTTTTCCGTTTCTTAGAATATACTCTTGAAACTTTACCATTTTAATTATTAGATGTTCACTTTCTTAAACCAATCGCTTTTAAAAACATATATTGCTATTAATTAAAAACTCATTCTCCAATTGTCGTGCCCCAGTCTATCGTTTTCCTCGATTTATCGTTCAACTTCATTTAACCACTATTATATTTATATTATTGATTTGTCTTTATTTTGTGTGCAAATAATTAATAAAAGATTGTTAACATTTCATATATTCATAATTCTTGAACTTTCTATTTTGTATACGTGCTTATATTTAGCTTTTTTTGTATAAATCGGTTTGTTTATAATTACAGTTGTTAATATCCAAATGATAAAGCAAAACCGGTTCTGATCATAAAATATATTATAGAAATAGTACTGAAAAATTTCACTTGTAAGATGTTAACTCTCATTTCTTGATAGAAAAGCATATTTTAAATGATAAAAACACATTTTTAGTAATCGTTTCCACAATATATTTTATGATCAGGAACCTTTTTGCTCATCGCGAGTATTATCAACTAAAAAACAGAAAAATATGACTAATCTATATATATATATTATATATTAATGAATGTTTGTTTGTGTGTACGTTCTTCATGTATTGCGATTATATAGGTACTTTATATTATTATATAGGTATACTTTTAAGGTGTTAACTGTCACTTCTTGGTGGAAATAAATGATATTTTAAATAATAAAACACACATTTAAAGTATTTATTTGCACAATATATTTCATGATCACGATCGGTTTCACTCGTCACGAACATTGTCAACTAAAAAAACTGTAAAATGTGTTTTATAATAAAAAATATTATGTCTTTCTAACAAGGAGTGATCGTCAACACCTTAACAGTGTAACACAAGGCTCATTTGTAGTAGCTGTTTTTAAAAATTAATGAATGAACGCCTTTTGGCTGACGTAAAATTTTGTGTGTTTTTTCTTACAATAAACCGTTTCTACAATATATATTTGGGAAGCGCTGCCCTTTAAAGCACCACTGTAACTATATTTTATAGATATGGATAACTATATTTCAAGCATAACACATAAAAGAGTGTTAAATTTGCAAGGCTGACCTTTCTTTCACGAGTACTTTAGGAGAAAATATCTAATCGGACGTTTTATTTCTCGAACACCATACTATTCAATTTTTACAAAAAAAAAAAAGAAAATCGTGCGAAAAAACCGTAATAAAGTTACGAGCCGGCAAAACTGCCAAAGTGCAAATAAATATTTCCAACGCGGCGTTATTATAAAATTTCGCCAACAGTCAAAAGTCACATCACGACGATTAATCTAATGCGGTCTCTGTGAACCTTTCTGCCTTTATGATAATCGCTTTAATGCGCACAAAAGCTGACGACACATTATCCTGTGACAGAACAAAGGGCCGTGTGGAAAATTTTGTCTCATATTCAACTCAGAAACGAGTTTCTCGCGTGCTATTCTTTAACTTGCGAATCTATTAAAGTTGGACAAGTAAATATTTCAGTGGTCAAAGTGCATAGGTAAAACGAAGAAAAAATGTTTATCTTCTAGATCATAGGCTCCCAACTATTTTCGGGTGGCGATCCCTTTTCATAAAACCCATGTGACCCGCGTTTCCCCATACATTCCAAAACCATATAAAAAATATTTTTTTAGTTGGCCGTATAAGTTGGCGACCCCCAGGTTGGGAGCGCATATTATAGATAAACTGCAACTACAAGCTGCATTTTCTATATAAAATTTTATATCTCTTCCTAAGCCATTGAGATTTTACGAAATTCAATCTCGAATCGTTGATAACCCACGACGCCAACTCCGACTTAAAATAGTATATTTATTGAATTTTCGAAGCTTTATATAATTCTAAACGTTTTGTCACTAACGACCCAGGTTTTCGCCTTTCGCTTTCTTCAAGCATTTTATTAAATGGATGCAACAGAACTGTAAGTTCTCATCGTTTCAAAAATTCAAATGTGAGACAGAAATTCCATCAAGCACCTTAAGTCGATACTATAAGTTTATTTTTGTAATTTTTTTTTCTATCTTCTACTATTCTTTCGTATTAATTAAATACATTTTAAAGAAATTGTGGAAATTTTTGTTCTTCTAAAGTGTAGAACCATTCTGCTAATGGGGATACCTTTGGTAAGAGCATCAACAATTTTCAACATTAATGCTTCAGATGTCGACATATTCCAAGTGCATGAAAATGAGTTCAGGCGAATACTATTTTTTAATGTGTTTTTCGTGAGCCTACTTGGTTGACTTTCTTGCTATCCTTATTTTTTGTTTTATTGTATATTTCTTGAATTTCCAATATAATATTTTTTATTTTTTTGACGCTATGAAAAATAACAATATATTTTAGTTCTACAACACTACATACATTGCAATTAAAATACATTGGTATTTTTTCACCGTGTTATAATGGAGTTCTAACAAGTAAATTCCAATTAAATCAATAAATTTTTTGACGTTGCTAAATCAATGAACTTGTAATTTGTAACTTTCGTAACAAATAAGTCGTAAAAAATATTCGGAGTCTCTCGTTCGAACAAAACATTTACGACTCTACGACTCTACGACATTGAATTCGCCTCTATAGCCCTGATTGTTTCATTTTTTTATTGTATTCCAGATAAGCTAGTAACTCAAACTAACTTATAAGTGGAAGGCCTTTGCATGTGAGCATGCCTTATTGTCTGGACAACATCTGCTGTAACACGGCAGGTAGTAAGTACTAGGGGTCCAACTTGCCTCGTCTTCGAAGCGTCGTATAAAAACGCAATGACCGTTTTACACGTCTCAACTTTACTGTACGTAGTGATAAATTGCGCCCAACTTTCGGGGAAGTTAACTTTTACCTTTTATTTAATTACAAAACAAACTTTGATAAAACGCTCTCGCCTTCTCAGAAGTTGCGTTTTAAAGAAGTCGGAATGGTGGGGGATTCGTTGGCTATGAGCAAAACGAGAAACGGGTATTGTATTAACAGAGCGTGCATTTAACTGCCGCCCTGGGAGACTTTTGTTACTTAGCTTGACACTTTCAGCCCGCAGTTGAGAATCCCTGGCTCCTCAATGACTCTTCTATAAGTAGCTTATTTGTTTTTTTAGATAAAACTACTGTATTCACACTTATTCTCGAATATAAATCTTTTAACATTTTTCAAAAAACTAGTTTTATCTTATTAATTTTATTCCCACGCAATAAAACGAATCGAGATTAACTCTAACTTCGAGAAATAAAAAAATCAATTTGCCACATTCAAGGATTTAAATATAAAAACTAGGATGTTAAAACAGAATTTAAGACGTAATGTGTACATTTACTTGATCGCTACATATAGATAAGTAAACGTACATTTAAAAATAGTTCTGATGAGGAATTCAGCCGAAAAAGCTATCAACTATATATCTTATAAATTTTGTAGAACATAAATACATTGCTATTTCACTTTTGAGGTGTTAACTGAACTGAAAGGCACGATATTTTAAATAATAAAAACACATATTTTAGTATTTTTTCCACAAAATAAATTTTGATCAGGATCGGTTTCGCTTATCGCTAGCATTATCAACTGATAAGATACAATTTACAGCCAAGACTATTTTTAAAAAATATTTGAGTCAAAGTTAGAAGGTATTCAAAACCATGGGTGTAACAACTGTACATAGTTTCTTAGTTAAATCTCTTTTATTTTTTAGCGTCAACTACCAACACGCTGCAATCAGCTCTCTCAACAATTGAGACGTTAGCAGTTAGAGGGTTAAGTGGTATACGATAACGAAAAGGTTTATAAAAAATATATCACACAAATATGGGCAGAATTCAAATAAGATAGTCAAGAAAATCTGGGGTTAAATGATAAATTAAAATTTTAATTATAAATTGAAAATTTCCGAGGAAATTATTTTATTCGCATTCATTTAAAAATTATTCAAAACATCACTGTTGTTCTTATTTGTGTCTGTAAAAGTATTATAATAACATTTACATAAAAAAAAAACATTAAAAGCTGTCGCTTTTTATATATGCTTTATTTAAAAAAATATATATTCTAAAACAATAATTATACATTTTTGTAATAGAATATCCCTATTTCGTCGGTTTCGTTCGTACTAGCAAAATATATTGTTTCCATAATTTAAAAACGAAAAACTTTATTTTTCTAAAATTATTCATTAAACCGTGTTCTTTAAAGTCAATACTTTTTTGTGTAACTGGTGCCTGTCTATATAAATTATTTTATTTTATTAAAACTTTAATTTGTCTATAAAATAAAAGTAATGTACTTAATCGAATCCTGTGAACTTGTGAAAAAGGATCTTTGTGACAATGAAAACTGACTGAATAATTAAATAATTTCATTTGATAATTCAATAAACAAAAAAATATATATTAATTTGACGTACTTTAAGAAGAAAGTGAGTAAATAAAAAAGCTTTTAGCGATAGCAGTCGAGTTATATAAAAATTCTAATAAAAATAAACAATTGTTGTGGTCACCCAGAACATGTGTTTATTAGGGTTGTTTTTTATCAATTGTCACTACAATTAAAAGATTTTGGATGAAAAAAGTTAAGTATGACAAAGTGGCCTAATGATATGTTGTATAGACACCAAAATAATGAAAATAGCTAGGACAATGAAATAATTCCACACATTTTCAGTCGTTAGTATTATTGAAAATGTGCTCTAAGCGTAGAATTGTGATCTGTGCATTGTATAACTTACAAAAAGTCGGATTGTGTAAAAATATGTCGCAATTGTTACTGCAAAGTAAAAACAAGCGAAACGTCCGGACCTCAAAGAAGTAACGCGTCACACCACTCGCGCAAGGACGAGAGCTGAGTTTTTTCTTCCCCGAGTAGGACCACAGATGCGACAAATGGGAGAATCCTCTCGCAAAAACTCAGGCCGTTTGGGAGCGATATCCTCGGAACGAGCTCCCCACACCACGCGCCGAAAAATCCTTCGCAGAATCCTTCCAGCGAAACGTGTAATTTGTTTTTCATTTCGTGTTAATATTAAATGTTTATTTTTTTTGCGAGCATATCAGGGAATGCTAAGGAAAACACTGAAATTGGATAGTGTGTTTTCGAACACCCAATGTATAATATTACGTAATACAACAACATTAAACTGCAACCATATACTCGTTTCCGAGAAATTTGATATTGAAATACGAATACCGTAAAATTTCTTCGTACAAACACCAATGATGAGCAAATATGTTACCGAAATTCTAAGAATGATTATTGTCAAATCTTTGATTACAATAAGCTATGGAACGATAATATTATTTATTTTATTTCTTAGACAGACAGTTTATTGTTTCACACGTTATATAATATAATATGACCTTTTCCCAAACGAAATTTTTCAATTGATAAGTAAACGTTGTTTAATTTTAAACTGAAAAATAGATTTTCGATTAATTACTGACAACGGTCACTAAAAAAACTATTATTTTTTTTAAATAATAAAAACACATTTTTTTAGTACTTATTTCCACAATATATTTTTTGATCAGGACCGGTTTCGCTCATCGCGAGCATTATCAACTGAAACTCAACTCAGTTGATAATGCTCGCGATGGAATGGAAAGGCTTCCATCAAGAAGTGACAGTTAACACCTTAAAAAAAAAACTATTGATCAATAACTACTGTAAATGTAGAAAGTTGATTGATATTGGTAGAATAAACACTTTCAATGCAAATATGTTGACTAAATATCCAAGAATAAATAAAATCTCGACGAAATCTTATAATAACACGTTTATTTGGAAAACCTTTTGCCAATCTAGATTTTAGATTATTTATTTGTTATTACATCGGTGTCTAACTGGCCGATCGCGAGCCAAAATTTGGTCGATCCTGAAACACAAGAAAAAAAGTCTTTTTTAGATTTCTTAAGACCTAATCATAAAAATGGACTCCGAAATTTGAACTAATTGGTTAGATATGATTCGTAATTATTTGCAATTGCAAGGATTTAACGAATTGTGAAAATAAAGGAAACCTTCACGCAGTCCCTGTTTTGCTTAAGTACGGTTCTCAGAATGATGTAAATACCAATTAAATTAACACGGGGTAAAAACAGCAATGTATTTTAGTTCTGCAAAATTTAGTTATACAATTTTGTAGAACTAAAATACATTGTTATTTTTTTACCTTGTTATAATGCAGTTCTACCAAGTAAATGCCAATTCAATCAATCAACCGATTAAATTTTCTACATGAATATTATGGGAAGTCGATCCCAAGCAAATTTAAAATAGAAAATTAGTTCTAACGCTATAACATAAAAAATTCAAGGATCAAATGTTTATAATAAAAAGTCTCAGCGTTTTGCCTAAAAGTCACTCTTATCAAATATTAAAATATGTGTCTCGTTATAATAAAACAAAATACGCAGTGTTAAATTGTTGCAATAAACCTTATTCTCCTCTACAAAGTGCACTACTAAAGATTTATGTTACATGATTATACAATTTTAGATGACGTAAGCGTTTATTGCTAAAACAATGCAAGCCTACTCACGCAGAGAAATGGAATTAGATAAGATTGACCCATTCTCGCTTGTTTCCCTTTGAATTCTTGTTATATAAATGACCGTTCACAATATCAGGTTACCGTTTTGTTTATTGATTTCTTTGATAACGAATCATAAACTGTAATGATTGTAGCTTACAGTTTTCTTCATTATTTTATTTATGTTAAAGATATCACTTGTAGTTTTGATTTTTATTCAAAACAATTAATTTTGCATCAGCATGCTGATCGTCAGAACTATGGCGTGAGCCGAAATAGCTATCAACTATATTTGTTAAAAATAATTTTGTAGAACTAAAAAACATTGCTATTTTTTAACCGTGTTATAATAGAGTTCTACCAAGTGAATGCCAATTCAATCAATAATATTCAAGTATATTAAAACTGACAGAAACAAAAAAAGTTGTACAACAACTAGATGTCACGTGTAGCGAACAGTTTCATTAACAATTTTGCTTGTATTATGCTATGCTTATGATCATAATTTCTCAACCTTTTTACATCTGCGGACTATCAAAAAATTCAAAAATTTTCTGCAGTCCCCCAAGCATTGGAATAAAATAAAAAATATTTTTGTAATAATTTTTTATTCAAAACAATTAATTTTGCAACACCGTATTCTAATATAATAATATTCAAGTATATTAAAACAGACATTGACAAAAATACAATTTAAAAATCCATAAAATACAACTCAAAGTTAGATTGTTTATCGAAATAATATCACATCGCAGACCACCAGTTGAGAAACTAGGCACTAAATGTCACTGGTACTATTCGATTGTTTCTCTATTTATGAGAATTATCCATTGACGTCTGAGTTTTTCATTCGGTCCCCACTGTTCTACTACTAACTATTGTAAATTAAACTGCAAGATCTTTATGTTTAACTGTTTTTATCTTAATTTGATCGAACCTTCCATAAATATTCTGAGACTTTATTTGATCTGATTACAAATTAGTTTTTTAGAGCTTTTGCTCTTTTAATTTGAATTTTGCTTGTTGTAAGTTTGAGTGCCAACTAGTATTTAAATTATTTATAACATACGGCGAAATTAACTTAATGAGTAATATTAATAAAAATCATTGTTTTAAGAGTATAATGGAAAATATTCATATAAAACCTTAAAGCTACTTACGATTGACAGACAATTTAAATCAAATGTTTTTAGAAAAATACAGACCGTACGTATTGACGTAAATAGTCACAAATTGAGAAGATAAAAGTAAATTATATTTAGAAATATGAATAGAGAAATAGAAGTTCTGAAGAAGAGTAGTTCTGACGATGGCGTGAGCCGAAATAGCTATCAACTATATTTGTTAAAAATAATTTTGTAGAACTAAAATACATTGCTATTTTTTCACCGTGTGTGAATAGAGAAAGTTACTTAATAGCGACAAAATGATTAAAAATGACCGCCTAGGCTTCTATAGAATTATTAAAAACGTCCATTACAATCTAAAAAGTCTAAAATAACTTTAATTATTACACGTATCAACATTAAAATACATGGAAATAGTAATTAAATATGTGATATAATTTGAGTCATTTTAAATTTTTTATTAAAATAAACTTCCGTTCGTTTTGTTCGTGTTAATTTATTTTGGAGTATGCGCTTTTTCGATTTGTATAAATAAAATTTAAAATTTATGACATCGCCTGAAGGTGGTGCTTGATGAAATTTCAATGTCAAATTTGAATTTTGGTTCGTCAATTCTGTTGCATCCGTGTTATAGAATGTCTGAAGATGCCGAAATGCGAGACCCTCGTTGTTGGTGAAAACATGTAGAATCGTATAAATTATGAAAATATAAATAATACTATCATTCTAAGGAAACCATTCATGTAGTAAAAGTTATTCCTCTTGATATTTGAATAACTGATAATGATAATTAATGCCTGAAGATGCCGAAAGTCGAAACCAGGGCCGTTAGTAACAAAACATACGGAATCGTACAGAGTTGTAACAATTCAAATTCCATCAGGCACCTTCAGTCGATATCATGAATTATATAATGATAATTAGTTGAAATCTCTACTCTAAAATTTATATGTAACTACAATATTCTGGAATTATTAACTTAAATATAAAAACATCTCTATATAAGTAAAAAAAAAAAACAATGACCACATGATGAAAAATGCTATCGATTTTTAAGTCGTATTTATATTGAAAGAAAATGATTTTACTATCGATTAATACATTTTTAATGATGTAGTGCGATCAATTATAAATCCTCAGTTACCAAAACAACGACTACCGTTAAAATGCTTGAAGAAATTTATTGCATAACTGTTTACAAGAAATCCATGTGGTGTAGTTAATGTTCGTTCGTTTTATTTTTCACTCATTATGTTCATCGAAATTAGTGTAATGCAGACGGGCACTTCGCCTGAACGTGTATGATTAAAGGATTAACGACAACCCTACCAAGGAATTAGCGCCGCCAAGTCTTTACCGTTCTAGCATACACACTGCCCCTAACTTGTTAGACCTTTCTCGCTACCTCCTCGGCTGACATGTTTTCCTGATACCGTTGTCCTCGTCAACTTAGACTCGTAAAGCCTGCTGGCCCAGTCTTGACGCAAGAATTAACGCTGAAGAATTAATGGGAAGCACGAAGAAAAGAAACTAGAAAGAATTTTATTAAAATATATATACATATATCTATATATATATTCAGTTTGTATATTTGTCTTTATTAAGAAATTAAAAAAAAAAACATCAGTAGTTCTGACGATGGTTAAGCCGAAATAGCTATCAACTATATCTTATTAAAATTTGTAGAACTAAAATACATTGCTGTATTTTTTACCGTGTTATAATGGATTTCTACCAAGTAAATGCCAATTCAATCAATAAAAAAAACATCATCTCAAATTTTTATTAATTTATATATTATTTTTATTAATTTATATATTATTTTTATTAATTTATATATAATTTAATAATTATCAAATTTGAATTTTTTATGAATGATTTTTTACGATTCAAAATGTTTTTTTTTTTACTAACGACCCGGGTTTCATCTTTTTGCGTCTTCATGCAATATATCATATGGATGCAAAACATGTGGCATCGTACAGAATATGACGGATTAAAACTCCATCTAGCGACTTCAGTCGATATCATATAATATTATTTTTACAGTTTTATTTTTATCTCTCATGTTCGCCTGATACAGATTAGAAAAATGTTTAATTTTTCTTGGAATTAAATAATTCCATAATCGATTGAAATCCATTATAACACGGTGAAAAATAGCAATGTATTTAGTTCCGATGATGGTTGACTCGAAATAGCTATCAACTATATCTTATAAAAAAATTGTAGTGTTACCGTGTTAGCTCAATTATCTTTCAATCATGTTTGATTCCATTATGAGCTTTGTATTTTAATTCTTGTTGGAATATTTTTGGAATTGTTGTTATACAAAAACTGCCTTTTAATGAGACACTCAACGTCTATTTTTCGTATAAAGCAAGTATAGAAAAAATGGTAGTTACTTAAAGTCCACTAGTGTTTCTTGATTCTCCTTTTTTCAGTGTATGATAATCAAAAAGAATATATGAAATATATTCTAGCATGTATTTGAATATAAATTGATTGACAGATCGATTTGAAAAAATATACATTCGATGATTCAAGTCTGTGGACACCAACTGAATATATTATATTGTATATAAACTTCATGTTTTATCACACCCACGTTATGCTAGTTGCCCAAACAGACGTCCTGAAATGAAAGGCGAAATCCACGCTTTGAGTGACAAAACATATATAAATTCTATCAAGCAGTTGATATTGTAAATAGCCGTTATATTTAAAAGATTCCTTCAATTTAAAAGCAAAAGTGGAAAATTATTCATCTTTACAAATACGCGGATTTCATGTCATTCGATATAGTTGACGCTAACTCTTGTTCGTAACTCTTGAAATATTTTTTTTAAATATTATTTCGATGCAATTATTGCTTGCATTAAATGCAATAATGATGCACTTATTTATTAATGTGTGGAAATCCCGGAAATTATGAAGTAAAGCCATTTAAGTAATGTAATATTTTGTGTTTATTGATTGAATTGGCATTTACTTGGTAGAATTCCATTATAATATGATGAAAAACCATCCCCGTCCGATACTTAAGCTTATTAAAATCGCCGCCTGTTTAGTTTCATTTCCAATTTTATTTTTTTAGCTTTATTGCTAGCAGGAAATAAGCTAGGTCGTTAAAAAAGAAGAGAAGATGTATTGTGTACCTTTTCTATACAGCTATATATAGGTAAACAAATGTACGTTCAAATATAGTTCTGACAATGCGTTAGCCGAAAAAGCTATCAACTATATTTAAAAAAAGAATTTTGTTGAACTAAAATACATTGCTTTTTTTTCACCATGTAAATATTTTGTTGCGTTTCCCAAACACTGAATGATAACAAAACAAAACATAGTGGTATAGATAGCGATCGAACACTAACGCTGTAGTGCCTGCCGATTCTTTAAAACCTTGGTTTGTAAGAATATAAACATCTTAAAGAGAATGTTTTAATAATAAACACATATCATAAAACTTGAAGTAATAAGAGATGAATAATTTTAGCCACTTTCAATAAATATTTCCCAATAGAGAAAAAGTTAAGACAATATTTGTAAAAAATTGCAATTTTATCAAATTATAATGTATCCACACTTTGGACACATTCGCCTAGTTTCATTGTGTTAAAACGGTTAAAATTTAGCAAAAATGAGTGTCTTTATATATTTATATCACAAATCACTTAATTAATACAATTCTTATATACACAATATAACTTGTGTTTTTTTATCGTTTGTGTGAGATTAACATATAATTTACAATTTTTGTAATGTAAATAAATTAATGAAAATGATCCAGTGAGTCAATTTATTAACAACATAATTAAGAAGTATTCAAAACAATACTTTGCATAGAATATTGATATTAAAAATACGGAATATTCCGAATTCCGAATATAATACATTCGCAGTGAATGGTATAATTATTTAAATGTAATGAATTCATTAGCAGTATGTCTATTTAAATTATAACGTAGCAATGGGAAATCAATGTGCTTTGTTTTATCAATAATAGTCAGGTAAAAAGTATTCATAGTTATTTATATACGTTCGCTAGATATTCCAGAGGCATAATTTGATATCCCTGGCGGTGTGTACCCTACTAATTTGATAAACCGAAACAATAGAGGTTGAAACAATGAATACTGTTATATGGACTTTCAATGCGCGTAGATGACGTTGTATATACGAGATATTTCAGAGTTGTTATAACTATAAGGAATATATGACAAGGAAAATAATACGTCTAATTCAGTATTCTGAAGAATGTATACAAAAGGAAATGAAACAAATTGACAGGACGTAAAATATTATATTAAATAAAAAAATTTCATGGAACAACAAGTAAAGTTGTTATTATATTCAATTTATATTATACTTTCATTTAAACCTATTCGATATAAAAAATGATAATTTGTTAATCAAAATTTTTGTATCAAAACGTGGGGTATTATAAATTGTTTTACCACGAAATTTTAGAAATACACAGAGATCAATTATTAAATTCAAGTTATATTCTTATGACCAGCTTAATCATCTTATTCCCCCATGTTATATATCTTACGTGAGATTAGTTCAGTGAGTCAACAACCTCATAAATTAAATTCCTATATTACGTCATCTGATGTTTGATTCTCACCGTTACCCACTAATTTGAAGTAGGTATCTCTATGTTTAAAATTATCCAATCGCATTTTAATAAAATCTGATTATAATTTGTCGTACAATCATTTCATCAAAGACTCATTAACTGTATTTATTGTTAAAAACTTATCTCTCTCAATTGATTGTCATTATTATTAAGTCAACGGTGTTTAGAGGCTCTTTAGTTGTTATTTTGGATTCTGGCTTTAGGGTTTGTATTTTTACTTGATAATCAAGTCCTCTGGAAAATAACTCATGCAAACTTTTTATTGTGTGTCAGTTCTGTTGCATCCGTGTGATAAAATGCCTGAAAGTGTCGAAAATATGCGGAATCATATGTGCATAAAGTTTCGACAACTAAATTTGAGTAATTTGTGACTCCATTGGAATCATCATCATCAGCCGGGGTCGATCCACTGCTGGATGAAGGCCTCCCCTGCTTTCTCTTTCAGGGGGGTTGTTTGGATATAGCACACCACGCTGCCAGGCGGGTTGGTGTGCGGTTTTCTGTCTGGGTTTTCTTTCCCATAAGCCAAGAGAACACGGCGCGCGGTTTTCCCAAGCGGTCACCCATCCAAGCACTATCCGCGTCCAATGCTGCTTAACTTCGGTGATCGGATGAAAACCGGTGCTTTCAACGTGGTATGGTCGTTGGCTTTGAATAGCAAAAGGAAAATCTATAATTTCATTATATAAAGTCATTCGAATTATTATTGACTTATTAACATACTTTCTAAACTTCGTTTGAAAAAGGTTTGAGAACCGTCCTTATAATTATATAATATATTAATAAACCTTCCGGATCCAAGATTGCTGTTTACTGCATTAGATGAAGACATTTCGAATTGATTTATTGAATATATGTAAACACCCAGTGTTACGTTTGTGTAACCAAAGATCAGTGATTTTCAAAATATATTATAAAATTAAGAGCTTTGGATAAACAGTCAATATCCTATAGAAAAGCGGTCAATGCTCATGAATGTTTATAATAATCTTGAATTAGCGTATTAACGCTATTTTTAAGGCTCTGACAGAATGAATAATTGACGCTTATTTTCCAATGTGTTACGAGATGAAATAGAAAAATATATGTGTATTAAAAAGGCCAAAACTTACGATTTATATAAATAATTTCCGTGCTTTAATATAGCCTAAACTGTTACATGGTGAAAAAAGGTACATATTTTAGTTCTATAAATTTTGTATCGAAGGTAGTTCATAGCTATTTTGATTTACTTCCTCATCAGAAAATAGCATTGGGAATTTCGTTAAACTGTCATACATTGCTGTTTTTCACCGTGTTATAATGCAGTTCTATCAAGTAAACGCCAATCCAATCAACAGCTTGGGTTGTCCAAATAATCATCATGTTTGTTCAATATCGACATAACAGTGTTAATAGTTGAGATATCCTTTATGTGACCCAACAGGACTGAATTGCACCACTAAATTATAGTCAATAATCGTATGACTATGAGTAAAACGCACTATAAAGAATCTTTTTCGTTATGAATATAAAGTTACTAAAGCTGTAAGTATTTTGAAACAAATTGTATGCCATGCTACATTGAGGTACTGTAACGATTCAGTTTAACAAAAAATGGAAAGGTCCTATGGCTAATTTTATTTGGGAAGCTTGGCTGTGTTTGTGTATTATACCATCATCAAACGTGTATTACAAGTAAAAGCGTTCATGGAATATACAATGGAAATAGCGAAAAGGGTGAATTATTGATTCAACATAGCTATGAGCTTAAGCAAAGATAGTAAGTAATATTGGACGCATTAGAATAAGAAAGAGGCAAATCTTACAAACATCGTTACATTAATAATTATTTTTCAGGTTTTTTCGAGATAAATAACTTGAAAAAATATTAAAGAGTAAGGCTAATATTCAAGGTGTCAGATGTATGAAAAATAATTCACATGTCATCAAACTCGAAGAAAAGTACGACCACAACATAAAAATAAAATAGAAAAAAAATAACACTTATCTTCTCCGAACTCATACCCAAACCTACCTTTATTGTAAGGCGAGCATTGTATATCAGTATATTAGTGATAATATGAAAACAGTGATGATAATCTGTTATAAATATTTAAAAATATTATATTAAGCTTATAGCTTTTTTGTGTAACTGGATATTTTGTATAAATGTCGGAAGACGAAACACGGATCGTGTGTGACAAGACAGTGTAATCGTCCACAGTTATAGTAACATAAATTAGATTCGGTGCTAGTTTTTATTGCATACGGAAAATGGCCAAAAACGACGAATTTTAAAAATTTACAGTGTGATGATTTCTTTATTAATTAATTACGGTGATGCGGAAATAATATGCAGAGTAAAAAAATGTAATGGTTTTAAAATTGAATACCACCGAAGGAATACTTAATTGATTGGGTGATTGAATTGACATTCACTTGGCAGAACTTCATTATAACACGGTGGAAAAAATAGATAGGACTATCACAAAATATTCTTAGCGAACATATGTGTCGGTCACCATTATTGAATCCTCTGGGCGTTCTTGCTTTGTTTCTGTAATGTACCATTTCCGTGTCATATGTGAACTTATTGATATAGCCGCCTTTTTAGATTCATTTACAATTGTTAGTTTTATTGCGAGCAGGAAACAAGTTAGGTCGTTAAAATAGGAGAGAAGATGTTTTGTGTACCTTTTCTTCACAGCTTTATATAGATAAGCAAATGTTAGTTTAAGCATAGTTCTGACGATCGTTTGAGCCGAAATAGCTATTAGTCGTATTTAAAAAAATAATTTTGTAGAACTTTATATATCTTTTTAAAGAGCATTTACTCTTACGCAAATTAGTAAAAAAAAGTGAAAATACATCAAAAGAATATCATGGTTGTATGAATTCTATTGTACCCTTCAAAGAGATAAGGTTTCACTGCGCGTAAGATAAGCTTTCATAATCAAAGCGAAGCCTACAGAAGCATAACAATTGACAAGATTAAGAATACCAAAATAGAGCCTTACGTATCCCAACCCTTGTGCACAGTGGAAAATCAGCCAGATCGTATTGAGGTGTCGGCGTATTGAAGGTGAAAATTGTTTAAGGTACTGAAAAATAGGCTAGCACGGAAGGTTCTGTGTGAAAATGAGCAGATCAATGATTTTTCTTTGTGGGCGTATGTCCTAATATAATTATAAAGATCCTTAATGTTAAGGGTGCGTTAAGAGGCTCGTTTGGTTGATTTTTTCATTTATCCTGTTTCTAATCTTAGATGGGAATTTTTCAAGTGGAAGCTATTAGGATTTTTCGGAAGATAGGACTTTTTATCGGCGATAGACATTTTTTAATATGTGATAATGGGCTATTTTGGTAGATAGTTTGCCAGGCGTAGATTTTCAGTGCGATTATATAGGACAAAGTGCTGATCACGTCCTTTGAAAATATTAGGCGATGAGCATCGGAATAAAATGTCCCCTAAATATATTGACTAAAGCTCCTAACATACTTTGCTTTTAAAATTAGGTCAACAAGGCTTTGCGTAACGATTTCGTCATAGATAAATTCGTAACATTATTTTTAGTGTGTCTTTGTTGTTGAAACACTTTGGACTATAATTATAAAGAATTTAATGAAACCATTTTAAAAGAAAACCTTATATTTATTTAGTCATCAATTTATTCATGGTAGAGCTGAATTCTAGTATATAAACACGTCAATGTAATCTTTAGTTATATAGAAAAATGAATATTGCAAAACTAATTCTTTTTCTAATTTATAATATCGACTGAAGGTGCGCGTGATGGAATTTCAATATCAAATTTGAATTGTTTAAGCTTTGTACGATTCCACATGTTTTGTCAATAACGACCCGGTTTTCACCTTTCAGCATCTTCAGGCTTTCCATCACACGGATGCAATAGAATTGAGGTCTGTTCGTCAGTTCTATTGCATCCATGTGATGGAATGCCTGAAGATGCCTATAGGCGAAACCCGGGTCGTTGGTGACAAAACATGTGGAATCGTACAAAGTTGTCACAATTCAAATTTAATTGTTTTTTCTGTATTGTAAGCCCGATAATTTTTCCTTGCGTTCAACTCTTTCCCTCATTAACTGAATTGTATACACAATATTTTTTTTTAAATCCTTTAAAAAATTTTAAAAGTTTGTGTAACATTTTTATTTTCAAAATTATATATTTTTAGTATAATATGGTCTCACATCAAAAATATTGAGAAAAAAATAACTATGACGAGTTTTTCCTCAAAGCCAATGACGTGTTTAAAAAATGTTATCTTAATTAAATGAAATAATCGAGAGAAATTATAGAATTAATTTAAATGTTTGTGTTCATATTTGACCATGATTGGTGAGAAATTAAATTAAACTACAAAAGCATCAGTCTAATTTTCTCTCCGCACCGCAATTATTATGATCCACAAAACGGCAAAACCCCTAACCGGGAAACAATTCAGGGGAACGAACTGCATAATTCAGTCAAATTTTCGTAACTGCATAGAGCTGCAACGAAATAATTTTGAACCTTTATGAATGCAATTCTGCGGGTGATCCCAAGCTAACGCCGCGACGCCATCCAAGAGAATTACCCATTCTCTTATCAGGAAATGTCCGAACGTTAATCGCTAATAATATATGTAAAATACAATATATCATATTACGAAGAACAATGTTTACGTTTCAGTGCGAATTGTGAATTATCTAAGCATTCGATAAATATTTTTTATGATATCGACTGAAGGTGCGTGATGGAATTTCAATATCAAATTTGAATTGTTACAAGTTTGTACGATTCCACATGTTGTGTCACTAACGACCTGGGTTTCGCCTTTCGGCGTCTTCAGGCATTCCATCACACGGATGCAACAGAACTGACGAAAACTAAAACGGTTAGCATCGTATATATACTAAAGTTATTAATTACGGGAAAATAATTACCCCAAAGCAAGCGGTGAATTGCAGTTTAAAAAAAATTAACTATATAAACTGGTAATAATTAACACAATGCGTGTGCTAGTTTTCATTAACGACCTTGTTAATGAGTCATTCTTGAAAAGGGTTTTTTCAATAAATATCAATCAACTAACATTAAAATATGAACTAAAATAAGAACTGACAGTGGGTTCTGTTGCATTCGTGTGATAGAACGCCTGAAGATGCCGGAAGGCGAAATCTGGGTCGTAACAATTCAAATTTAATAAATATTAATTGATGATTTGTTTTCCAAAGAAAAATAATGTCGTTCTGATTGGAATTGCTTTTAAAATGATTCATTCTGTGCCATCAATGACTGTTGATTAAATTTAATGTCATTATTAAATAATAAATATGCATTATGTAACCTACAAAAAACAAAATAAACCTGTGAAGCATATTTTGATAGCGGGGATAATTTTTCGTACATCTAAGACTTCTATGTCTCAACGTTAAAAATGCTGGCTATCTAGAAAAACTTATATATTTAATGATTAGTGGTTTATGAGGTTTACGATTTTTAGTAGAAAAAATCTACAACATCTTCTTAATCGTGTTTTTTTTTAAATAATGTTAATAATGATAAAATTGGCGCAAATTTAATTCATCGCGGGAAGCAAGTTTCATAATTTTTAGCCCATTTTATATCCCTCTTATAATGAGAATGTAATTATGAAACAAATTTGCAGTAAAATTGTAGCTCGCTCGCAGTGCCCATTATATTGTGGGTGGCAAGCCTAATTCGGTCGTTGTAGCGAAATAATTCAGTAAGTAACAATATTGTTATATAACACAGAACGACAAAGCGTTGTGCATTGTCATCAGGGGAAACTTTTTTGTGATAGCGACAAAATGGCCGCCGTGTTAGTGGGTCGCGAAATGGAGGCGCAACAAATTTTGTTATGATGCGCTTTCAAAGGGAAAATTCTAGTATTGGTTATAATTCTATTCTGATTTTGTTCGATTGGAATATTTAACAAGAATATATTTTATTGTATGAAACCGATAAAAGTCTTATAGATTATAAAAACGAAGGCTGAAAATCAAACAATGTTGTATCAATCTTTTCTAGTTTCATCATTGTTCGCCAAGGTCATAAACATTAACTCATAAGTTCCGAGAAAAATATAAAAGATTTTGTCTTCCTTTCATAGGTAGCGTTGCTTGAAATAAAACCCTACAACTGATTTCGACTGAAGGTGCTTGATGGAATTCCAATATCAAATTTGAATTGAAAAAACTTTGTTGTACGATTGCACACGTTTTTTTTTTTTCATTCAGGGGTTTCGCCTTTCGGCATCATCAGGCATTACATCACATAGATGCAAAGGAACTGACAGCTCAGTCAGTTACATCTGTGAAGAAACTCGAAACATACAAACTCGTACAAAGTTTCAACAATTTAACAATCACAAATTGTTTTGATTTTATATACCTGCTAACATTTTTCAATCATCTGCTACTATTTTTTTTTGTTTAAATAGCCATTTTGTTATTTTTTTTATATTGTTGATAATGCACGCGGTGAGCGAAATCATCTTAATCATAATATACATTGTGGAAATAGTACTGAAAATATGTTTTTATTATTAAAAATATTTAAAAAATAGTTAAAAAATGATTTTCCAACGATAAGTGACGGTCAATAACTTAAAACCAGATTACGATTCGTAATTTATTTATCTACTAAAAGTGGTTATGAATTGTAGGATTTTATCGATAATATTTCTTCATTAGACATAATTACAAACTAAATTTATTTAAATATAATAAGAGATTTGAATTTTATTATGAAGCCTTCCTTTTTGAGTGATTTTACAAATGTTACGATTGTTTGTTTTATCTGTATGGAATTAGATCTCGATTTTATAACATTAACTATATAATGGTTCTGTTTAGATACAACTTAGCAAAACGTATGAAATAGATGTCTATAAATATTCATTATCACATAACTGTGTCGTAATAGCACTGTCGCAGCATACTAACAACAAACTGACTGAACATCCCTCGGCATCTTATAAACTTAAAGCACATTTCTGGTTGTTTACATTAAATCAAATTTGAAGTAAAGTTATTTCGAACTAAATACGTCACGGGCTAAATGCATAAGAAGGCACCACTTCCAGAGAGGCTGTCAAGTACCGGATATGAGATGCGAAGGCGTTTTGGAAATAGCATCACAGCTACCACTCCTATTTGCACCCAGGGAATGAACACGATGGTACGCCCGCCTACGGGTCACTCAGATAACTAGAGCAGGCGGAAATGTGATCAAACTTTGATCGTTCAACACTGCGTCGCTTTCAGATCAATTGATTGCCAGGATTATTAATTTAGAGCATATAGCGTCAGGGAAAGCCGTATTACGTGGCGTTATTAGTATTTGAATATCCGCTTAGAAGACATCGGTGTGCATGAGGCAAGCTTTTTTCATTATTTGACATTAAAATTGAAAACACGGTGAAAAAATAGCAATGTATTTTAGTTCTACAATTTGTTTTATATAGTTGATAGCTATTTCGGCTCACGCAATCGTCAAAACTATAGTTCTGATAGATCTGAAAAAAAATTTTAGAACTAAAATACATTGCTATTTTTTCACCGTGTTATAATGGAGCTCTACCACGTTAATGCCAATTCAATCAATAAAATTGATAACTTATCTATCTTAATAAATCTGAAACATGTATTATCCACATAATTTATATAATATATACATAGTTTATAGCTATTTTAGTTGAGCCCTCATCAGAGCCAATGTAGCAGAGCATCAGTGCATTTTGTATAACTAAAATAACTTAAAATAACGTGTTATCATGGAGTTCTACTAAGTAACATGTTTTGTGTCTTTAAGACGTATCTCCAACAGGGTAAAAATATAGCAATGTATTTTAGTTCTACAATTTTTTTATTTAATAACAAAACTGATGCTGCAGAGCATTACAGCATTTTGTAGAACTAGAATGCATGGCTATTTTTCGCTGTATTATAAGGAAATTCTACAAAGTAAATGCCAATTCTATCAATCAAATGTATCTTCAAACTTGCTGTTTCGCCAGCTTATTTATTACCCTGGTCAACAATGATTCTAGTAATTGGGTATTTTTAAGTGTAAAATTAAAATTGCTTTTTTATGATATTTGATTATTATTAGCTGTAGAATCCTTTCATCATAGACTCATTAACAGTATTTAGCGTTGAAAAAACTAATCACAGTCAATTGAATGTCATTCTTATTAAATCAATAGTATTGAATGTAATTTCAGTTCCACTATTGGACCCTAGTTTAAGAATATGTTTTTTTCTTTGTAATCAAAGCTTCTTGTATAAAACCAATGATAACTGTTTATTGCGTGACAATTATGTTGCGTCCGTGTGATAGAATGATTGAAGATTCCGAATGCAAAACCCTGATTGATGAGAAACTATGTGAAAATGCATAACGTTTCACCTTTATTATTTATTTTTGATTTTATCGTAGTATTGTGGTCAACTCCTTTATTTTAAGTCAATTAAAGAAACAATTTCTTCAATAGATTTGTTGTTTTGTGTTAAAAGATACGAATTTCTGGGAAGCATACATATTTTCTCAAATATTTCATCTCAAAAGTGAGGCGTATTAATGGCGATTTGATTTCTTCGTTATATCTCAGCCATTATAAGTACAAGTACAAAGAAAATAATGTTGGGAGTAAGAATGATAAGTAGTTCTCTTAGAGCAACGTTTTTTATGGTAAAGTCAATTGATTCATTACGATGTTACAAAAAAATACGTTGCAGAACGTTACGTATCACATTAAAAGCCATGACAGGCTGTCATAGTACTACCAAAATTTAATTTTCCTGTGTGCTTTTGATGACGAAGAAAACTAATGGTAATAATCTCGAAATCTACGAAAGCTCTATTAATTATGTTGTGCTTTAGGTAGACTTATGTTTGTGTATACTACAGGCAAATTCAAGAATGTTTCGTTCCCAAATTCGAAATAGCTTGTAGCTTTCGGGTTATACTGACGTGTTAATTAGAAGCTTTGTCATCGCCAATGTTGGATTGATTGAATTGTTATTATGAAATCCTCCATCCGAACTTTCATGCAAGGCTGAATTTCAATATTTAGAAACGTGGAATAATCATGTTTGCTTCACATTGTGTTCGTCATTATCAATAAAAATCAGGTAAAAACTATAATACACTGCCACAGTCATTGTCGGAATTTTTACATTTAAAGATAGCAAAATATTTCGGAATTTTTGTTTCTTTCAATGCATCAGTCATGTAATGAAAATGTAAAGAAAATATGTAGGTTAAAAAGTATTTCACGGTGAAAAAAAGCAATGTATTTTAGATCTACAAAATTTTATAAGATAAAGATGATAGCTATTTTGGCTCACGCCATCGTAAGAACTAGTTCTGGACTAGTGCTAGAATAATTGTGACGATGGTGAGCCGAAATATCTGTTAACTATATCTTCTGAATTGAACTGAATCTTCTGATCCAACTGAACTGAAATGCAATTAGGTAGTTTTAAGCTTAGAGATAACTAGTTATCTCAAATCGGTGGGTGACAGTGGAAATAAACATTTTGGAATTGTATATATTGTAGTTTCAACAATTAAAAATTGATATTAAAATTCTATCAACCACCATCAGATAAAAGTATATATTCGTCAGAATAAAGAACTTTTTTCTACAATGTGAAATTTTTAAATGATTAAAATTTAATATTTTCAACCGTGTTGTATTACCGGAATGATCATTTCGCATAATTTTTTATTAACGAACATGAAGATATAACTGAACTTAAAGCTGCTTACTTATTCTTAGTAAAGCCTTACAGAAGTGGGCCATTATTCCACTGACCAAATAAGTCCTCGAGAGTATGACTCAAGTTTTCTTAATAAATTACATCACAGACTTCCGTTGCTTAACAACGAGAAAAGGAAAAGAAAACAAGAACAAACAAAAATCATTATCGGGGACGTAAAAAAAAGTTACGTTGAGTGACGGGGGGCGAGGAGTTTTTAGAAAAGTTGAAGAACGTCCAGCAAATTATGATAAGAACTCAGTATGAATAATTCATCGAATGGTCTTAAGAGAAGTCGAATAAAACGACCAAAATATTATCATGGCAAATCGGATGTTTCTTTTGACGAAAGAAAACGGAAACGAAATGTATACCATAGCATATAATATCAAAAGATATCCATTGTCATATTAACAAAAATAATTCAGGGCTATGAGATAAACAGATATCAGTTGTCAGACGAAATTAAAAAAAAAATAAACGAACAAACAAACAAATATAAGTCTTTCGCCGTTCCTCAGACAATTGCAAGGGGCTAATGCATTTCTGTAATAAATCATCTCCTACTAGTATTTAAGCTTATTTTGTACATTTTCTACAGAGTTATATATACGTTAAAACATAGTTAATTTGGACGTAATCACGTGACATCACGTCGTACATGCGTTCACATCTTTCGGCGAAACACAGTCAAAATGTGGAACTTTTATTTATGGAAGAAGACTTGAAGACCAGTGTGACATGAACGATTGTTAGTATTATTTGAAGCCTGTAAACGTATTCCAGTTGCATGCTTTAGTTTATTGAAAAAAAAAACAACATGCACACATGAAATGTCATTTCAGAAACATTAACTATTGTAAAATTGATATAAACCGAAAGTATATTTACATTAAACAGTGTTATATGTATTCACAGATTAAATAAATTACGTTTAATAATTCAACAAAATAGAAGCCATGAAATATATTTAATTTTTGTAATATTACGCGATGTTTTTTTATTCTGTAATTTACCTTTTGTACACAGCTATATATATTATAGATAGGTAAATGTAAGTTTAAGCACAGTTCTGATGAAGTCGTAACCTGAAATAGCTATCAACTATAAATCTTTTAAATTTTGTAGAACTTAAATAGACTGCTATTTTTTCCACCGTCTTATAATTAAATCGTTCATTAAAATTGTTATCCGTTGACATTTAAAGATTCTAGCAATTTAATAAATCGTAACTCCAATTTCACGATGTTGATTTAGTACATGGCAATATTTTTTTATGCAATTAAAAAGCACATTCGACGTATTTTAAGCGTGGTTTATTATTTTAATCCAAACGCGTAAAAATAAAGCTCTCTATAAATAACGAATAACGGATTCACGTAAAATAAATTTAACATTACTAGGGAATAGTAAACGTAAATAAAATATCACTATACTGTAAACAACTATAATACTATTGTTCAATATTTCACTATCGGCCGTTCGAAAGGATTATTTAGCATCAGAAAAATATTTTACAAAGTTACTAAAACAGTAAATTTATGATGTGATATGTGTGTTGTGACTTTGTTTTAGTTGTAGTATTCAATGCCGATAGTTTTTTGTAGATCTGACGAGCTCAAATCTCAGTAAGGATTTATCAAACGATTTTTGACCTTTGAAAATCGCTCCTGAAAACGGACAAAGCCAGAGCGATTAGCTTATGAGTAATATTGTACTATACAAGCTTTATCTTTAAAAAAAATATAAAATAAAAAGATTTATGAAACGTGGTTGAATTTCAATAAATATTTTATTCTACAAAAAGCTATCATTATTGCGAATAGTTGACGGGAAAAGCTCGCGTAATAAGCTTTCAATGTCAAACGTGAATGTGCTTTTTGCAAGCTCATCACGTAGAAGCAAATGTACCAACATGTGTTCGACAAAGATTTGACATATGAAAAAATTGGCTAAAATGAAAATACAACCATTTTCACTATGCACGCCACTTATTTCTTAATTATATAGACAAACTTTTCAAGCGTTAAAAACTAGAAAATCTCATAACAATATGTCCAGCTTTATAAATAGCATTTGCTTACAGAATAAATCCCAGTTATAATGAAATTTTTTCGATTAAAAACAACAATATATATATTTAAGTACTTAACTTGTGAAAAGTGACATTAAAATTAAATATGGCATCATGGATTTATTTCTTTTACTAAATATTTAATAACTGACACCCTTGATTGCAAAAAAGATAACTGATATGTTATTAAAACAACGTACATATTTGTTAAATACTTTTAAATAAAAGATATAATTATGTTTGTCGAAGAGGTCCGTTAGCAAAATCGATAAATCAAACACTGAACAAACAAATGCGTTGGCAAAAAATAACATGCGACATATTCCACCGTGAATATGAAAAGTTCCATAAAAGTGCAGTTTCAACACTAGAAAACAAAAGCTGACTTATTCCTGGGATAGTAAACTTTTCTCAAAAACGATTTTTTTGAATTCCCAGTTTTTTTTTCTTCAGTTTTATTGTAATTTTAAATATAACACAGTGATGCTAGCTTCAATGATATGAATTGGTAATTGCTTACAATAAATAACTGAGTATTTAACTGTATTCAATTTAAAAAAGTGATAAATATAATACAGATACTATATAGATATCTAATTTATGATCTCGACTGAAGTGCTTGATGAAATTTGAATTGTTAAAACTTTGTACGATTTCACAACTTTCAGTGACGTCAATTATGTTGCATTCGTGTGATAGGATGCCTGAAGATGCCAAAAAGCGAAACCCGGCTCGCTGAAGACAAAATTTGTGGAATCTTGCAAAGCTTAAAAAAATTTGCAAGCTTTTAATAAAGTTTTAAATATTTTATATATATATCTATTAAGAAATTATTTTCCAGTAGGTAAAATTATAATAACAATTCGATAAATGAAAATAATTGAAAAACAAATTCTATACTCCTTTTAAAATGAAGTAATTATGTAAATTTCAAAATGATATGCTTCGCGAGGTCGAATGTACAATGAATGATATACGAGGATATTTTCAAAAGTGAATAAAATATTCGATACGCACACCAATAGTTGACGGTTACTGTACTATACTAACAAAAATGCAACGTTGATTAAATGACAAGTCTGTTGCTTTCGTGAGTGCGTTTTACTTTCAGACAAATGAAATTTATTCAAAGTTTTTTACGACCTCAAGACATATTGTATGCTATAAAGACAAGAAGTATTGCATACTTTAGTTGTGGCACTAAACATAATACAAAAGCTACACATTTTGTACGTTTTATTACAATAAGTATTTTAGGAATATTATTTTAAATAAAGCAGCAGTATTCGATTATCGAATTAAATATTCAGTATTCGAATGACTAAGGCATCTAAAAGTCACTATTTTCACAAACTTTTGCTTCAATAATTCTTAAAAGCTTGTCTCCAAAGCTTTTTGTCTACGATGCGTAGATTATTGCAGATGTTTTTTTAATATAATTTTATTCGTTGATTGAATTAGCATTTACTTGGTAAAACTACGTTATAACATGTTGAAAAAATAGCAATGTATTTTAGTTCTGGAATATTATGGGATATACAGTTGATAGCTTTTTCGGCTTACGCCTTCATTCCAGTATAGTTCTGATGAAGAAGTAAGCCGAAATAGCTATCAATTATGTATTCACTGAATAAACAAAACCTGTTCATGTACGTATGTATGTATATATAATATTCAGAATATTTATGAGTATTTGGTTCATCAAGAATTTTATGAATTGTTTATTTATATCCCTTCAAAGACAATTAAAATGAATTAACACAGTGAAAAAATAGAACTACGAACTAGATAGTTCTGACGATGGCATGAGCCGAAATAGCTATGAACTATATCTTATAAAAAACTATAAAACTAAATACTTTTTTTTCTTTTTTTTTTTAAATAATAAAAACACATTTTTTTAGTACTTATTTCCACAATATATTTTTTGATCAGGACCGGTTTCGCTCATTTTAAAATATCATGCCTTTCCATCAAGAAGTGACAGTTAAAACCTTAAAAGTGAAAACTAAATACATTCCTTTTTTTTCACCGTGTTGTAATGGAGTTCTGCCAATTGAATGCTAATTCAATCAATAAACAAGAAAAATTGCTATTGGTAGATCGATATTTCTTTGAAATAAAGCCGCGTGATGTATTGCATTGCTCAAATAAATTGTCTCGTCCCCGTCCAGCTAACACTCAGCATCTTCAAGTGATGCAGAAATGATTCAATCCATGCTTGATGTCCGCTACGCCAAGATGTTAAATGATGAAAAATGGCCACACCAGACTGTCACAGAAGAGAGGGCAAACGGAGTAAAACGAGTACAGAACGGCAGACAAATAAAAGCACAGGCTGGGGCCCTCTTGTTTCCAGGCGACGTAATCAGATTCCAGGGCCGGACAATTTAATTTCGCCTGTCACGCGCGACTGTACCAGACGCCGGAATAATATGAGTTTGGACGACTGCTTACTTACTATTGTGTGATTGCTCTTTCTGTGTTTACTTGACATGAAGGGTTGAAATGAAAAGTGGCATCGAAGTATATGGGATTGACACCAGCGATATTTTAATCCGTTTTAAATAATACGCAACGTCAAACATTTTAGTATTCGTTTCATAAAAATCTCTTTGATAAACATTTCATATTTATTTATGCAGTAGTAAGGATTCCAACTCGTATATCCGGATATATCCGGCCCTTTTTAACTATTCGATATCTGGATATTTCACCAAATATCCGAATAGTATTCGTTATAATTTTTAATGAAATATTTTACAGAACATTTTCGATGCTCAAATAAATATGAGGCCATTTCTTTCGCACAAAGTAAGAGATTTGATCCAAATTTGTTATCTAGTAATGATGAAATCTCTCAAGACTCTGATGTAGAAATAACACCTCTCTCTTTTTTGACTTCCGAATTACAACATGAAATTGTTAATTATATTTTATCTCTCGCGGCATACAATACAAATAATCTGAAAAAATATTTTAAATACGTAGATCAATTTTAAAAAAATACGGAAATGTTGGACGTGTTGTTTAAAACACTTTTAATAATAAAACCAACATCAAAAGCAACGGAATGAGTATTTTCAACAGCAAGAAAAATTAAAACTCAATTAAGATCAAATTTAAAATATGATACATTTAATGCTATCTTATTTTTAAAATACGAATTGTTAAAATCTGAATAAATGACGTTTATTACAAATCAACTCGTTTTTAATGTATTATTTTAAATCAAATATTTATATATGTAGTAATGTTTTGTTATATTCATACGTAATGAAACTATCCGGATAGTTTCAGTTTTACTATTCGATATCCGAATAGTTGAAAATGACGAATAGATGGAATCCCTACACAGTACCAATGAACGGTATAATGTGTTAATTGCTTGATAAATTTTTAGAAAAATATTTACAAATAATTTATCATTAATTAGAGTATCCTTTCATAATATGCTCGAAAAGCATTGACAGATAGATTAATACATTTCAATATCAAGAATATATATATGCATAGTAAAATTCGATCTACATTATATGAAAAGGTAGACAAAAGCACACATATTCTAGACAAAACCATAACTTAAATAAACAGTAAGCCATTCATTCATGTACATTTTATTGGCTCAGATCAAAACACAAAGCCAATGGCGTTGAATTTGTGAGATGTATGATATATTATAAGTATATCTCTTCCAAATATATAAATATATATTTGATTCATGATTGTTCATAATGTGAAGGTATTTCAAAAACATTTTTGTTATGAGAACTGCGGGTAATTCGGTTGGTCAACCTTTCTTTTTAATCGACAAGAGTTTCAAAAGAGAAGATGTGGCCAGGGAAAAAACAGCTCTCACTACGTCTCGTTGTTTCGAATCAGATATACATGAAGGATTTTTAAGAAATCGCATATTCCAAAACATCCCAACAGAAATTTTTCATTGCAAAGAAAAAAAAAACGTACTGCGACTTGATACCGTAAGACTTATAACGGAAATCAGCGGTTGACAAATGGACGTCAAAGCGGACAAATATTGATTAATCATATCATTTTTAGAAGATAACTGTAACTTTTCCATTAAAATGCATTATTATTTAAATTATATGAATATATTTTATTACTATTTCAATAATATATTTTAAGAGTAAATATTTTATAAGCTAAAGGGTTTTTTTGTGATTGTATCTGAACGCTAAAAGGACTTTTAATTAATTGTATTCAGATTGAAAATTATTACTAAGAGGTTCTTAATACTTTATTTGAAAAATAATTTACTTCATTAGATATACATTGACTGTAAAATGTTTTCTCAGTTCTTAAACTTTTGTATAAATGACCTTGTTTGTAATTTTAATTCTATAAATCGAGTTTCTTTGCGATGAGTGAAGTCGATCCTGGTTATTATATTATATATACTGTGTAAACAATAATACAAAATGTGATGTTGTTATTTAAAATATCATACCTTTCCACAAAGAAGTGATAGCTAAATACTTTTCAAAAACTATTTAAAGCAAATTTTAACAAAATGATTTTATCCAAATTTGGTTGTCAGAATGCATGTAAACGTCTTTTTCAGAAAGAAAAATAATTGAAGGGTAAAATATAGAATATGTGATAGATAGATATACTTGCTCTACGCCTTGATTTCTTGATTAGATAAGATATGGGAAGCGAAGAATGGAAGAATTACAGATCACATGCATCCATTTTTTTCGACATGAATCTGTAATTTGATTCAATTTGGTGTTTCGAAAGAGTAACCGCACCGCGTAAGTAAGTAGAGTGTGAGATTTCAAAGGTTAATCTCGGATAGTATCAGTATATTTTTATATGAAGAAAGAGTGGAAAATTTCAGTTATAAGGAGAAAATTGTTTTAGACAGAAAGGTGGCAAGCTAATGAGGTGTTTAAAAATTGCTTATGTTGGAATGATAACTTCAAAAAGTCTATACTCTAGATGGAAAAACATTTTATTAATTTGAGCTTAATAAAATGTATGGAAGTTTAAATATGGTACTTCAATATATTTAGAAGACAGATCTTAAAAATATTGTAAGGTTTATTTAATTTTATCTATCATTTATTAATTAAGAAACTATATATAAATCTTATATATTGTTGAAGTGCTGTACATAAATATATATATTTTTAAACTTACAATAGTTCAATTGATATTTGATTATTTCATTTTTAGCGTATTTAAGTTATACGGAGTATTTTATAAAGTTTGTTTGAAGATACTTTTCGAATGATTTGATAAAAAAATTTATATCTAGAATATCGTTGAGAGCATTAAAAATGTATGAAATGTTTCACCTGGCTTTCCATTCCAATGAAAGATGTATCCTTATTTAAAATTAGCTGCAATTGCTACGGTAATATGGAGGTAGACAGAAAAAGTCCGTTAACGGGCACGTACGTCTCGCTTAAAAAGCACAAAGAAACTTGTCGTAAACACTTCCGGATTAACGAAACCCTTTAATTCTTAAACAATCCGTCCCGCCCGAAGCGTGACCGTCGCTTTTAAAATGCAATTTGGCCATAAATCCTCCCGAATCCAATTTCAGAATCTCAAGATTCGGCCGATAATAGAGGGAATCCAATATATACAGCGCAGGCAGGATCGTCCTTAGCGAAAGCACAATTCGTACCAACTTAATCCGTCACGAGCGCCGGAAAAAAAGCTTTCCAAGCGAAACGAATTCGTTGGGACGTATAGGCTCCACTGCCCAGCTATTCAACTTTGGATATTTTCTTTTTAATTCATTTTTATTGGTTATTTCATTAAAACTATACATTGAATTCTATAGGATTTTTTTATTTATTAATGATAACAATATTTTAATTCTGTTTTGAACGAATAACAATAATTGACATTATTGTTAGTAGTTCATATAACCTTTTTTGAGCTTACTAAATAATAAATTCTATTTGCTGAAAAATTGTACTATACCACACGTTTTGTCACTAACGAACAGGGTTAAACCATTCGGAATCTTCAGGTATTCTATTACACGGGTGAGACATCATGATGTTGTGATGTCAGCTCTATCAGATGTTAGTGACAAAACATGTGGAATCGTACAGGGTTTCATTAATTCAAATTTAATATTGAAATTCTATCAAGCACCTTTAGTCGAATTATAAAAAAAATTACTGTTGTCATTAATCTTGCATTGACTTCAATGTATTGGGTGTGTTATTTCCAATCATGTCGAATTTGATTTCATACGCTAAGAACGTAAGCTTATCTGGCATAACTAACAAATTGTTAAACAAATATGTATAAAAAAATGCCAGGTTATAAAACAGACGACGATTTTTTAAATAATTATTAAGAACATTCAAATAATTTTGTATGTAGTCATTTTATGACATGCCTAGAGTAATTAATTAATATAAATTAATAACTACAATTGTTTTTGTATAACTTTTTTTAAAAATATACGTGTTTAAAAAAATAAAAAAAGAATTATCGAGATATTAAATAAAACAATGAATATATGTTCAAATATATTTAACCTGCCCTGCTCTAACGAATGGCCGTGCAGAGTGAGTGTTTGTATGTCCGAATTTGCAAGGTAAACAAAATCAGCATTAAAGAAAGAAAGAATACTTTAGTAACCAAAACCAAAGTAAATGGCCACTGAAAGGCAACCCGCAGTAAATGAAAGTAAATTCGATGAAATAAATCAGTCTATGTCTGATTTACGTGATATTTTAAACATTTTTCTTTCATTTTGATTAAGCTAAGCGATATTTTTTTTTTTGTAAAAATAAACGAAGAAAGTTGATTCTGGAATCATTCGTAGATTTAAACGCAAGTGATTGTAAATTGCTTTAGTACAACAGAAAACACGTAACTTTCATTTTGATAAAGATCTACAAGTATATACTCAAGGCATTGATGACTTTTTTAAGGTCTCGCACGCTAGCAGATTTCATAAGGTTATACACAAAATAGTTAGTTACCTTGTAAGCAGTTTTAATCGACAAATGAAATCGTACATACATTTCACTCTAAAAAGAAATCAATTGTGTATTACGTAATTTTTCTTGACATATAATACTTCCAACGCGACACTTCTATACTTTTCCTTACACGATAATTATCAAGTTTTAATGGTTTAAGCCTTAAATAATTCCGCATATTTTGTCACTAACGAGCATGCATTTATCTTTCAGCATTTTCAGGCATTCAATCACATGGACGCCACAGAACTTACTGTCAATTCTTTTGATTCTGTGAAGTCATACAAAGTTTCAACAATTCAAATTTGATTTTGAGATTCTATCAATCATCTCCAGTCGATGTCATAAATTAAATAATAATAAACTAATTAAAATTCAATCCGGTTACTAAAATATACATACTTATTTCAACTAGGTAGATAGGAATTAAATATCATGTGACGTAATATAGGAATTTAATTCATGATGTTGACCCAACGAAATAATATCACACAGGGAAAAATTAGTCCAATGAGCCGACAATCTTACAAATTAAATTCTAATAATACGTCACCTGATGTTTGATTCCCAACGCTACCCACCAATATGAAATATGTAGGTAGCTCCAAGTTTAAAATTACCCAATTGCATTTGAATGAGTTGATTATAATTTTGTTGTAGAATCCTTTCCTCAAAGACTCATTAATATTATTAAGTATTCATAAATTTTTTCCACTAGCAATTGAGTGTCATTATTATTAAATCTATAGTTTTGAAAGTTATTTCAATTGTTTGTTTATTGTGTGTTATTTCTGTTGCATCTGTGTGATATAAAGCCTTAAGATGCCGAAAGGTGAAATTTGTATCGTTCGTGGAAAAACATCTGGAATCATACAAAGTTTCAACAATTCAAATTTGTTTGAGAATTTTTAAATTTATTGATTGAATTGGCATTCACATGGTAGAACTCCATTATAACACGGTGAAAAAAAAATAGCAATGTATTTTAGTTCTACAAAATTCTCTTTTTTCTCTTTCAAATTTGTAAAACTAAAATTTTTAAAGATTTTACATGGCGTTTTATAAGAAAACATTAAGATAGCTCTTTGAATAAAATAAATCAATTGAAAATCTATTTTTGTATGACAAATATAACATGTTGTTGTAATTTAATAAAATCGATTGTCAGTACAAAAGAAATTACTAAATGAATAAAGTCGCATGTTAAAGTGATTCTTTTTTTTGTAAAAATTGTCTTTTTATATTTGATAACATATTGCAATATTTTATACGCGAGGAGACCACTTGAATATCGTTAAAGGCAAAAATTTATACGAGATCATAATCTTCGTGGCAGTTCCTATTCTAATTCAAAACAAACAGAGCTTACGAGATGTAAAGAAGAAGAAAGATATGAAGAAGGGAAGAGGAGGAGGCGACGAAAAGCAAGTGGAGGAAAAGCTTCCTGAAATGTGACTCGACGAGAATCCCACTCAAATAATGTATAAGAGAATAGACAAATCCAAGCGAAAGTATGGAGAGAAACTCCCTTTTATTTTACTCAGTGCCCTTCAGCCAGTGCCGACAGGTAATAAATTATGTATAGATTAATATAATATAGTTTAATTTAATTATTACACATCGTGTAAACTTGAACTTTTGCGCCCCTTAGCCAAGTGGTCGACACTTTTGTGGTATTGATGTCAGAGAATAAATAAACTTATATTTATATGATTTATGATATCTACTGAAGGTGCTTGATGGAATTTCAAAATCAAATTTGAACAGTTACAACTTTGTACGATTCCACATGTTTTGTCACTAACGACCCGGGTTTTGCCTTTCAGCATCTTCAGACATTCTATCACACGTATGCAACAGAACGAAATAAGCAATATTTTTCTCTTTTTTTTATAAAATATATTGTCATATTCTGTTCAAAGGACCAATTTTGTCTTGAAAAAAATTTTGTCCCACGTGAGTTGAAAGTACTTTTCGACCACTAGCTTTTTTAAACAGTAAATTCAATCGAAATCGTTATTTTCATTTTTTAAACAATAATAAATTTTGTATATATTTGTAATAAGCAATAATAAAAAAAACTAATTTTGTAGAACTAAAATACATTGCTATTTTTTCACCGTGTTATAATGGAGTTCTACCAAGTGAATGCCAATTCAATCAATATAATAATAAAAATCTTTGTCTTAATATAGCTATGGTAGCATATATAATTATTAAAAAAAATATAAAACCAACACTGTATACATTTAGCAAAAACATTGAGTTTATTGATTGAATTGGCATTTACTTGGTAGAACTCCGTTATAACACGGTGAAAAAATAGCAATGTATTTAATTCTATAATTTTTTTATAAGATACAGTTGATAGCTATTTCGGCTCAAGCCTTCGTCAGAACTATCATTGAACTTACAATAAATTATGTACACATAAACATCTACACATAACGTAACTTTGACTCGATATAATCGAATATTTTCTTTGATAGAAAACTAAAACAGATTAACCAAACATTTTTTTTGAAAATCAAGAAAAACTCGTCTACGTTTCACGAAAACAAATTCTTCGTAAGAAATTGCATAAACAAATAGCTGCGAGCGAAGTGGATAGAAATAAAGTGGATTTAAAATAAAATAACTGATACGGCATCATGTTTTACGGAGTTGAGCAAAAAAATAAAATAATAGACATCATGAACTGCCACTGCCAGCTCCTTGTCTCCCTCTCTTCCTACACATCCCCATTTAGTTGTCTCAACTGTCACCCATCGCGTGTGCATCGTTTATCTCCCTTAAATCTCTAACCATGTTCATTTCTCGACAAATGTACGGGAACGGTTGAGTGGCGTATACACGCGAGCCTACACTACGTCGGCGGTTGAGAACCACTGACATTGATTCTGATATTTAGTGACAGCCAAGTTGTTAACGTAGCTGATAAGGGATATTTAAGGATCATTAGAGAAAATGTTTATTTTTTTTGACAATCAAATTAGCTAGATTTTGTCACAGATTATTTCAATTACGGGAACATAATTTTTTTCATTAAATGTATGTTTATTTTTAAAAATAGCCAACACCTACATATCAATGAAAAAAATATTTAATATGAAGGACATCTATCTAAATACATCTATTGAAGAAGTTAAGAGAATTTTAATAACACGGTAAAAAAATAGCAATGTATATTAGTTCAACAAAATTGCTATTTACGACTGCTAAAATACATTGCTATTTTTTTTACCGTGTTATAATGGATTTCTACCAATTAATTGCCAATTCAATCAATAGAATTTTAATGTTAAAGACTTTGACGATATTTATATTATTTTTTTAGTGAAGTTAGCATCAAAGATTAATAAAATAATTTTATAATATTGCTTTTAATAAATGATATTTTTTTTTAAATATCAGAACAAGCTTTATGATATTCTAAACTAGATAAAACTTCGTCTTTTAAATCATGTCAAACGCCAATAATTAGCTGACTGTTGAAAACTGCAAAGTAATCCAAAATTTTTTATCTGGAATACATCGATAATATAAATTTTTACTAACCATTTTTAACATAAAACTTGTGATTAACCCAAATGTGATTTTTTCTTTAAGATACTGTGAACACTCCAATAATAAATCCATCGATTCATAAGATGTTAAATGCAAAAATGAGTAAAAAAAAAGGTTCAGTATAACTTTACTATGCAAACATAAGACAAAATGGCTGACACACTTTGACATTCGAAATGGCGAACGCAATGTTGTTTATGGTTTAATTTATTGTTTGTGGTTTTTATTCGTTTTTTTCTTCTATCTGACATCTATTCAGAATAAGTTCACGAGTGGATTCACAGAAACTATGCGTGATTTAAGATAAGGTATAAATGAAATGTTACAACTTTCTTGATACAATTTTATTATTTTGTGTTAAATCTTTTCGAAATATCTGTCATAGATACTGTACATGAATATTTACGTAACAGGCTGATGTGTGTTTTATAAGAAAATTTTAAATTTATCATTAAAAATATATTTGCATTGCAGGTAACATTCAAAACGCTTATTTTTTATCACAGATTAATAAAGTTTTACAAACATAATGAGAAAATTTTATTCGTTATTCATATATTTACTCTAAAGACTTGTATTGAGGTTTTAAGTCATTACTTCGATACACTGTTAAATGTACTAGTTGCGGGTTAATATATCAACAATTTTTGTTAATGGATAGGTTAGGTTAAATCAATTCAAAGTAAGTTAAATCACTTTTTAAAAATATATTTTGAAGAAAACGGAAAATTTCAACATAAGAAAATGTTGAATCTATCACGAATAAATAACTCTACTTGGACATCTTTTATGTTTAAATTGTTCGTGTATAAAAATACCATTTTTGTCTTCGTGTAAATAAATACAATACATATTATGGTCAAGAAAAAAACTGTTCAAATTAAACTGTAATTATATGTTAAGTTGAACCAAGATAAAATTTCTGAAAGTAATTAATTTGAATATCTTACGGAAAATAATGAAATAACTGCAGACATTCATTCACCGAACGGCTGACACATTCTGACATTTTAAATGGCGTCGAGCTATTTCTGTTTTAATTTATTGTTTATGGCATTTGTTCGAGGAACTTTTCTTCGTTTCTTTCGGTTGCGAGCCTGCTCCGCTTTTTACGATTGGATTGACTAAAATGATGTATGACATTTGTTTTTTTATGGCTTGCTCCACATTTCGTTATTTTTACTTCTAGGTATGTTTTCAGATAATGTTTAGGTGTTCAGCAAAAAATTATTATATACTTTTTACAATTTGTTTATCAGCCTAGTCTCTGGATTAAAAAAGAGAAGCTTTATAATCGAGTTGTTTGGTTAACTTAAGGACCTGAAATCGGTTTCGCTAATTATGCATTGAACTCATGAAAATATCGTAATTAAATGTATTTTATTTATCCAAAAATTATACAAATTTGAATTGTTGAAACTTTGAACGATTCCACACGTCTTATCACTATCGACCCGGGTTTTATCTTCGAGCATCTTCAACCCTCTTATTAACAGAATTGATTCACATGGTGAAAAAATAGCGATGTATTTTAGTTATACCAAATTTATAAGGCATTTTGATGATAGCTATTTTGGCTCACACCTTCGTCAGAACTAGAGAGTTACAGTTTACGAAAATACATTAATATTTTTCTACCGTGTTAAATTTATAAGGTATATAGTTGATAGCTATTTCGGTTTGCGCCTTTATCAGAACTATCGGCTTAAGGTTAGGCGTAAGCCGGAATAGCTATCGACTACACATCTTATAAATTTTATAGAATTAAAATACATTTTTTTCACCGTGTTATAATAGATTTCTATCAAATAAATGTCAATTAAATCAATAGTACTGACTCAGCTTAGAACTGTTGCATCCGTGTAATTGAGGCCTGAAGATGTCGAATGTCGAAACTCGGGACTTTAGTGACAAAACTTCTGGTATCGTACGAAGTTTCAACAATTAAAAATTGATATATTCTATTCAATATGAAAGTACAATTTCATATCCACAAAAAAGAAAACAATGATATTTTTATGTGAAGTCAAATGTTTTTACAAAATCAAAAAAAAATCTATAATCAGACATACATAACATGACTTTCTTGCAATCCTTATTTTTTATTTTGCTGTTTATTTGTTAAATTTCCAACACTAAATGTTCAAATATTTTGACGTTGCAAAAGCAATGAATTTATTATTTGTAATTTTCGTAACGTAAATTAAATTAAATATACCTTTGGAATAGAACTAAAAACGTGTTTTTATTATTTCAAATACCATACCTTTCCACCATGAAGTGACTGTTGACACCTCAAAAGTGTAAGAAATAATAGTGCATCTGGTTATCGCTGCACCTCTCAATATATTACGGAACTAATTTCAGTACAATAATAGCTGAACTAATAAATAAATAATCTTGATTGTGTATCTATCAAATAATAAATGAACTATTCAGCGTCTCTCTAATACACTTTCATTATATATCTGAGATTTACGTTTTATGGACAGTGGATATGATGTAAAATAAAAAATAAAGAAATTAATTGGCAAAAAGACGAACTGATTTTGGTATAGAAGAGAGACGCTGTTATTAGATCGGATAGTTATACGCCGTATTAAAAATCCCATCGATCCATTTGACTAGCAACTGGGACTAATCAGCAATATCCGGTTCTCAGCGAAGCAGATAGCCGACAGTCGATCGGAACCGTTTCCGCTTTGGAGCTTTCGTCGAAGTGTGAGAATATATGAACCCGGCCAGATATACATCTGAAACGCTCGTCAATTTAACGGCTGTAGGTAAATTTAATGTTGCAAAATATTATGCTTCACGTAATCTGCGAAATACCTGACAGGTAATTGGCTTAGATCGAAGATTATACACAAATTGTCATGATAGAATGTCAATATACATCTTGATATATCATATTTAATGTAATAGAAACGTGAAGATTGCGATATAATATAACGATAAGGCGACGATATATTTTTTGGAGAAATTTGATAGTGAGAAAATATCACATTTTGAAAAACGCCAAAACTTTCAGTTTTTTCGTTGAAAATAAATAAAGGCATTTTTTATAGACAAATGTTAATTTTAATTTGATTTACTAAAAACGTGTAAAATTCTTTAAGTTAATCATTATAAATTATATACAGTAAAACCTCAATTCCAGGTTTTTCAGAGGCCGTAGAAAACATGGAAAACGAGATATGCGGGAAAGCTTAAAATAGTAAAAAACACATAAAGTCCCTCTTTAATTTGCAAAAACATTGTTTTACAAAAATTGCCACTATAAGAGGTTTTTATAATCATATTTATTGAAATAATCGCATGGTAGCTTCAAAATTCATTTTGTGAAACTCTTTATTAAATAAAATCACATGAAATTTGAGCGAACTGTATATTTCATAAGTAATTTCATAATCATAAAACCGATCAACCGAAATAATATTTGAGACGAGACTATAATATTTAGACGATAAATCGAGCAAATCAATAAATCGGTGAACGGTTAATGCGGGATCATTGTTCCTATTGGTGTTTGAAGGGATTATAAAAAAACGAACGATTTATCCGGGAAAACGTATTATGCGAGAACGGTTGATCGGGGTTCCACTGTATTGCATCCGTGTGATATAATAGGCAAAATAAGTCTTGAGTGACAAACACGTGAAAATGTACGCAATTTCAACAATTGAAAATCCTTCAAGGGCCCCTTCAGCCTATAAAGCAAATTGAAAAGCATATTTAAATATCATTTAAACGTATCGATTTTTATCAGTTGAAGATTGAAGACATGATAAAATAGTAGCTCATCAATTCGTATAAGACTTACAGAGGTGATGGTCAACATCAGGAGAGATAAAAATATGCTAGGTGTTATATATATTTAAAACCTTTCGTAAACCTAAACTTGAATGAAACTTTAAATGATAGACAATATGAAACAACATACTGCAAAATTAATTCATATTTTACGTAGCAAAATCAGACTCAAATTTATTGAAAATATTTATTGAAAAAATATATAAAATCATAAAATCGCCGTATTTTATCGACATATAAAAATAATTGAATCTGGAAAAATGATTCTGTCATTTTCAATATTTACGTTGAGCTAGTTAAAAAAATCTAGTGTGAGACAGTTTTCCGGTCGTCATCTGCACGAACATAAATTTATTGTGACCGATTGGCTGGTAATGCGACTCTGCTGGCGACTATACGGAAAAAAAACTGAAAAATGATTTTTGTGGTGCCAAACAGATCGACCCTCGATAACTCATCCCTAATCACGTGTCCGCATGAAATGGAATATTGTGGCAAATCACGTTGTTGATAGTATGGTGTCCAGATATATCAGTCTAATGTGTACATTGAAATCTAAAACATGCAACTTCCAACAACTAAAGAGTGTATGATTTAAAATGATTACATAAAGTTTTCGATATAGACTGAGGGTGCTTAATGGAATTTTATTTCCATTTTAGAATCGATGACTTCTTGTACGATTTGAAATATTTTATGTATCACGCTACTTTGCCGGATATTTAATCTCAAAGTAACCTACAAATTTTAAATAAGTAGCAGCTTTAATATATTAAATTAAAGGAAATTTTGATATTAGTATAAAGCGACCAAATTAAATTTTAATAGTAATTAATTGCATATGTGAATTGTGAAAATGTGATGACATAACGCTAGTAATTTAAGTATCAAAACGAGTTCTGAATAAGTAGAGCTGATTGCGGTGGTTCGACCTCATACGGACCCAATTGGCTACGCTGACTTATCTTAACTGATGTCAACTTTGACGTATTCCATAAATTTAAAATGCAATATGAAAACCAGATTATTTAAGTTTTTTTAAAGTTCAACATGATGATAAAACTAAGTTTTTGTTGATGGATATATAAAGTACTTAATATATCACTCAGTTACAAATTAAGCCGATTAAAATTAGTACATTGTTAAAATATAGCATAAATATGTTTTGTTTCTTGTGCATTATTGTTTTATAAAATATTCGTAAAATAGCTATTGTATAATCACATTCAAAGATAGATATAAAACAACCAACTCTTCTAGGTTTATTAATATTCGTGTATATGTGCTATTGCAATTGATGTCAATTTGGCATCTTGCAAGATGTTTCATCGTCTGGACCATGCACTATCAATAGAAATATGAAATGGAATATAGCGCAGTATGTTGTACAACCTTGGGATTAAGATCCCAGCAGAAAAACTTTGGAAATAAATCGTCATTTGAGAGTGCACTATAAATCATCTTCGGGTGGTCTAAAACTATAGAAACTTATATATATGAGCTGAACAAAGTTGAGCTGATAGAATATCAGAAAACCGATATATTTTACTTAGATCGTGGAAGTAGTTAGTGTCGCAAACAACTCGTGCACTGCTTACGACATCAAGGCAAAAGCTTTTAGGCAGACGATAATCTTTGCAACAAAAACTATTTGTTAAGACTTTGGAAACTTTAAACAATTTGCTTAATTTAAGCTTCGACGTTTGATAAATATATTTAAGCAAAAATAAATATATCAATGTCAATATTATTGAAAAATTATTATCGTCAAACATTACAGATATAGAATCATATTATGATGAATATAGGATAAAAAAACTTACTTAAAAAGGCTGAGTGACAGGATACAATTCATATTTAATATACGGAAAGCTTATTTTACACTTGTTTCATAATGACGTAAGGGATGTGATTGATAAGCAACTGGATTTTTTCAGTGTTTGCTTTAACTATTTGTACGTGTGATAAAACAGCATAAAAACAAACGATTTGATTCGAAAATATAAAATGAATTTATCACTTTTTTAGCGTTTAAAAGCACACCTGATTTTCTTTTTTTGTTAAGTTTTTATTCATAGTTTATTAACAGCACAGTCCAACATGATGTAATCTGACAGAATGAATTGTTAACATTGCAGTTCCAGTAAAATACAATATGTATTTTTTTTCAAAAGAGAATTAATTAGGGTTTTAAATGTTTAAACGTATTACAATATTAAAGTATTTTAGTTTTGTTATAAAAATATTCATGATAGAAAATTGATATTGAAATTCGATAGTGATGATATTACTAAGTAGTGGGTTCGTAGCCCAGTGGCTAACGTCCTTTACGTCAAGGACTTAAATAATTAATTCGAGTTGCGTTTATTTCATTAATTGATTTTTATGTAAATAAAGGAATTATTGTTAAAATTCCCCATTCATTAAACCTGCTTAGGAGTATTTCATTAATATGTCTGAATTCTCAATTTGCTTTTAATATGATTCTATGTTGATTATAAGTTAGTGCTATTTATTTTCACGATATATTTTATGATCAAGACTGATTTCGCTCATCTTGCAATATCAATTGATAAGATACAAATCACAGGCAAGTTTATTTATACGAATTTTGAGTTAAAGTTAGCAGGAAGCCAAGATCAGGGGTTCAAGAACTATACTATTTATCTTTACATATTAAACGAATAAAGTAAATAAATTTAATATTGATATATTAACAACATCTTAATAATTCACAAACAATATTAAGATACATCAATAATAAAGTGTTACTATTATAAATAAAAACATTTTATATTGGTAAAATGATAAGAAGATCATGGCTGTTTATATTGAAAATACAATTTCATTCGACACACATCTATCTCGAATCTAGCGTCTTGAATAGCATTAAGAGGGCTCTTTTGACCGCGTTATTTTCCGACGCCGACGTCTTAGACGTTCTGCTCTGTCGCCGCAGCGTTCTTCACTTGTCAGCGACTTTTCAGCGTCACTTCACGGCGTCACAACGTCTCTAGAGTGCCGTTCCTCGTTTGTCTGCTAGTTCCCCCTTTCCTTTTGGCCACAGTTTTTTTGTGACAGTTTTTTGCTACACTCACCAAAACCAGAACGCTGTCTGTGTTTGCTACGCTTGTCTGACGGAATAAATAGAATTATCTGTATGTATTATATATAAATATAAAAAAATTTAACCAAAGAACGGTATCAAAATGCTGTTATATGAGTATGAAAAAAAACACAAATTAACATATATTATTCAAACAGTACATTTTATTAATACACTGTATTCTTGCTCGTGTAGAAGTTATGTGTAGTAGCGAATAACCATTTAAAGAATACAACTTGAATTTGAATTGTTACAACTTTGTACGACTCCACATGCTTTGTCACTAACGATCCGTGCTTCGGCTTTCAGCATCTTTAGGCATTCCATCACACAGAACTGACATAAAATAAACAGTTAGCATCGTCCATATACTAAAGTACTTCGTACAAAGATGTAGCAATTCAAATTTGATATTGAAATTCCATCAAGTGCCTTCAGCCGATATATAAAAAAAATCTAGAAAATTTGTACGATTCCACATATTTTCTCGCTAACGACCCGTGTTTCGCCTTTCGACATCTTCAGGAATTCCATTATACGGATACAAGAGAACTGACAAGATAATTTGACACACTTCACGATCATGAAAATTCTGTTGAATGGATTGTCATTTACTATGAGAACTCCATTATAACACGATGAAAACACCAATGTATTTTAGCTTAACGTAATTCTGTTTTTTATTGTATTTTAGTAAAGCATAGATTCAATCACTAAAATTACACAGATCAAATTCGAGAATTGCGAATAATATCTAAATTATTTTTTTATGGCGACAGCAAGGCGATCATTTTGAAATTTCCATTTATATAATAACTTTACGTTACAGGTTACAATATGGAGTTGAAGAAGAAGTATATTTTTAATGTACATTACTTTGAAATAAATATTCAAAATTTTTGAAATAGTCTTTGAGATCAATCAACAAAAATTAGGAAAGATGAATAATAACAAAATCTTCTAAACAAAACGTTGCTGAATGAATATGATAAACAAAGTCGCCGTATTGAAATTGGAATTTGAAAAAATATATGTTGACAGAAAAATATACTTAATGAAAACAAAAGAATTTCGTTCTTTTGTCATTTGAGGAAACACAATAGATTTGAACAGTATTTTCATAAGAAAAATGTTTAGCAATTCGTATCAACATGGAATTATTTCATTATTAGACAGCGTGGGATCAAAACCGTTAGCTATATGGGATTCTACAGTGAAAAACGGTCATATTAAAAGAACATCAGACCCAGAATTGCATTGTTTGGTGCTGGAAATAATGGGCGTGAATGTGGCCACAACTTTCATCAGAAGTCCCAATAATTCAAAGACTAGTCTGGGAATACATCAACCGTTTTTAGTTATTGTTGCCAAAAATTTGAAGAAATATTTCACGTTTGAGATAACCATTTTAGACGACGCAAATTTAAGAAGAAGATTCCGTGCTTCGAATTTCCAGTCGACAACCAAAGTCAAAACATTCTGCACTACGATGCCAATTGCTCTATCAGACGGTTGGAATCAGATACAGTTTAATCTGGCAGATTTTACAAGACGCGCTTACGGTACGAAGTATATTGAAACATGCAGTATGCAAATCCATGCCAATGTGATACTGCGAAGGATATATTTCTGTGACAGACTGTACAGTGAAAACGAGTTGCCAAATCACTACAAACTTCATAGTCCTGTGAAAGTTAGGCCAGGCAAGCTTTCAAGGAAGTATAACGCAGATAAAAAAATGGAAAATATTCCACCAGCACCTCCACACAGTCCACACGATATCAAAGTGGATACAATGGTTATTGATCAAAACAATGAACGACAAAGTGATGATGAAAAATAAATCATTGATTGTTATCGAGGCACTGAATAGTTCAATTAAATTTGTTTGTCTTTTTATTATTGTATTTCATGTGTATAGTAACATAGAATATGAATGTTTTCATGCATTTTTTTACTACATTATGGCCAGTTTTAAGATGGCAAGTATTTTTTGAATGATAGCATTATTTCGTTTAAAACAAGTAATTCATAAAAAAAACAGCAAATTTCTTCATTCGAATTTGAGAAAAAATATTACCAGTAATTGCCTAATTAAGTTATACGTTTTCACAAGCAATTCGATTTTACCTTAAAGTAAGCTTTTGAAAATTTATAATTCCATTTTTAGTTATGATTTATAAGTAATGAAAATACGAAATTGATGATGGAACTTTTTATGGAAAAAAAGCATTGTTAATTCATACAGATGTCACAGCCGAAAGTAAACAAAAACACTGTTGAAACGTAAGAAAAATCGTATTTTTTCATACCGTCTAATTATATAAAATGAGAAGAGTAAACAAGAAATACAAATATATATATATAGTATTGTATTTTTTTTTTAATTAAACGGAACCAAAAAGGTACTCAAGTCTTAATTAGGAATGCAATCACAACGTGCCGTCCGATTAATTCAGTAGTTAATCACACGTGTCGAGAAGTTGGTCGCCATTTTTTTTAGCACGTGTGTGAAACGCCTGGATGGTAGCTGGCATCGTAATACCTCTCAGACTTCTCAGTTAGGCGGTGTTTAAGCAGTTTTTCTTTCAAAGGCAGCGTAGTATAGCATTTTTTAAATTATAAATAACGAATTTTAATTTTCATTTATATAAAAAAAAAACTTAACACAAAAATCAGGCGTGCAAGACGTATAAATTACAAAAAATAAGTGTGGCTTAATGAGCACTAAACTAAATAAATATTGTATTATTTCAATCATAAAAAGTGTGATTAAACTAAATTTATTTAAAAGGAATGGATGAGAATAGAACCAACGCAAAAGGAAAGGATTTGTTTCTCTTTTTTTATAAAGCTCTGCAATTAAAAGCTTGAAGATTAAAATATGTTTCGAATAAATTAGTGATTTATGAAATTGAGTGTGAATTTTCTTGTTTATCAGTCACTCAGTATTTTTTCTGAAAAGAGGTTTGAACACTCCAACTGAATTTATGATTTTTTTCTGGGAAATCTAACAACGTCGTACTCTGTTTACGATTTTAAGAATTCATTTCGAGAATTTTTGCCTGATTAAAACACGAATATCTAAAGAGAAGTAAAAAACATTTCAAATCAAAACACTAAAGCAAAATTTAAAAAAAAGTGATATTGCATTGCGTAGAGAATTTATGAATTGTTTACAAAAGTATTGTAATAAAAAAGGTTTTAATTAGAAATGAAAATAAATCATTCTATATTAACTCATTCTAACATGATGACGTTATATGACACTAAATATGATAATTATCAATTAAAATGTAAGAATAAATGTCAAAAAATATATATAAATGTTGCCAACCGACGATATTTAGAACAGTTTATTCAAATAAAATGTTTGAATAAACAAACAGCGGAATGTGAATACTTCAAGCCGGATAATATGCCTTTGAAAAAGCCAACAAAATAGTGCTCGTGTAAAAAAAGTCCAAAACATATATTTAGACAATGCAAAAGAAAAGCGAGTCGTGAAAAGAAGGCGTTTTTAAGGGCTTTCCCTCACAAAGAAGGCTCTACATGTTTCGCGTACCTTGTAAGCCTAAAGGGATTCTCATTAAGTCGTATGAATGTATGAATGCCTATTTAGTTTATATGAATTTATGACGTTACGCCTCGAAAGCATTTCTCAAGAAAATTTATCTTTTGTTACGTAATGCTCGCCTGATACCGTGAGAGGTGTAATATTATACATTCTTTTCATTGTTATATACAAAAATTCTTTTTATTTGATTCATATTTATTCTATATTTATTATTTAAAATAACAAAGATTTTACAAAAAAAAATGTTCAATCGACATTAATATACCACCCACATTGCAGACAAATTATTTCATTCTTGACTAAATTTTATTTCTTTCTAGTGAGATCAATGAGATAACTCAAATGTAATTTATAAAATAAGCATTTAATTTTCTTTCAGAATTCTATTCGTATTATTTCATAATAAAACAATAATGATTGAAAAATATTGGAATCATTTACACATTCAACCCAAAAAAATGCATTAAATCTATGAATTATTCATATGTGCTCAAATAAAATGGTTAGATGATCTTAAATCACGCTATTTTTAAGTCATTTGTTTAATTTCAAAAATTAAGTGGTGCGCAGTATTGACAGAATATTTATATTGCAATATATTATTTATATGCACAATAGTACAAGGTATAATCACTAAATCTTAGGATCTTCATTGTAGACGGGATAAATGACTAAAAAATCTTTTAAATATTTTATCTATGGTTTTTGTGTTATGGAAGACGACCGTGAACATTGACTGTAATAGAGACAAGTAGTGGGAATGTAAAACTGTATTCAGTCTAACGGTCTAAGATAGATAATGTATAAAATAACAAAGAAGCAGAAATTAAAAACTTTCATTTAATAAACATTTATTTTTTCCGCGTCAATAATAAACTTTCAGAAAAAATGTCCTCTTGTTTATAGCAGTAAATTAAAATATTTTTTTATTATTCTATGATGATATTTGTGAACTTTTTGGAAAATTATTTGAAGTACTGATCCGATCTCTTTTTTATTGATAATGATTTAAATACTGTGAGCTTTTCATCAAAAACTTTTTAATAATTATAAAATAATGTAATGCAAATTGAAAGTTGATTTGAAGGAGCGAAAATTCTTTTATTGTATATAAAACATAAATAAACCCTAGCTTTCTTTTTAAATATCATATATATTCGACTTTGACCGTCGATATTTATGAGATAAACATCATAAAATGTTTTGTATTTTTACTAGGGGAATAGCAGTTTACAGTTGTTATTATATTGAATACAACTATAGTGTGCATTTTCGTATGGTAAACTTTATTTTTACTACCGCCACCGTAGCTTTGCACTTGCGAGGTTTTCCTTAAACAATGACGGAAAAGTTAGTTTTCTCTTGCAACGTAGACGCTTCTCAGAGGAACAATTGCTGCGTTACAAGAATTATTATTTCTCCCTATTATTTTTTATTCAAACGCTTGGTTCTTTGGAAAATTTCAACTCGCTGTAAAATATGCATGCAGTTGTGTAAAAAGAAATCTAAAGCTATCAGAAAATAATAGCGTATCATACTTTTCATCGATAAAGATAGTTTTATATTTTACTTTATTAAAATATAATAAATACACTTTGTGCAAAATAGAAGACAAAATGGAGGCAAAAAAATATTCATGAAAAAGCTATAAATTTGAATGATTCTCTGGAGCAGTGTTTCTTAACCTTTTAAGTGAGCCGCACTCTTTTGAATATAAAAATAGGTGTCTGCATGTTGAAAAATGTCTTTTGATTTTTTTATTTATAAAAATACATTTTTTTGAAAAATATATTGTTAATTTAGAAAAAAATTTGCATTTTAATGAATGACAAAAAGGTATTATTTTTATTAATGTCTTGGCTGTTGTTGCATATTAATTATAATGCGAGGCTCAAACAAAGAAAAATCGGCCGATGACATCGAAAATTCAAAAAGCTTTGAAATATTGCAAGAAAAATTAAAATTTTTAGAGGCTTCTCTCGCACCCCCGGTTAAAAACCATTTCTCTAGAAATTCGGATGTTATTTTAAAAAATGTAGAATTTTGTAACTTCAGCATAGGAATCATGAATAATTAAAAAAAATACATTGACGATTATTTCATCATAAACAATGTCATTATATCACTTTTAAAGTGTTAACTGTCACTTCTTGATGGAAAGGCATTATATATTCGTTTACCTAAAAATAGAATTATTTATCATGTTAAATTTTGACCTACAGATTGAAAGGAGCTTGCATAGCAGCTGCAGAGGACAAGCTTTGGAAGTCTGCGGCTTATAGCAGAAAGCTCTGGGGGTGAGAAATGAAGGAGTGGTGTTCGGCGGTGATGGATGATGAGGCCCTAAGCATCACGCGATCCAAGACGGTTGTTGCAGGAGTTTTCATTTATTCATGTACTGCGGCGTACCACGTTAAATATGTATGAATTAATGCAAAACACTTGCTGATTTATGGGACGGCATTTTTTGCAAGAGTTTAATCAGAAATATTGAACTCAAAACACGTGATTTACTATTTATAACTTGCTTTTATTGATGTTTTAAAATGTCCAATAATATTTTCATCAAAATACTAAACAAATATTGAAGCGTATTAGTTTTTTTAATAAAAACCTAGGTAGCATTTTTATCTTTTGAAAAATCTTAGACTTAATAATAACAGAATGTGAAATATATATAAACAACCTTATTTCAATATAGGTATTGGATATAATTTATGATATCGTGTGAAGGTCCTTGATGGAATTTCAATATCAAATTTGCATAGTTACAATTTTGTACGATTCCACATGTTTTGTCACTAACGTCAGCAACAGCAACGATGCAACAGAGCATCCGTGTGATGGAATGCCTGAAGATGTCGAAAGGCGAAACCCGGGTAGTAAGTGACAAAACATGTGGAATCGTACAAAATTGTAACAATTCAAACAATTATTGAAATCAAAACGTTTTTAAACCACCAAAACTCTTGAAAATATAAGATATAATAGAATAGTTTTTACCAAGCCAAAAAAATATATGAAGTTGAATAAATTTAAAGCACATTTAGGTTTAGAAAATCAAAAATCTACAATCGTGCTTATATCTAATACGGCGCTACGAATTCACTGTCTATCGTTTCTTAGTCCCACAATTCTTTCATTGATGTTTATAAAAAGAAAAATCAAATGACAGATTAACTCCCGACCTCGTACAATGATTATTACGATCATATCTTAGAAGCAAATATTTGAAATAAATATTTAAAAATGAAATTTGACAGTAGAAACTTATATATTTTCCATATTTTTTCACTCTCACTGTCCGAGAATCGCCTTACAGCAAATTTGGGCATTATTAAAATACAATAAAACTGACACATAATAAACACAAATGCTTGGAGGTAAGTATATATCCAAAGTAATATTAATTTGATTATAATGATATTCAATTTTGGATAACAAGATCTTATGAACAATTAAATTCTATAAAAATGCAATTGGGTCAATTTTGTATTAAGAGATTCCTAGTTATTTGGAGTTTGAGAATTACGGTGGGATTAAATATCATGTGCCCTAATATAAGAAGTTAACTCATTAAAGGAGAATATTTGCAGGTCAAGTTGTTCGTTTAATATAAACATTGAACTTAAATTTTGATATTTTGAATAATAAAAACACATTTTTAATACTCATTTCCACAATGTATTTTATGATCAAGATCAGTTGCCATCGAAATCGATCCTCATCATAAAATATATTGTAGATATAAGTACTAAAAATGGTTTTTATATGATATAAAATATGATACTTTTCCATCAAGAGGTGATAAGTATCAAACACAGTTTATTTTAGTTCTACAACTTTTTTTTATAAGATATGGTTGATAACTATTTCGGCTCGCGCCATCGTCCGAACTACTGTACTTATACTTGTACGATGGCGTGAGCCGAAATAGCTATTAAATATACCTTATAAAAAAATTCGTAGTACCGAAATACATTGCTATTTTTTAATCGTGTTATAATGGCGTTCTACCAAATAAATGCCAATTCAATCAGTAAACACAGTTTAGTGATGAATTCGTATTGATTATTGCAGTTTTTATTATTTTAAATTTTGTATTAAAAATCATTAACTCTCTTTTAAATTTTATCGATGAAATTTTTGCAAAGGGGTTTTTTATTATTGCGGAAGTGGGCAAAACCATGGAGCTTTTTCATGAATCTGTATGAAAATTACTTTGTGAAGTTGTCTAAAATTCAAGAGACAAGGAGTTGTGTGTTTCGGGATGCGGTGACAGGAACAATGATAAGAAATTTACGCGGACTCAGTGAAATGGCGAGAGTGCGAGATAAAGAGACTGGGAAGTGAGGGAAAAGGCCGCAAGGATGTTGTGAAGACCGCTAACCAGCTTTGATCAAATGGAATTTCATAAAAATAAAATTCGTTCGCAAAGAATGAAATATAAACAACTTAACTTCACGTAAAATTTTGTAGGTGTTGTTAAAAATATTAAAATCTTTTCTAATGCCTGATGGAGTTTATACATCAAATTTGAATTGTTACAACTTTGTACGATTCCACATGTTTTGTCACTAACGATCCGGGTTCGTCAGTTCTGTCGCATCCGTGTGGTAGAATACCTGAAGATGCCTAAGGACGAAGCCCGGGTCGTTAGTGACTAAACATGTGCAATCGTACAAAGTTGTAACAATTCAAATTTAAAATCTTTTCAATTATACTTTATGCAAACATAATAGAAAGTCAGACTATTTAATTTTATTGTGCTTACAGCCGTTTCTTCATCGAAAACCATAGTATTTTATTGATTGAAATGCCATTTGATTTGTAGGAGTACGTTATAATACGATGAAAAAAAAACAATTGTTAGTTCAGTAGGCTTGTTTTTAATTTGTTTTATATCAATTTGTTATTTTTTTAAAGGAAAATTATGTTTGGCAAAAAAAACCGTATCTTAGTTTTTGGATGACAAGATTTTTCTATATTCACTTCCAGTATTGGTAGTTCATTTTTTATATTAGACTTCTCCATTCTGATAGTCAAAACAAATATTTGTAGGGTTAAGAAAAATGACATAGAAAGTTTATGCAATGTTCTATAAAAGAAGGTTTTGTATTTAAACAGTAATGTTAATATAACAATAATCTAATAAAATCAATAAACGAATGTTTTCATTCTGGGTTTCATGCTTTTGGTCGATCAAATCGAATAAGACAAAAACACCCTTGCACATTAGCTGGTCAGGTGTAAGCTCTCTATAATTAAAATATATAATAAAAAAAGCACAACTAATAAATATTGACCCATATTTACTGTAGTGTTAAAAAGCATGATTTTACTTTGTATATGAAAAATAGAATTATTTATAGTAGGATTATTTAAATTATCTAAATATTTTTTCCCAATCAGCTGTGATCAAAAGAAAAGAAATAACTTATTGATGGAATTGGCGTTTAAAACGGTGAGAAAAAAGCAATCTGTTTAAGTTCTATAAAAATTATAAGGTATATGGCTATTTCGGCTTACGTCCTTATCAGAACTATCTTAGAAAGAAGAAATAACATCTGTAGTGTAGTGCTTAACGTCACTGTTTTTAGTAAGTGTCTAATTCCATATTGACGGCTTCATAAATTGATTTTATAATCGATGTCACGTGTGATAATCAAAATGCAAGGTAGCAACAACCTATCGATTAATCATTTTTTTTTTTTAAATATATGTTGTTTTATTCTCATAGAAAAACCTGATATACCTTCATTAGCAGGCCATATGCTCCACGTTGAGAGCAATTTCGTTGAATAAGAAAACGCAAAAAGCTTTGTATATGTGAGCACGATATCACATCTTTTTGTTCTTTCTTCTTGTTTCGACAAAAAAACGTACACAGACAAAGGGCGGTTGAGACGAAGGGCGACACATCCCGAATGCTAATTTGTGTAAGTATTTATTTCATCCCCGATTCTTGTAAGGCCACTATTATTGCTCTACTTCTACTGTACCGCCAAGGGGTGCAACGTTACTCAAACAATATATAAAAATAATGTAACCTTAGGTTCATTAATATCTATTATACTCGACGGTTCAGAAAATTTACCAGTATGAATATTAGATAAAATGAATCAAGAAGACGTTTATCAAAAGTATTTTTCATAATAAGAATCCGGTTACGTTATATTATCACGCGGGGGTTGATAGGAACAGACGAGAAAGACGCTATATGAACTAGTGTTGTGTTTATGGAATATTAACCCTTGACGAAATTGGTCGCAATTTCGCGCCTAAGTATTATGCTGATTTTTATCAATTACTTTATTTTATTTACTATTGATTCTTCAGACATGAATCCACGTTATATCCATCAGCGTAATTAATGATGTTGAATGAAGGTGCTTGATACAATTTGAACTGTTGAAACTTTGTATGATTCTATATGTTTTATCAGTAATGACTCGGGTTTCGCCTGTTAAACTCTGTAGCATCAGTGTGATAGAATGCCTGAAGATGCCGAAAGGAAAAACCCAGGTCATAAGTGACAATCATGTAGAATTGTACAAAGTTTTTAATAATTCAAATAACATTTACAATATCGACTGAAGGTGTCTGATGGAATTTCAATGTCAAATTTGAATTGAACGACCCGGGTTTTGCCTTTCGGCATCTTTAAGAATTCTATCGTCTATTATCTATCTATCGCATTCCATTCGTCGGTTCTGTTGCATCCGTGTGATAGAATGAATGCCTGAAGATGCAGAAAGGCAAAACCAGAGTCGTTAGTGACAAAAATGTGAAACTATGCAAATTTTTAATAATTCACATATCTATCAGTGTTTTTTAGCAGGTTATTTATTTATTTTATTAGTATGAAATGGAAAAAAAAAGAATTCTTAAAACGTTAATAAATTTAAGACAACTAGTGTAAAAGTATAATTCTATATCGGTTTGATCACCCTACTTTCTACTGTGTCAAGAGAAAGTCAGATGTTAACAGAACGCAATTAATATTCAGGCTCGATTTTGAAGTGATAAAACCTAAAAAGTCATTTAAAACTTGAAAAAATAAATTCATTTGCATTTTTAACTATGACGCGAGAAAATTTCTGATGACTCGATGCTTGAAACAATTAAATGAATAATCTTTTCAGAAATAAGCTTTTATTTAATATATACATAATATTATAGTAAAAAATATTATATCTAAATATATACACAAAGCATAATTGAATAAAAAAAAGCTCACTAATCAAAGGGTTAATAAAGTCGTTTTACAAAATATAGAGCTGTCACTCGACGTCTCTTATTTCACAGAAGAATAGAGATATAATGACAAGAAATTATCTTATTGGCCTCGTAATTCCTCATTTTTAAGATAATGAGAAAAGATGAGAGGAAATGACAGCCCTTTGTAACGTATATAATTACCTCAGATGTCTTTACATATTACGTGACAATCTGTTGACTTAAGAACAATATATTATATTTTGTTGCCAATATTTTTTACACAAATACATAACTGTAATCACTTTTAAGGTGTTAACTGTCACTTCTTGATGGAAAGGCATGATATTTTAAATAATAAAAAAAACATTCTTTAGTACTTAATTACACAATATATTTTTTGATCAGGACCGGTTTCGCTCATCGCGAGCATTATCAATTGATAGAATACAATTTACAAACAAGTCTATTTATACAAATAATAGACTTGTATAAATTGGTATAAATAGACTTGTTTGTAAATTGTATTCTATCAGTTGATAATGCTCGCGATGAGCGAAACCGGTCCTGATCAAAAAATATATTGTGGAAATAAGTACTAAAAAATGTGTTTTCATTACTTAAAACATAACTGTAACGTAAGCATTTTTAATGTGTTTTAAGTATCATTTATCGGTGGAAATAAGTTATGTTTATTAGATATTTTATCATATACAGTAAAAAGCACAGATGTTGACCACTGCGTCACGAAACTGATTTTGTTTTTTTTAGATGTAAATTAAAAACTGTGAATCTAATTCGGCTTGATTTTCAAACTTTGAAAAAGTGCTTTATAAAAAAACTAAAAATAAGACTCAAAGACATTTGGGAAGTTTTTCTTCGCTCAAAGTTTAAGCGACACTGGCTTTGTTTTGTATAAAAACTCTGTAAATGGCAAGGAAAGCGGGACAATCGGGGTACACGGGGCAAGTGGGGTAGGGGTATTATTTATAACGATGGATAATCGATGAAAGTTTATTTATAGCGTTATAAAAAGCGGCGGAATGTCTTTTTCATTCTGTGAAGGCAGATTTACGACTGTGTGAGCGATCTAATTTTACCGACCATGAAGCACGGAATAGACCGACATTAAAAAAATAGAAAATGCAATTTTTCATGCCACACTTACTTTGCTTTTGTTTTACGTAAATATTTTTATCTATGATAGTTAAAAAAGTTGTTAACACTTGACGTGGAAGGTAAAAGGGTGATTTTTTCAAAGAGAAAGAATGTGTTAACTGCCAATTTAAATAAAAATATCTAAGCATCTTTGAAAAACATCATGATGTTCAAAATAAACAGTTTTATTTTTGGTAATACTATTCTCATAAAAAAAATGATATCATGTCATAGAAAAAACATTTTAAATAGAAAATTTGGTTCACAGCTTTGTCCTGCTATTTTTTGATTCAAACACCCTTCTTACGACAAATAAAATGAAATACACCCACCCTACTGTCAATTATAAAAATCGAGAATAACAATCATTGTTTATTTTGCTAATGAATAACCTTATGATATATTAGTTTGGAAATTCTTCTCAAGAAAGCGAAACTTTATTAAAGTGGATAAAAGAAGTGGTTATCGCCAAATCTATCAAATCGAAATTTAAAAAAATAGAAATATATTATTGTAAAAATATATATGGCACTATTAGCTCTAATATTAGTGCGATGTCAAAAAAACTTTAAAAATAAAAATTACTCTAAAAAAATCATTGCATTTTATTTGTTATTTGTTGTTTTATATCAATTGTAAAACATTCTATTATTTTGAAACAATAATGGTTAAAATTCATTATCATTTGTTTCGAAATAAAAGCAGAGTTTTATTTATATTAATTATTATTCACTTATAATATTAAAATTAATTCTTTTGTTAAAATTTCGATGATGTTTTTAACGATTACACCATTTTTTAGGGCAAATGATTTTGCTTAATAAACAAATGATCACCACGTGGAAAAATGATATAACAAACACCAATGACCAATATTTGAAATATCAAATCGAGTCAAATCCAGTAGACACAGCCTTTTTCATTGGGCCCAGTAGTTCATATATATTTTATCATCATCAGAGAATAAACCTTTCACAGAATTATAATAGTTGCGTGGGCCTTGTATTTTTGAGATGCCATCATGAAATCATTTCAAATTAAAAAAAAAATAGTAATACAGCAAAAATTTATGATCTAGTAAATATTTCATAAATCTTAAATAACAACAAAGAATTGCGCTGTATTTTTGTAACTAAAAAAATGGCTATGTAAGACAGTGATTATAACGTGAAAGCTTCCATTATACTTTCTGTACTCTAAGCGAAAAGCTATTTAGCCGTGACGCTTTATGTTAAATTCAAAGATTAGAAAAAATATAGGGAGCTTTTATCTCGCCGGAGCTTTTTTGTGTCAATTCGGCTCATTCTATATGCAGCCCGTACTACAATGTCCTATTTACATAAATGAGCACTGCGGACCTTAGCCATTGTTCATTCGAAGTAAGATATCGGTATTTTTTCTAATACGCGTGCACAGACTCAAGAGGGTAGAAGAAAGGAAAAAAGTCCTTAATATATATAGCCTATGTTTATTTATTTATCCCATCGAAAATAAGCTACGTATATTTCAGATCAAGGGTTCACGAAACTACTTATCCTTCTAGTATACAAGCTTACATTTCATTATATACATAATTCTTTCGGAAATGGCTTTCATCAATTTTCACTACAGATTTTTTTGAAATTATCGAGAAATTCGCAAACGATTATACAAACAAATCAATATTTAAACGAACATATGATTTTGATTTGTTTTAATATAACTTTCTGTAGTAAAATAACAAATATAAATTTATATACATACGTACATCACCTCTCTAGTTGTGATATGGTGTGGAACATCTTACCTGAAAAAAAAGAGAAAAAAACATTTATTACGAATGTTATAAAAACAGTTTATTTCATGCATTATTTGGACTAAAAGAACAGCTCATTTTATAACACTATGCATTCGAAATTTGACACACAAAAGTATTCTGAAAGTTTAAAAATTGAAAATAAGTACTAGTAAGAAAATAAAAATTAAAATATGTTCAATTTTTAACATTCAAAAATACTGAATGTTTATTTAGTAAACAAACATTTGCTTTAATTGCTTTGAGTGATGTGTATAAAAATTCGATTGTATATTTCGTAGGTCCACGTAACTCAAAAAATTCTCCAGTTTCTGCCGATTGTAATTTTCGCTTTCCACATTGATTGATAGGGTACGCATAATGCAATGTCTTGCCGGCAACATCTTGCCCATCTTATTATTGTCTTATTCATTAATTAAATGGCGCGAGAGAAAGAACTGGCAATGATTGATCGCAAGAATTATCTATCGTTCTAATAAAGAAGTGTACCAACTACGTGTAGGGTGACCAATGTCAATTTCTTCACCTTGCTAAAAATTTATAAAAACTCTCACTTCATTGCGCATAAAAAATATTAAAGATATCAACGTTTAGAAGTAACGCGTGAAATATGTACTAGTCGAAATAAATGTCGGAAACAAAAATATTTGAAATTAAAAAAAAAGTGTGCAGTAGACATAAAAATCAACCAATTAATCATTTTTAACTTATGATATCGACTGAAGGTAATGATGGAGTGCCAGTTCTGTTTCATCCAGTTGATTGAATGCCTGAAGATGTCGAAAGGTGAAACCCGGGTCGTTAGTAAAAAAAATCCTGTGGAATTGTACAATTTCATAACGTTTTCCATTGACGACGTAAATGAATTTTGACAGCATCCGTGCAATTGAATGCCTGATGATGCTAAAAGGTGAAACTTCGATCATCGTTGACAAAACTCACAATATGAATGTAAAAATAAAATAGCAATACAGCTTACTTTTTTTGATTAATACATAATTTGTGATATTGATTGAAGGTCTATATATATAAGGTTTTCTATAAGTAAGTTCTATCATATGCGTGTGAAAACAAAATAACCCATATCGAACATAAAAACGTGGTCACCGCATGAATAACAAAACGAGTATTAAAATGTCTTACAATTAATCGACTCATCCAGTTCATGCTAAATTAAAAATAATGGCCCGAGGAGGTTCGTAATTAATTAATATCTTGTATTAAAAGCAACAAGCCGACATCAGAATCATTAATAAGATGAATGATTGACCTGTTTTCAATATAAAATCCTGATCAATTTTACACCGAACTCATTGTTGAGTGGTGAATATAATATTGAAGAGAATGCATAAACTCGGTCACCCTTTTAAGCAAAACACAAATTAGTTTATCATTTTTTTTTAATTACATAAAACAAATTATAGTTTCGTGACTAACGATTAATTGATGAAATTTCAAACAGTGTAAATGTCTACACGTTTTAACACTCACAACCCTTTCGGTATTGTCAAGCATTCTATCAAACGGATGACGGAATAGATCTGTCACAAAAAGCATTGGTTTTACGTTAAGCGAGATAATATATACTTAATCTAAGAGCTAAGTAAATTTCTGAAAATATATTAATTACGACTGTATGATTTCAATGATATTTTAAATAATAAAAACAAATTCTCTCGTACTTATCTCTACATTATATTTTATTATCAGTACCGGTTTCGCTCATCGCAAAAATATTTATTTGGGTATTAATATGCTAGTGATTAGCGAAACCGGTCCTCCTTGTAAAGTTTGTAGTCTAAGTTTTAAAATCCAAATTAACGTCAATTTTTGATTTAAATATAAATGGAAGCATTGATATTAAAGAGACGTGCTTTTTAAAAACATTATGATATAAAGACTACCAGAGTCACACACATTATGAATGTATTTAGGTATACAAATTTATGAGATATTTAGTTCTGTTCTAACAGTTCTATAGAAATATCAACTATATCATATATAAATAACTATCAACTATATATCTTATAAATTTTGTAAAACGAAAAAACATTGCTATTTTTTCACAGTGTTATAATGGAGTTATATCAAGTTAATGCCAATTTAAACTATATGAACATTATTTATCTATCAAAATCGTACATTAGATAGGCGAATTTAATAATATTTTTTGTATTTGTTTTATTTATCATAGTATTATGGAAAGAAAATATTGTGTTTGTTGCATATACTGTAAAAAGCTCACGTGAATTGAATGAAGTTCACTTGACGCTGTCTCGAAATGAAAACAATATAATTCAATGCAGAGCTTTTAAATTGAATGAGTCGAAAGCACCATATGCTAGTCACCTAATATAACAAAACGCAATTTGTCAAAGTACAGTTTGGAGAGAACCTTGCATGGAAATTTAATATTACGTACAGCCACAAAGGCGAAAACCTTTATTAATCCAATCTAGCGGGCGCATGCGAGGCAGAAAAACAGTTACATAAATGATACAATTTAAAATGAACATTTTTTTAAAATTATGTTCTCTCGCATTGTGAAGAGATGAAAATTTCTACGGAGATTATTACTTATAAAAACTTATTTGAAGACTGTCACTGAGTCTTTCTCACCAGAAAGAGTAAAGAAGGGATTATTTTTGTTACATATGTATCGAACAATTGCTTTGAAATAATTTATTTTTAATAAAACGGTAGTCACGTTGTAAAGGAATCGCATACTATAAATTCAAATTCAGCGCCTAAGTGTTTGCATCTTTGTGATAAAGGTCGCAAGATGACGGCTTTAGAACAGCTGGAAATCAATAGATATCAAATATCACAAAGGATTTTTAACGAACACACTAATATATGTCGATCGCCATTGCTCAACCCACTACAGGGGGCTGTTTTGTTACCGTAATAGATTTTTTTTCCATATGTAAACTTATTGATATAGTCGCCTTTTTAGTTTTATTGCGAGCAAGAAACAAGCTGGGTCGTTAAAACAGGAGAGAAGATGTATTGTGTACCTTTTCTACACAGCTATATATAGATAAGCAAATGTTACTTTAAGCAGAGTTCTGACGATGGCGTGAGCCGAAATAGCTATCAACTATATTTAAAAAAATAATTTTGTAGAACTAAAATACATTGATATTTTTTCACCGTGTTATAATAGAGTTCTACCAAGTGAGTGCCTAAAAATAGTAAATACTTAAAAGTATTAACCTTTTGATATCTTCATCCATAGTGTACGAATGCATTCAAATTTCTACAATCATGGTATGTATTTCAAATTTGCATTGTTGAAAGTTTGTACGAATCCACATGTTTTGTTATTAACGACTTGGGTTTTACCTTTTGGAATCTACAAGCATTCTATCGCACGGGTGCAAAAGAACTGACACACAACAGATAGTATACAAATCAACCACTGAAAAATCTATCGATATATATATATATAGATAATATTGATTTAATAATAATGCCATTCAATTGCCTGTGATAATTTTTATTTACATAAAATATTGAGTCTTTCATGAAAGGATTTTAGAGGAAATGGTAATTAACTATAATTAAAATGCAATGCGATAGAATACCTGAAGATGCTGAAAGGTGAAACGAGTCGTTTGACGAAACAAATGGAATTGTAAAAAGTTTCAACAATTCACGTTTGATATTTGAATTCCACCAAGTAGCTTCATTAGATATCATAAAGTATATATTTAAATTATTCTTAAATGACGTAAACTAGATTCTTACATTATCAGTTTGAACGCACACGTCTATTAGAATGCCGGAAGATGGCAAATTCCGGTTGCGTATGATAAAACAAGTAGCTATTTACAAAGGTTAACGATATAAATTTGATATTGTACCAAGCAAACTTATCACGGTGTACTGCCCAAATATGTCAATGATACGGTCAGTGCTAAAATTTGCAGAATACTGCCTCAGTACATAAATAAAAATAGATAGAAATGACCCTTCGACAGTTAAAACCTATATCAACAATCTGAATGAGCGCCCAAGAACAAGGCTGCAGCAATAAGACGAAAAAGTCATTTCACCTAAATGTATCTCACAAAATAAATTGAGAAAAACAACCTCGTTCGTTTCTATTTTCCGGGAAATGCAAATAAATTTTCGTCTTGTACCACAGGCATTTCTGTCTGCCAAATATTATTATTACTTCTCCCTTAAAGATGCTTACGTCTGTATCATGCATTTTTACTTTATAAAGAATGACATTAGTGGATGCATAATATATATAGTGAATGGGGAAAAGGCCATAAAAAGAATGCAATCTCGTGATAGGAAAGCGTGGCAGAGGTCAAAATGTATACTAAAATATACCGTCAGCTGAAAATGTAAACTGCTTACTTAACAAAAAAACCTCTACAGGCTTTATTCTACACAACTTTATAAAAAAAATCTATTATTTGAAACGTTTTGACTGTCAATTATTGATGAAAAGGGATTTTCTTTTGTAAATAAATTGATTTTTCATCAAGAATTGATACGCACTTGACTTCAATTAATTTGCTTACTAAATAAATTATATATAATCAATTGAATATAATTATCCACAGTCTGAATTTTTAGCATGATTTGGTATATAGAGTGGTAGCTAACAGTTGAAAATTTAAAGCTCCATATGTCTATATATATAATTATAATATATAGAACTAATTTCGTTAATGTATTTGTACGGCATGTAAGAGTTGTAAGTAAAATGTGGTTAAAACTTCTAAGTGACTGAAAAAGGTTTTTTAATGAAAGTTTTTATCCATAATGCATACTGAGAAAATATCATAAAGCAGATTTTAGTACAAAGCGTGAAGTATTCTATTGCAAATAGATACCCAAAACACATAACTTCGTTTATTTTCCATTAAAAAACGTATACAGCAAAATAATGGGTTGCTCTATTATAAAATGAAGCTACTGAAGATAAAGCGCATGTGGCTTGAGCTATATCATAGTGAAAAAATATATTTTTGTATCCGTTCTTTTTAAAGTGGTTCGTCACGTTATATACGGAATTATATAATATTATATTTACCTCTTGTCATTTATATTGAAGACGTTGATCTTTATAATGAAATAATAATAAGCTAGAGAGGTTGACCTCTACGTTTGAGGCTTCTGCTAACCGCTAGGTTCCGGCAATTTAAGCTTAGAGGTAATGATTTTTGCTTCGATTAATAAGACGTTAAGCAATTTAAACCTTTAAATGAGCAAAACTTTTATATCAAAGTCGATTACATCTGATACACGATTATAGTTATTGTCAGAGAAAATATCGAAATTTGAAACGGTTAAATAATTTTGTCATGGCAAAAGTAATTGGCCATGTTCTTCATTTAAAAAAGAATACGGTTCATGAAAAAAAGTGAGGTTATAAAAAAACCTTTCAATTACAACACGGTGATGTATTTTAGTTTCACAAAATTTTAAAGATATCGTTGATAGCTATTTCAGCTCATACCATCTTCAGAACTTACGATTAACAATTTTTCAACAACGATTAACAACTTAATCACAAAAATTAATTGTAATTATCAAAAACCACTGTATATCCTGTTGATAAAACAAGCTGAGCGCTTTATTTCATATATAAGTCATGATAAATTAAATTTTTTTGGTGCTTCTCTAGAAAAAATTTTATTTATATGGATCGCTCTCTTTTTAGGACGTTATCTGTAAAAGCTATGATGGACGTCGGATAATAATTGAAAGGCTTTGATGGCGTCAAAAACAATTATGGAAGCTCCATTATGGCTTACTATTTCCTGAGACCATCACGTTTCATCACTGTGCAATGTGCAAAGAAAGAAAAAAATCTTGCACAGACGCAGCTTTTACGACATAACCTAATATTTAATTTATACAGACACTTTATAATCAAATGTAAGGAGTCTTTGAAGAGTGTGTATTTTTTTTTTTTAATATCCCTTTACGATATACCATTATATTAAAGGAGTGAAGATTCAATTTTCCTCTGAAACATATCCTAAATATAAATCCTTTTAACTGATTTGTTTGGGTTGGAAATTCTTGGAAATTTTATATACGAATACAATATTTTATAAATTATTTTTATCTCCCAAACTAAAAGTTTTATTTGTATTTGGTTGGGTCCCACAAATAAATCCAAAAAAAAATAATATGAATGAGCAGAAGTACTTTAATATTATATTATAGAAAACGAGCTTTATTTCAGCTGGTATAAAAAATAAATTCAATAAAATTAAAAATAGTAAAAGTAACAAAATTTATGTTTGATTAACGATATTGTTTGTCGTAGATATAATATTTTGACATAAATATGTTGTTTTTAACGTTTAATTTGAAATTGTAAAATCTTCTTTTTAGAAAATGTTTTTCAAATAAAGTGATCTTTCAAAATACAGCTTTTACTTTTATTGTTATAAGATCACGACTATAATAATTTCCGTTTGCTATAAAATGATAAAAATAGAAACGAAGAACTTTCCTACGAATATTCTTTGTGATGATATTTTGAAATGTTTTATTTTTTTGTATTTTGTTTGTTTTCAATTACTGCAGAGAATGTAGGTTTTTTAGGTTCTTTGTGCAAATATGAGAATAAAATGAAATTCTGAAAATTTGATTCGATATTCAAAAATAAATATTTGGAATATTGTTTTTGGCTGTTTGCTCTATGGGTATTACAACTTATTGACAATTTCCTTAGCTACTTTGTGGGCCACGCTTTGGAAAGTAAATATATCAATTTTTCATTCGGGTTTATTCGGAACAAAACGGAATTTATTTACAGAATATGCGATATAAAGGTTTATAGATTATTATAATAGAGTTACTGCGTCATTTATTATACTAAATATGATAATAATTTATAAGATTATTTCACACATTAATCGATCACCTATTATTTTTTTTTTCATAACACCGAATGTTATATTATACACACCTACTTGACGATCGAATTTTCATATAAATTGTGTTATCTGACGTAACCGTATTGACGTGACAGAAATTTTCTATATATATTTACGTAATTTCTTCAGTATGTGAAATTGAGACTGTTTGGTAATGATCAAAAAGATTTGATTTTGAAGAGGAAGTTTATATATAATACCTGCGTTTTTGACTCCTGCGATGGATTTCATTCCAAGAATATGGTGGGTTATATTTATTTATTACAAAAAGCCGGAACAGTTATTAACAAATCTCTTTAAATTTTCAAGAACTAATTATAATAGCTTTTGAAGTGTTAAATGTCACCTTTTTATGGAAAGGCACAATATATTTAATAATAAAACCCTTTTGCAAGTACCGTTTTCACAATAAAGTTTTTGATGATGACTGATTTCGCTCACCGTGAGAATTATCAGCTGATTAGATACAGACAACATCAAGTATATTTATGCAAAGTATTTTTGAGTTAAAAGATAGCACGAATCCAAAACCAAAGATCCAAGAACTAAAAAAAATATTATCATATTATATTGATTGAATTGACATTTAATTGGTAGAACTCTATTATAACACGGTAAAAAATAGCAATGTATGTAAGTTCTACGAAAATTTGTAGAACTTGAATGTACATTGCATGACATTCTGTAAATTGTTTTTTTTAGTTCTTGATCATTTGGTTTTGTAGACCTGTGAACTTTAACTCGAAATTTTATTTAAGCAGGATTATTTATAATTTGTATTCTATCAATTGATAATGCTAGAGATGAGCGAAGCGGTAATGATCAAAAAAATATTGTGAGAATAGAACTAAAGATGTATTTTTATTTTTTTAATGAATATAATACGGCAAAATTCTGCTTTACAATAATATAAATTTCCAAGTAAACGGAAATGCAATTATTATCATGTTTGTTCAATTCATTCGTTTAAATATACGTGTTACACAGCATGGAATTGAATACACTCAGAAAAAAAGTGACAACGTTTTGTGAAAAATAAAAACCGTTTAGTATGATAAAGATCTTTTAAAAGGGTTTATGTCTATGAGAAATATTAAAGAGGGGAAAATCCCATTGTCAATAGTAAAACGAATCTGTTAAGGACAATAAAATCTTTTGTTCTGATAGCAAAAGTATCAGGCGTGCATGCATCAGAGCAGATATTCGGAGAATAGGGTCAAAGGAGATGGTGACCGATGTACCGAACTTTGAACGGAGCTTGCCGATGCTATTGGAATTCTTCGCAGGGAACGAATTGGTATACTGTATGGACAGTAATATTTATCTATGTAATTTTCTGCGCTCCTGATAATGGATGTTTATTATTTTGTAAATAGTTAAAAAAAAATTATGAATGGTTTTTTATTGGGGTACTTAAGGAATTAATAATACAGAATGAGTGATACACTGGTACCAGCAAAATAATGACGGTGTACCACTAAAAAATATTTACCAATCCACCAAGCAAAAATATTTTACTGCAACTGATACAATCGTTCCGTCATCTTCCAATGGAAAAATATACTCGAGTGACATGTTAAAAAACATAAGGAAACTATTTTCCAGATAACAGGGCAAAAAAATAGCAATGTATTTAAGTTAAACATTTTTTTTGTTATATTTTCACCGTGTTATCATGCAGTTCTAGCGAGTAAATGCCAACTCAATCAATACATTTTTAAGACAAAATAGGCATTTGATATTTCAGTAAATTGTCATTTGAAAAATGAAAAATTAAGTTAATCTAACGAGAAAGGTAACGGTTTGTTGTAATGGCTGTAATTTTTTACATCCTTAATTTTTTTTTTTTGCTTATTTTTCATCAATATATCTTATATTTAATCTCACTGCAACCTACCAACTAAAATCAGCAACTGTCTTTCAGTTTCTTTAATATTAAAATACATATTTACATTTTAATGGTAGTTCGTTATCGTGTATTCCAAACACCTTTCATTAATATTTCATTAGGTGTATATATTGTTTATAAAATTATCATGCAACATTAGTTTTATTGCAATCAAATCGATTGTAATTAAATTTATTTCAGATGTATATTTGACTCCTAGTGTCTATCTTTGTTCCTGCGTTATTCCGTTTGTATATAACTGATGCGAGCCGTTTACCATGAGACAGTTTTATTTCATCCGTGAGAAATAATGCATTAAAATGCCGAAAGGTGTAACCAGTTTATCAGTGAAAACATATGTGAAAATGTAGAATGTTTTAAGAATTTATAAAATTAAAATAAAATTTGAATTGCTACAACTTTGTACTATTCCACAAAAGTTTGCAGAATCTTCCGAAATTGGTTCCAGATCAACGTATAGTGTATGACACAATTATAGATGCAATTACAAGTTAAAGTGATAGATTTTATTTCATACATGCACCCGGAGGCACAGGTAAAACCTTCCTCATTTCACTCATTTTGACAGCCACACGATAACGAATAAACATTGCACTAGCAATCGCATCGTCTGGAATTGCAGCAACTCTTTTGGAAAGGGCTGAACAGCGCATTCAGCAATGAAACTGCCATTGAATATGCAAATAATTGAGAAACCAACATGCAATATCAACAAAAATTCTTAAACGGGCAAACTACTCACATCATGTAAAATCATTGTATGCGATGAATGTACTATGGCATATAGGCATGCCACCGCATGTTTTAGCATTGAAAATTGGCGTCCCTATCATTCTTCTCCGTAACATAAATTCCTCACGACTTTGCAACGGTACCAGGCTTTCAGTAAGAAAAATGATGAATTATTGAAGCTACAACTTTAAATGGAAAATTCAAAGGAGAAGATGCACTGTTGCCACGCATCCCAATGATTACGACAGATATGCCATTTGAATTTAAACGTCTATAGTTTCCAGTGCGAGTCGCCTTTACAATGACCATCAATAAGGCACAAGGACAATCGTGTGGACTAAATTTAGAAAATTCATGCTTCTCACATGGACAACTGTATGTGGCCTGCTCACGTGTTGGAAAACCTTCTGATTTATTTGTGTACGCACCAGATAGAAAAACAAAAGAACATTGTGTATCCAAAAGCACTCCAATAAATAAAAACACATACGGCCACCACTGTCAAATTTCGGTAACAAAAACATAACCTAAGCTTATCGTTTCTAATTGGCTCCGGCCTCGCCTCAAGTCTGACTTAACCAATCGGAAGGCGAGAGGCTCCCGACGAGGCGATTCCATAAAGTCGCGGTTTCTTTTTTTTTTAGTGGCATTGCAAAGCATGCAGGGTACACGCTAGTTAAAAATAAAACAAAGAAAAAAAGCTTGTTTAATGTGAAAAAGCGAATTGAACAATTTCTTATTTTCGAGATTGAATTATAAAATGAATGTACAACGATAGTGAATGTAACGATATAAAGACGTTTATCCCGTGAGAAATATCTTCTTTATTTCTTTTTGTAGGAGATTCGGCTCTGCTCCAAAAAGCGACGCTGGTCCTCGCGTTCAAACCGGATGCAATATATCGCCGTCGATTCAAGGCCCGGCCGTAAATCTTGTGGGGTCTACGCCACCCGACCCTACGCATTTCACCCCAGGACGTCGCGTCGTGTCGCATCGAATCGTTTCGTCCGATTTCCTAACCTAAGAGGCGACTCGGCGAGAGACCAATGTAAGATTCTCGTAGAACTAAACGGCTGTCACAATACAAAATACAATACGTTAAACAAAATTCGTAGATATATATAGAAATCGTTTGTATATCAGATAGGCTCTTTCGTTCATGTGTAAGGTGAAATTTCTTTATCGTTTACTTTAAATATAGTACTATAAACATATGTGGTCAGTATCAAGGAACAACATTTAGAATGCTTAGTTTTATAACCATTAATTCAATATTTGATAGGACATCACGTGTACATATTATTTGAATAGGTATAAAATAAATAAACTTACTTCTTCCAACTACGGATTCACTTCTACAAACTTGGTACAGAGTGTACATAAAATCTTCAATGAGTTCCTAGAGATTGTATAAATTTCGTATATTATGTGGCAGTTTTCTCAACTAAAAAAATCATATTAATGGAAAGCTTATTTCCGTTGCTCATTGTAAGATGCCACATAGCTTTGTCGATCATATTGTTTTAGAATATCTAATCACCTTATTTGATTTCATATATTTGATTATTTAAGGAACAGATTTATTCAACGTATTTGTTTTTCAATTGGATTGTGAATTAAATGGCTAAAACAATCTAATATATTTTAATAAATTCGTGCAAAAACAGTATCGACTGTAAAAGAAGTGTGATTACAACATCGGGAAATGCTATAACCTAGGCCTCATATAACAGGGTTTTAAACAACACGGACCCATAAATTGACATATATTTTTATAAAACACGATTTGTATATTACGGTTTAAGAGAAAAAAATAATAAACATGAAATTTTGAATGAACCTACCACAAGTAATGACTCGGTAAACAGTTGCAGCGAAGTAGTTTCATGTTTCACACTAAAAACAATAAATGACTGTTTGGAAGTGGCTAATTAATTAAATTTTTTTTATTGAAAATGATCCTATAATAGAAAAGAATTCGAAACATTCAAGAAAAAATAAAAAAAAAAAGAAAATATTTTGGGACGTTATTAAGAAAAAGGTAAAGATTTATATGTTAAAAGCAGACAATCGTTTAATTACGAATTCTTTGTGGTTATAATCCTCCGATGATGAAAACTCACAATCGATCTCGAAAAAGAGTAAACAATATAGAATTCTAAGTGATAGTGATGATGAATGAATGATATATTATGTAGTTAAAGTGTCTGTTAATTAATATGTAAATGTATATTTGCTTATTCAAAAAAATAAAGTATGTATTTATATAAACTATCTTAGACTTTTTCTTTTTAGGAACGCAAACCTTAATTTTGTATGAACTTCAAACCTTGTATTACACGAGGTTCTTGTGGAACCATATAACCGTGCTATATGTGGCCCAGGTGTATATAAAATTAATCAAATATTTTCAATATAATACGTACTAATTTTATTTTGAGAAAGTTTTCTTATATATTGACGATTAAAAGCTTGAATGAAAGTTTTTGTGGTCTTTTTATTATTATGATTTTTGGAGCGGAAAGTTAAATTGACGATGATGATGACATACACAGGGTAGTAAAATAAATTAATACCTCCCCAAGTTTGCGGGTAAAGCTAAATTACGAGAAAATTCTTAATCATAAATACCAGGCGCTCATAAACAGGCGGGAGGTAAGTCTTGGCGAATGTTTATTATAGCATCTTTGTCTGAGTTCTCGTTATTCGAGATTCGCATTGTGTGCGCCTGGTACCTATATAAACTCAAGTAAGTGCTGTTTCAAGACCATGTAGTGGGCAAAAGTAGAGGATAGACATCCGTAGTGACCGCTGGAGCCCTAATAACGAGGATCTTGACTTAATCCTAGTTTCTATGAAAAGGGACTACTTAACCGAGAAATAATGCAGGTATTAAAAAAGGTTAGAGTGGCCCTCGTCGAGATGTAGTCAAATTAGAAAATTTATAGCAAAAAGACTGACAAACCTACGAGATATATAAATACAGAAGGATATTTTATTACAACCCATATATATAAAAACGCTTATACTTTTAAAACGTTGATGTTGAAAATATGTTGGTATCCAAAAAATACTACACTTATTAAGTAGCTTAACTTTGTAATTTAAGACATTCAAAAATGTAAAATTAAAATATGAATAAAAATTAATTTTGAATTATGTTTATCTACTACCCTCTACGACATTGTTTCTCAACCTTATTACATCCAAACGACTACCAAAAAATTCAAATATGTTTTATAGACCATCAACATTGGAATACAATAATAAATATTTATATAATTGATTTTTGTATTCAAAACAATTAATGTTGCAACACCGAATGCTGATATAACACTATAAGTATATTAAAACAGGCAGTAACAAAAAATATAAATTAAAAATCCGTAAAATACCACATAAAATTCGATTGTTTATGGAAATAATAATAATCAATTATTATGTGAGTTTTCTTCGCAGACCACTCAAAAATGGCTCTATTGGATCAAACATGCGTAACACAATATTTTGTGACTACAGTTTTTGTCTGGTATAATTATATAGTTCTATACTCATGAACATCATTTAGGCTACAACAAACTGAAACTTTTGCTAAGACTTTAAATTCAGGTATAAAAGCATATAGTTACAAATGGTTTTCAGTAATATCATTTTACTTGATTAATCCTTTGGCTGTGTGAGTTTTCAATGTTTTTTTAAATTATATATTCGGGAAAAATCGATAAACTTACCAATTGTTTATTTTTATTTCATAAAAACAGGGTTTCTTGAAGAATTAAAAAAAAATGATTTTGATAACCCTGTAACTATTTCTATCTCTCAAGTGACAGTACGAACACTCGAAGAAATCACGAATAATCGACGTAAAAATCCTTTATAGTTATGGTTAAATGTTTTAAACGTGTCTTATAGACATCAGTGTATGTCCTGTCACAGAATCATTTTAATTGAAGGAACATTAACCACTTTTAAGGTGTTAACTGTCACTTCTTGATGGAAAGGCATGATATTTTAAATAATAAAACACATTTTTTAGTACTTGTTTCCACAATATATTTTTTGATCAGGGCCGGTTTCGCTCATCGCGAGCATAATCAACTGATAGAATACAATTTACAAACAAGTCTTAGTAGTTTGTTCATCTATAAGGTTAGAATTAGGCAAAAATTTGTATCGATTAATTTCGAGGATTTCTTGTTTATCTAATTTCAGTGATTTGTTATTGAAATGTAGGATTTTGTAGTTTTTAGTAATATCACATGAATGTTTTTGAACCCATGGTTTTGTACGCCTGCTACCTTTAACTCAAATTAATTTCTTGTTTTGTATAAATAGACTTGTTTGTAAATTGTATTCTATCAGTTGATAATGCTCGCGATGAGCGAAACCGGTCCTGATCAAAAAATATATTGTGGAAATAAGTACTAAAAATGTGTTTTATTATTCAAAAAATGAAGGAACATTTTTGGAGAAAAATACGTTTAAAGGTATTGATGAGATATCTCGTCTCAGGCAGCCATCCGGTAAAAATATATACTGATGAAAACGTTTATGTTCTAAAAATACAATACATTATGAATACTGATGCCATTATATTATCAGTTCTCTAATAAAAATGATTTCAATATTTCATATCTGAAGTAACACGAAGCTTTAAGCGTCTATTTCAGATTTTAGCTGGTGACATATTTTCACGACAAAACTTTTGTTTCATTTAACATATTATTACAATTATTTCCTTGATGCCTAAAATCTACCGCATCTCCTCAGGATATGTAAGTTTTACAACCTTCGCATGACGTTTTATTTTGGAATAAACTCTTGGAGTGCTAGTAATGAAACTTAATCCAGGGTGCTTCAGAGGTCGAAATGGCTGTCAGAATTAAGAAGAAATTTTCCTTCCACGCATATATCAGGGACGGCCAACTAGTCGATTACGACCACAATTCATTACACATTCAAAAATACAAAATTCACCTCGTCTTTAATTTAATCTCTCCAATAGCGACTTTTAATTAATTCCCTATAAAGGGAAAACAAAATATTTAGATAAGAAATTCAACGTATAACTTTTTACTATTTTTAGTGATAAAATAATAATTTATAATTATTTTAATAAAAATTTTAGTTAAGCTAAAAAATATTTTATGTTGATATGATGTCATAACGATATATTATTCCGTAACGCAGGAGAAACAGGCATTTTTGATGTGTTTGTGTGTGATGAATCTCATCTAACGCGTTGTATGTAGGGTTGTCAACCGTCCTGGTTTGCTGATATTTTTCCGGTATTGAACACACTGTCCACAATCGTTGTTAAATATCCAAATTTCCCGGAATTTATGGAAAAGCTTGCAAAAAATATCACATAGACTCCTAAATATATAAAAATGCCATCAGAATTATAAAATAAATAAAATGCATAATTACAGTATAATTTTTTATTTGTAACAAAAAAGTTTCTTAAGAATATTTGGTATGTGGCGTGGTTTTTCTCTAAGCAATTTTAAATAACATACCTATACACCCAGTCCTTTTTTTACGCGATTTTTTTTTACGCGAATTCGATTATACGCGATTTTTTTGGACGGCAGCGCTACATTTTTTACGCGCTTCACTCGTTTTTACGCAATTTTTTCCCCAAATTTGTTGTAAAGAAGACATTTATATACGATGGCTAGGCATGTACGTTTCATTATTTTTTAAATAAAAAATTGTGTATTTTTAAAACTTGATATTGTAAAGCATTCCATTTTTTTAAATACACATATAATTGCCAAGTGTATCGGATATTATGCGAATTTATGTTTTAGGGTGTGTAAAGAAATATAATGCAATTGCGTGAAATCATTTTTTTACGCGATTTTTTTTACGCGCCTTTTTCTGAAACCAATGTATCGCGTAAAAAAAGGACTGGGTGTATTAACTTTACATTTAATTTACTGAATCCCGTTAGAAAAGTGGGCATCTTTACTCGTGTGACGTAAATTTTTCATTTCACGATGAATTGGTATAATAAATAGTCTTTGTTTCGGAGATGCAATGAATATTATTATTAGTTCTTCCAAATATTACTGATTGGTGGCATTATTGACTCCGGAAGTATTCATTGAATTGGCATTTAACTGGTTTAACTGCATTAGGATAACTGTTTCGGCTATCGCCCTCGTTAGAGCTATTAGAACAAAACCAAATTCTGACGAGGGCGTTAGCCAAAATAGTTATCAACTAAATGTCTCATAAATTTGCATAACTATTGTAAAATACATTGCTATTTTTCTACTGCGTGACTCTTGAGGTTTTTATGTCATACTGTTGTTAAAAAAGCATGTCTCTTTAAAATAAATATTTCCATTTATTTTTAAAGCATAAATTAACATTTATTTGAATTTCTAAACTTAGATTGCAGTAAGAAAGAAGTTTGTGACCCCTGCTGTAGGGTAGACACCTACACTTTATACTCACGCGTGTTTGGTAGGAGAACTACGTAATTTATAGCCTTACGCTCTTTAATGTAGGCACCCTGCTTAAATAGTAATGCCTTTCTAACATTTATTCGTATCAGATCTGAGCGAGGTTAATTTTCAAGCTCTGGATGTTCATTTATTCCAATAGGATACTAGGAGCCTCTTCATCAGTCATTTGCCTGAAATGCGAGAGATCTTCGCGTCAGCCATTCATTGTCAAAATTAATCTTTTTCTTTATAGAGAAAAAATACGGACGGTTTTCAAAGTGAAATAAGCTAAACTATAATTCAGCTATCTCTTATATAAATCTCAATAACAAAGTAAAATTTTTGACGGATATTGCATTCTATCAAAGAATATGAGAATTTAACGATTTTCACGTGCGTGAGTTTTCTCTTAGAGTTGATGACGAAAATTTTGAAATATCATGAATATTGGTAATCAGCTTTAAAACTAAATATTATCACTTTTAAGTAGTTAACTATCACTTCTTGATGGAAAGGCATGATATTTTAAATAATAAAAACACATTTTTTAGTACTTATTTGCACAATATATTTTTTGATTAGGACCGGTTTTGCTCATAGCGAGCATTATCAACTGATAGCATAAATTTTACAAACAAGTCTATCGAGCTCATTGCGATTGTTCAGAGCTTTTAATGAATTACTGATTTACCTTAACTTTGTGATTTTGAGCATTTCATTTTTAATCTAATTCATGTTGTACGTAATAATATTGTAAATTGTTTCTTAGTTCATAGTTTTACATACCTGCTACATTTAACTCCAATATTTTGTATATACATACTTGTTTATAAATTGTATTCTATCGGTTGATAATGCACGCGATGAGCGAAACCGGTTCTGATCAAAAAATATATCGTAAAAATAAGTACTAAAAAATATGTTTTTAATATTGAAAAAATCTTTTTATGTTGATTAAAAAGCCTTTTGGTTTAATTGATTGAATTCGCATTAACTTGATAAAACTCCATTACAACGCGGTGAAACTAGCTGTAATTCAGTTCTACAAAATTTATTAGATTTTTATTTATTTTTTTATTTATTACAACTATACGGTACAAAACTTACAATTTATTAATTCAATGCTTTTGCACCGTAATATATTAACATATATAAATATAAAATATAAAAATATAAAAATTCAACAAATAATATAAAACAATCAATAATGATTGCAAAAAAGAAAGTCAACCAAGTAAGCTCATGAAATGTCTACCTTAACTGAAAACATAGCATTCGTCTGAGATCACTTTCGTCCACATGAACATTGTTAAAGCTCTTACCATTGGCATCCCCATTGGCAGACTGGTTCTACACTTTGGAAGAACAAAAAAATTATGTACACGATTTCTTAAAAAACTATCCGGAACATACAAATTTACATTATTAAGGATGGCAGAATTCTCATTTTGGCTTCGAATTAGTCGAAAGAAATATGTGGCTAGATATATTTCTCTTCGATTTTAGTATACCAAAAAGAAAGTCAGTTGGATAAAGCCACGGATAGTATCCGTATGCTCTCAAGTAAAAAAGTCTCAAAAATTTCTTCTGAACCTTTTCCACCATAAGGGCATATTTCAACATAGATATATATTTGATAGCTATTTCGGCGTACACCTTCATCAGAACTGTTCTGTGATAAATTTTGGAGAACCAAAATACGATGCTATTTTTCACCGTGTTAACTTTTTGGGCTATAAAATGTGATTTTTTAAAACATATTTAACATTATTTTCATTTCTATAAAGAACATTTTCTTTCTCATTTTACGATGAAATTTTATATATATAATGTAATTTTTCAGTTCTAAGGGAATAGAAATAACCCTATTTTCATGGAAATATTCAAGAAGGAGAAAAAACAGGGATAAAAGCTTTTTGATCGAACGTCCTTAAATGACAAATAGTAAATCATAAAGCACAATTAGTCCAGCCAAACATTTATAAGTGAAAATAAACACGAGAAAATTCTGTCCCTAGAAATAAACAAGGCAATGCCGCAATAATAATAATAAGTTGTCATACGACGGGCAGAAAGAATTAAGAAAATGGCATTGCTGTTTAGATATATATCTAGACTAACAAGGGAAGAATTCGGCAATAAACCTCTCACAATTAGTTGATATGCCAGTCGTGTGTGTACATACTATAAATAAGCTTTCTAAGTTATTGTATAGATATAAAAAAACAGCATGTACAAAATATTTGCCTGGTAAGAATCACAATATATCAGCAAGTATTATTCAAGGGCAGCTTCAAGGAAGCTTTATGTATAGGAAAATATTTTGTGGTATTCCTAGAGCTTTTTCGTTTGCTGAATTGTAGTCACAATACCCCCAATCCGAACAACTATTGCTAAAGTGAAAATCGATAATTTTTGAGTTTTTAAAATATACAAAAAAGCACAAATTTTGTGTATACACATTTAAAAACAGTGTATTATTTGCAGATTATTCATGTCGATTATAAATCACATGATAAAAAAAAATATTTGTAAATTAGTTCTTCAAAATTTATGAAGAATGTATAGTTGATAGCTATTTCAGGGTACGACTAAGTTGGCTAATGAGGGCGTGTGACTAAATAGCTATCAATTATGTACCGTTCAAAATTTTGTAGAACAAAAACATACTGGAATTTTTTCACCGTATTATATTGTGTGTATTTAATTAATAGTAATGCGAATGGAGTCTGTTTTCAATAGTATACATTTTCCATGTTAGTTATTGGTGGCTGCAGATATATACATAGCTATATAACGTTAGTTATGTCGATGGCATAAGTCGAAACAGCTATCAACCATTTACCTATATTGAAATTTTGTAGAATTAAAATACATGTTGTTTCGCCATGTTATAATAGAGTTCTGCCACGTAAATGTCAATTAAATCAATAAACTACTTCAAATGTGTTATTTCTTCGAGAAAGACATCATGCTTAAAAAAATAAAACAAAATATTTCTATCCATGATTTAATTTGTAATATATCAGTTGATATTTTTAAAATTTGATGAGTGAAAACGGTCCGGTGTAAAACGTTGTGTTTTATTTTAAAAATATTATAAACTATCTATTATAATCTATTCGGGCGTGAAATAAGCAAAGCGAGAATTCCTATAAAATAAAATTCTTCAATTCAAGTCAATTTTGTTAAAGAGGCTGCATTATTTGTAGATTATATTTGATTTTCCAAAAGTGATTAACTTTGTTCTGTGTGTTTTAAAGTGTTTGTCAAAATTTTGTTTCTCAATGAAAAAGAATATGAAAATTTAATGATTTTTTTTTATTAGGATGGAACGGAAACATTTTACTATATTATTAGGATACCGTTATGAACCGCCCTGTCCAAAATGCCATAGTCAAGATAGATGTTGGGCGGCGGGTGAGTCTAGCAAAAATTTAAGAAGACAAACCAAAAAGAAAAGGGAAACAAAAGACGCACAGCGAAGAATAAGACGGAATTTTATAAAAATAAAAATAATTTATTGCCATTAGGGATAAACGGAGAATTTTTCGGGGGCTGTCGAAATAAACACGGGATTGAAATAAAAAATAAAGTTTTCTCAGGGCTAGAATTTTCACTACGTCTGCGCAAAATTAATTGCGGTATTCAAATTTCAAAGTTTTTTGCAGATCACGAGTTGGTGTGTTTTTTCTTTTGAATTCGTCGTTGAAAAATGAAATAGTGTACACGCAGTGTAATTAATGATAAATTATTATAAAAGAGCTCTAAAGGATAATTGTATTACTCAGGTTTTATAATATTTGCTAAAGCCCCATAACTCGGTATGAAAATGACCAGAGTGAGATTATACTGTAATCGCATCAATTAACAACTATTTAAGAACTTTCAAAAATTCTTTACAGTTTTTATTTAACTTCTAAAACATTACTTTAATCATACTTTGCTTAAATCTCTTGACGACTTGAAAAAGTTACAATTTTTAAAATGAGTTTGCGTGTAAATATTGTCGTTTGTTTTCTTAGAGTTCATTGATGTTAAGTCTTGTTTATTGTTTTGTCATAATAATAGTTGACAAATACACGTCTAAGCAACGTCACGTGTAGTGTGATGAAGTATTATTTTTGATTTTACAAATAAAACGATTTACAAAAAGCATGATGAAAAATGCAAGTGAATTACGACTGCTTGAACATTACGATAAATTTAAACGAGTGACTGTTATATATATACATATATATATATATATATGAGGATGTTATACAACATTTATATGTTTATTCCATAGCTTGAAAATAAATGCGATACCTGATAAAAGCTTTCGAATACAGAGTTCACGATTAATAAATAATAATAAAGAGTCCTATAAATGATCTAGAAATCTAGCAGGTAGATCAGTGCTCCACAACCAGCGGTAAGCGACCGCAAACATTATGTCAAGCATCAAGAAATTTGCCATTAAAAAATATAAAATATAGGCTTTTTTAAGCATGCACGTTTATTTAGATATATAGTTATTGTTACATAATAATAATTGGTAGGATAATCTGACTCTAAGAAACTTAATAATAACTGTCAGAAACGGTAATGTAGACAAGAATGTCCCATATATGATATTAGCAATGATGTAACGGCAGGTTTCGCTTTATTTTGTTGAAAAAAAAAAAAATATTGTTTTTGTGAAATTTTAATTAAATCACACTGCTATATTTATAATTGTTAGTTATAATTATATCCACAGTATTATATTGAAAAATTATACATAACAAAACTATTTTTTTCAGTATTAGTGGTCTGTCAAAAATTTACATTTTTTGCCGGTACGCAGGTGTAAAAGGTTATGATGTAGATGGGATGATAAAATAATAATAAATATTACAATTATTACGAAAAGACAATTAAACTCTCACAGCTGCAGCGTTTCTGTGTCAAAATATGACAGTAAAAAAAGATACACTATTGAGTTTGGAAGGTTGAGTAAAATGCACTTTTTAAATGAATCTGAAAAGTAAAAACTGGCTGGAAGAAGTCTTACATTATTTCTGTTGAATCTGTCCCAAGGGTGTTTTAAAAATTTGTGGCTTCTCTGTAGACTAAATTGCTTTACTTACTATCAAAGCGAGATAACGATTTAAAAAATGGGGATGTTATTATAACAGTGTTAGTAAAAGAATGTCTCAGTAGTTAAGACGGCAATAAAAGTTTGGCAATTATAAAAAATCACTTTTAAGGTGTTAACTGTCACTTCTTGATGGAAAGGCATGATATTTTAAATAATAAAAACACATTTTTTAGTACTTATTTCCACAATATATTTTTTGATCAGGACCGGTTTCGCTCATCGCGAGCATTATAAACTGATAGAATACAATTTACAAACAAGTCTATTTATACAAAACAAAAAATTAATTTGAGTTAAAGGTAGCAGGTGTACAAAACCATGGGTACAAGAACTAGGAAACAATTTACATAAAATCATACAATATTGATACAAATAAAGTAAATTAGTATAAAAATTAAATGCTCACAATCACTTATTGAAAATTACAATTACAATTATGGTAAATCAATAATCCATTAGGAGCTCTGAACAATTAATAAGGAAGTAAGTTGTGAAGAAGTTGTAAGAGTGGGAAATTTTAATGGCGAAAATAACCCACACTCACAACTTAATGGAACAAAATGGAAATAAGTACTAAAAATGTGTTTTTATTATTAAAAAAAAAAAAATATAAAAAAAGGGAATTATTAAATCCAGAACCTTGTCAACCAAAAGAGCTTTTAGAAGCCGTATTAATTAATTTTGAGAGTATGTTATCTCTTAAATCCTTGAAATTAAAATCAACAACTACGTTTCCTTTGAAGGTTTAATAGTACTTCATAATTCATAAAGCTCAATTTAAAATGTTCGATAGCAATTTTACACACTTTGAGGTATGAAAGAAAAAAGCTTCCATCAGCTTAAAGCTGTGTGTTATGTCAGATATAACGTTTGCTTCATAGAATTTAACATTAAACTTGAATTCTTGAAACTTTGAGCGATTCCATGTGTTCAGTCCAGTTATGTTGCATCCGTGTGATAGAATGCTCGATCCTGGATTTATTTAAAAAATTCATAAACTCAATATGAAGTGCTATTAAGTATTGGCTGCTAAAATTTATAAGCAATCAACTAAACACGTAACAAATTTTTAGAACTAAAATACATTGCTATTTTTCACCGTGTTATAATGGATTACTAACAGGTAAATGCCAATTCAATCAAAAGACTAATAAAAGTTTTAAGGGACACGACTTTTAAAGTCTGCATTTCAACTATTTTAAAAATGATTAGTGCGTAAATACAATATTTTCGAAGAAGTTACATTTCAGCCAATAAAATTAAACTTAAGGAAAGTATATTAAATTTGGAGTAAAAACTGTAGATTTTCATCAGAACGACTATTGTGAGAAAAGTGATTTTTATAAACTTTTTTCAGTTTAAAAGTAATCATACTGTAAAAATGTCGCATTGCTAAATTTGTCAAGAATAATAAAATTGTTGCAAAGTTTATTTTATAATTCCTTTAGAAGTATAATATTTTTAGAAATCCTACTATTTTTATCGAAATAAAGTTGTACCAAATAAAATCTAAATTTATGAATGAATGAAAGAGCTATTAATAAATATTGAAAAAAGGAAGAAACCAATAAGTCTGCTGCTGTATGAAGCGAAAACGGCCGAAGAAATCTTTGATTTATTATCTAACAAAAACAGAATATTTCAATTAATGTTACTCCTGGTAGAAAAATAATGTTGGTGTCAAAAAATTCACTCATTTTTTTATGCTTGTTACGTAGAACACATAACAAAGAATAATGTAACACAAAAGAAAATAAAGTGGAGCATCGAGAATGTTAACAGTGAAAAAAAAAACTAATTTATTAAGAGTGGCTATGTCAAGTTCCTTCGCAAAATGGTAAATTAGCAATGGAAATATTGACGTCATTAAACTGCCATTACTGCAAAGATGATGGCGAACCATGCTTAATAAACTGTGGTGAATTATTTAAAATTATTTGATACAAATTAAATCGCTTCCTTATCACTAAACTGCCGCTGAGAAGGTAGTAAATTTGTTTTGTTTTATTGTTGATTCTAACCTAATTCTAACTAATTTTATTTGACATGCATATACCATATCTTCTCTTAGATTGAAAGATATGACCACACTATAGAAAATTATTATTTAAGATTATTTTTCTCTTGCTAGTCGCTATGCATCCTCGCAGATAATCCCAACGTCTTTTAGCTTTGACAACTACAACCTATTGATAGACATCTACGGCTAACCAGGATCACGAAATCCGCCCAACTAATACAATAGAAGTGACAGGCGAACCTCAAGAATATGTTAAAGCTAGTCTAATTTTAAGCTTTTTTATTATTATAGTCTGCTTTCAAAACTACATTTCTTTGTTAATGTATTGTTCATAGGTGATAATAAATACACTGTTTCGGAAAATGTTTGTGACGACAGTTAAAATATAACTAAATTTAATTTATGGTATCGACTGAAGGTGCTTGATGGAATTCCACATGATTGATCACTAAAGATACGTGTTTCACCTGTCGGCACCTTCAAGCATTCTATCACACGGATGCAACAGAACTGACGTAAAATAAACAGTTAGCGTCGTCTATATACCAAAGTTATTGATTACAGGAAAACACACAGTATCGTAGCCGTAATCTTGCGACCCTTTTCTAAACAGCTATATATACAATAGATAAGCAAATGTACGTTTAAACATAGTTCTGACGATGACGTGGGCCGAAATAGGTATCAACTATATCTTATAAAAAAATTGTAGAACTAAAATGCATTGCTGTTTTTTCACCGTTTTATAATGGATTCGACCAAGTAAATATCATTTCAATCAATATATTTCAAAATTATTGTGTTGTCGTTTATATTACAGTGGTTTATTTTGAAAGGTTTGTCACAATCAGTGTGTCGTTACACCACAAATTAGACTCAATTAAACATTACAGCATAATACCATACAATATGAAGTAGTTACCACCGTTTTGAATTTGTAACAATGGTTTATTCAGCTTTACTTTACATCTTTTGATGTAAATGTTTTTTGGTTGATGTTTAATATCCATTACATCGTAATTGTTGTAACAAAGCCGATTCATAATCGAATAATACGAATTGGATATGATGAGAAAATTAATTGAAAGGTTTCCGCGTAAAAAATTTGAGAAACTCTTTTCTTGATGAAACAGTTGCAAAAAAGCAGTCATCAAGGGGGAAATATAGCACTTAGCAAAGGCAGCGCTTTCCATATAAGTTAGCTTCTGCGGTCTTTGAAAACAAAAGGTCTGCGTATGACGTCAACAATCCATCTGTCGTCATTTACAGCGCTGGAACATAAGTCAAGCGATGTGAATTAACGGAAATGTAGCCTAACATGTGGAGTGCCGAATATGACTTTTTCATGTGATCTCTGATTAAACAAAGGGCATGAAATGTTTCAGTCATTAGTTGTCTATATAAAATTTTAATACTATAGTCTTTCATTTAAATCGCTTTTGAAATACTAAGAAATATTAAAACTAGTAATTATTTTATATAAAAAACAATTTATATTTCACTCGGCTTGAATGCGGTTATTACAGCTAAGACCGTTTTGTAAATTAATAAAAAAAATCTTCAATTTTTTTTTTTTTTTAGTAGTAGATCCTTCTGCAGACTGCCTGTAATAAAGTGTGATAATTTTTGTGCGTATCTATCATTAGAAAGTGAGAAACAAGTGTGACTTTATTGTTTTAAAAAGTTTATCAATTATAATAAACTGTCAACCAACAACTTTGCAACTGTCAGACGGCAATATTAAATAAACATGATTCTAATGCATTGTTCTTTTAAATCATAAATTAAAAGTTAATGCAGTACGTTATAAAGTACGTGATCGGTTAACGAACAGTTTGGACTACGAACAAATCGGACAACGAACACTAACTATCATGAAAGATTTTTGTATTCGGTGAACGAACACATATTCGGATAAAGAAATTCACCATATCACAGGCAACTGAGTGTAACTGTCATTAAATCAATATTATTGAAAGTGATTTCAGTTTTTATTTGGATCCATTGATATATAACTGATGCGAACTGTTCATTGTGTGTCACTTTTGTTACATTCGTGTGATGGAATGCTTGAAGATGCCAAAAGGCAAAACCCAGGTCGTTAGTGACAAAAAAATGTGGAATCGTTCGAATAAGTTTCAACTTATCTAATTTGTTAGTAATACTTAAGATAGGCAATATATTACAATCCAAAGAATATATTATACAAACTAAAGTATTAATAACTAAATAGACGTGTGATATACGTATTTGCTACCTACTGCTGCTGTAGCAGAAGAATAACAGACACAGATAAGCAATTAGATAACAAAGTTTATTCGAAGAAAAAACAAATCATTTTTCAATTTACTGAAAACTATTCTAAAACATGTGACCCGAAGTGAAAGCGTTAAAATGGCTAGCAACCATAAGGAAAAAGTACCCCACTAAGAAAATCGAGCCGCGTAAATCATACAGTAACGCAGAAGTTAGTGGAGGCTTGGGATCAAATTTATACCGGCGCTTATGACTGTTTTTCTTACGAAAATGGATCCTTTGAAAAATTCGGTAACATAGCTTTTTATTTCTGCTGTCCTGATACTGATTTTTTTCTATAGGAGAAATTTCAAGACGCGGATGAGTGATTGAATTTGTTAAACTAGTTGTAAAATACCTTTCAGCTTATAACGCATTTATGTGAGCCTAATACTTTTTTAATTCACTTATTAGATTAGTGCTTCAAAATACACTTTAAATGGACACGTAATGAAAACAAAGAACTGTACATTGATATAAAATCGATTCTAGAATAATTGGGTCACATCAGAACATTGTCCTATATTAGTGAATTTCGTTTGTAAAATAAAAAAAACAATTCTTAAGTCAGCGTATTTTATATAACGCTCAAAGAATAAGCATTTTTAAATGAAAAAAATCGAATTGCAATAATCTTGAGAAAACTTTGGCCGAAACAAATATAATCCAATATTCTTTCAAATACACTTTTAAAGTTTAAACTGTGAATTCTTGATGGAAATACATTTTTTTTCTTATAGATTTCTATTATATATTTTACGATCAGAACCAGTTTCGCTCATTATCGAATTATCAAATGAATCAATTAAGCGAAACGCGGTCCAGATCATAAAATATATTGCGGAAGTAAGTATTTTAAAATGTGTTTTTATTATAAAAAAAAATATATATTTTTGTTTTGTTTTATGCCATGTGCACTACGAAAGTAGAACAAACCGAGGTACCCATTAATTCAATCTTTCGTTTGTCATGAACATTAAATTACTAAAATAAATTATATCAGAAAAAACTACAAAAATAATATTGTTGTATGTATAATGCGTTAACCATTTTGGTTTCAAATATATAAAAAAAGTTGAATTGATTTTAAAACTAGGAGTAGTTAAAATTAATCCTTTTTCGAATGTTCATTTGTCCATTAAATATTCAAAAAAACCAAATAATTTTATTTTTGTAAACAGATATAAATTCGAATTAACGTTTCGAATATTTACTTATTAAAGTACAATTAATAGAGGTTATCGATATCCTCATTCATTCAATTGGCAATAGAATGAATATTCAATAGAATGTAAAAGAAAAAAGAGTAAATAATCGATTTTTTTAATCCCACGAACCTTCGAACAGGAGTCGTAAAAAAGGGTTCGCGATTTAATCAAGATAGTGAAACGGCTGAAAATAAAATTTCTCCCCGCAAACAAGAAAGCGTAATTCGGATAAGTGAAATGAGGACAAAAAAGATAAGTGGGCCACTTCATTCTTCCGTTGGCAAAAGAGACTTTCCCGCCGAGTGGATGGGAAATAAAAAATTGCATCTTGCAACCCCTAAGTGGTGAATGTCCACCCGGAGGCTGATTAAGTCATATTGTGGAATGCCACAGTTGGAATGATTAAATTATTCCACATTATTTAGTACGTTTATTTGTGAAGAAAGTCCTTCATATATTTAGACTATACTGCCGTTATGGGAACAAAACGTAGGTACGGTAAAACCAAGAAATTTAAAATATTTAACACCAGACTTTCAAAACAATTGTAAAGTCATGTATAATTATTGTATTACATATTAACCAAATATATTTGATACGATGATAAAATTGCAATGTATTTCAATTCTATAAAATTTATAAAAACTATATCGTATAAATAATAAATTGAAAAATGTATATATTAACTTCTTTACGATACTGAAACTATGATATGGTAAAAAATAAACGCTTAAATAAATATGTTGCTATCAACTTTGTAACAAAAAAAAAGTGAAATTAAAATTTATTAACAAATCTTATTTTTGGATTATCTTTGTACCTCTTATCATAAAAATATGTGAAAAAAATGTTAATTTTACTTTATCGATTGAATTGGCAACAATCACTTGGTAGAACTCTATTATAACAAGGTGAAAAAAATAGCAATGTATTTTAGTTCTACAAAATTATTGTTACTTTTACTGTTGATAAGTAAAAAATCTATTGAACAAAAAAAATGTCTTGTAACATTTACAAGATCTGTTTCGTTTGAATGATAAAAAAAATCTTTTAACTGGCGCTGGTACAAATGTTTGAAATGCCTCTTACAAAATGTCAATTTTAAATCATTGATTTATTTTTATTACATAAACAGCTTAGGGAAAGGATACGAAAAAAAGTGATTATAATTTTGAAAATGCTATCTAGTTCAATCGTAAATTAGATCGGCAAGAAAGATTGCCACGTTTACAATGGTTCTCAAACATTCAATCTCGATTACAAAACTTCTTTGAGTGGAGCACTACATTGTTCGTCATTGAAATCAATTTAGATTTCAATGGCTGCGTTACGAATTGATGAGGCGTGTTTTCAATTTTCACCTTCGCCGTTGAACAATTCAACTCTTTTCATACAAGTTTCAAAGCAGATATTTATCAGTTTTAATTTCCCGTGTTTTCTACATGAAGTTTTTATACTATTATACTAAAAATATTCCAACAAAAGCAACCTTTTAGAGGTTTTGTTTTATGCTTCACTTGTGTACGTTATTTCAAAATATTAATGAATTTGTAATAATAGAACAAACTCAAATAAATTCTATGTAATAAATTGTAGATATAATCTACAATAATTAAATTTATTTGGTAATTTCCTTATATTTGAAAGAAAATACTTGTTTTTTTTTATTATAATAAATAAATCACTGCCTATTTCATTAACTAATCACATTAGAAAAAACTACATAATTATAAAAGCAAAATATAATTTTAAGTATATATTAACTTAATTTATGATATAACAGAATAGACTTTGCTCCAAAAATATTCGAAACAATATTAAATATGAATTAATTTTGAATACAAGCAAAATGTTTTTCTTAGAGTTTATATTCGTTACCATGGATAATGATTTTAAATAGAGAAGTGAAAATATTCACATATTGGTTTTTCATTAGATAAACGGTCATGTTTGTGATGTTTTCATAGTTTTAACTCAGACACTATATAAGTACTATTTTATTATATTGATTGAATTGGCATTCACTTGGTAGAACTCCATTATAGCACGGTGAAAAAATAGCAATGTATTTTAGTTCTACAAAATTATTTTTAACAAATATAGTTGATAGCTATTTCGGCTCACGCCATCGTCAGAACTATGCTTAAACTAACATTCGCTTATCTATATATAGCTGTGCAGAAAAGGCACACAACACATCCTCTCTCCTGTTCCAACGGCCTAGCTTGTTACTTTAACACAATGACACTAAATTTTCAAAATTCTAAATGAAACAATAGGTGTCTATGACAATAAGATTATATGTGGGACGGAAGTGGTCCTTCTGGAAGCAAATCAGACCACCCATTTGTACAACGGCTGGACAAGTGGCGATCCTATTAGGTTAGTTTGTTCGTTAATAGAGAGGATGTGTTGTGTGCCTTTTCTGCACAGCTATATATAGATAAGCGAATGTTAGTTTATGCATATTTCTGACGATGGCGTGAGCCGAAATAGCTATCAACTATATTTGTAAAAATAATTTTGTTGAACTAAAATACATTGCTATTTTTTCACCGTATTATAAAATTTAAATTCTCTTATGAATTGCCTCTTCTTAATTCTTTTTCACCTATTTGATATTAAAAATGGTACAAATTGAAACTAATAAGCTTGCTGCTTTGAATGTCTTCGTCATTTTATTTCTATTTTTTTCTGTATGGAAAAAATGATTAAGCTTAATTATGAGCAGTTATTATAGATGAAGTTCTACATAGATGGTCAACATATGTTCTACATCTAAAATATATAAGAATGAGAGCGTTAATCAAGTCATTTCATACATGATCATAGAATGAAGCAATATACACTTGTATTCTAAAATTACCAAAGTAATGACATAGTTATAGTAACATGTTTGTTTTAATAACGGGGATGAGATGAGAAATGAATAATTTTATCGTGTTTTTTTTAACTTCACTCGTCAAAACGTGTTTAACGACAAGCTATCTACAAAATAAAACGTAGATAATCCTTCTTCATTTCATATTTACAGATTTCTTCAAATGGAAAAGTACTGACGTATTTCACGTGGATTCCGACTAAATTAATCATTCAGTTTCAAAACATATGCAAGAATTTGTAACCAAGAAAGGAATATTTAGATTTAAATGCGTTTTTAAAAGCAACTTTTCTACTTTCTTATAGTGTATTATCAAATTGCTTAAAAAGTCACCTAGAGATTTTGTGTAGTTAATTATGAAATGATGAATTATATTTAATTATCACTGAGTAACAGACAATTAAAATTTCAATATGAATATCTATTTTCTCTTTACAACTGTACAGAATTTTTAGTTAATAGTACTGAAATTTTTTTTATGTGCAGTTACGCTTGATTCAAGTGTAGAGAAGATGAACATATGACATATTTTAAGAGAAATTGGTCCACTTAAGTGTTAGCTTAAACTTCAAGATATAAAATCATTTATTCTAGAAAGTAACGGCAAACAAAATTTACTTAAACACAGCAAGTATTTAGGTTATTGCTCTCTTTATATTCTGTAATTATGGCTGAGTTTATGGTTAAAAAGTTAAGTTTCACAAAAATGGATAACTTCAAATTCACATATATGAATCGTTCGAAAGACAATATAAAACTTTTCGAAATTTTCAGCTATAAGAAATCTAATTCACGGTCTCTTCAAAGAGTTCTAGTTGGATTGTTGTGCTGGTAACAAATGCTAGAATAATAACTGTATTTCGGTAGATATAATATAATGTCGCTTGCATTATTGATAGAAGACAAGTCACTTGTTTTAAGAAAAAGATGAAGAAAAAAGAGCTTTTTGCGAAAAAATAACTTTATTGTTCTGTACGAAAAAAAAATATTGATTGTAAATTAATTCCACTAAAAGTTCTTAGTACTGAAAAGATAATGAACAAAAATTTGAATTGTTCCAAATTCTTGTTCATTAAAAGCTTTATGAATTTGTTATGATAGTGACTTTTAAAACATGCCACTCATTTGTAAGGCTGGCGTGGATAAAATTTCCCCATTCCCTCGCCACGTCTGGGAAACGTGGCCTTTTGAATTTTATTTTAATGTAGGCAGGTAATTTTTTTCTCTTTAATATTATTTTTCAGCTGAATCTACGTGCCGTCAAACGAAATCACTTTTTTAAGGGAGGATAGGCATGCAAAATATATTTATATTTATAATTATTGATAATCGATTTTAGGCGTTTTTAATGCGTTGAAAGTTTTTTATTTATAGATTTAAAAAACATAGAAAGTTACAACGAAGTAGGTGTGAAATATTTAATCAAATTACAGAGAAGGTAAAAATCTTTAATTCTCTATCGAAAGACTCAGAATAGTTTTAAATTATTTGATCAATGTACTTATAAAGAAAATATTCCTAGAATCCTATGTTTGAATCATCACAAGTTTGTCATGACAAAAAAACAGGCAAAATCTCGATATTACATTATCTTGGTTGAATTACCATAACATTACTCTTTCGCAAAGACTTATACAGTTATATAACTTAATATATCAATCTAAAAAATGTTATAGCTTTAAATTAGGCTTATTGCTGAAAGTAACAAAAATAGCACAACAAAATATTGAAATGTATGTGTTTTTCACTAGACGTTTCGTATAATATTTTAATTAAAACACCTAAAAGATCTGAGAGGCGGATTTTGGTATATTGACAATTCCTACATCCGTTTTTAAGATTTATTTTCCAATGTTCTAAACCAGTGTTTCTTATGTGCGGCCACCAGTAGTTCACATTGAAAATGAATACTGTTGAAAACAGTTTCTATTTGCATTGTTTTTAATTAAATAAATACCAATATAACACGGTAAAAAAAATTCAATGCATTTTAATTCTACAAAATTTATAAGGTATATGATGAAAGCTATTTCAGCCTACGCCTTCATCACAACAATGTATGGCGTAAGCCGAAATTTCAAATATATACCAAATAAATTTTGTAGAACTAAAATACGTTGAAATTTTTTCATCGTTATAATGGTGTTCAATTGAGTAAATTCCAATCCAAGTAATAAATACCAGTATCAAAATTGAATTGTTGAAACTTTGTACGATTCCACATGCTTAAGTCAAAGTTTTATTAATTCGAATTGGATATTTAAATTCCATCAAGTACCTTTAATCGATATCATAAAATACTAGTATAAGAATCCTCTAATTTTTGATCCATTTTGTAAGTAAATGCAACTGTTAAGTATCTGAATCAATTCTTTAAAAAAAAAAATATGATGCTGCCAAGAAACACTTCCAAAGAATGATTTTTATAATCTTTCTTTTAAATAAAATATGCTCAACTATATTTGAACTACTGCGGAATATCACAGTGAACTTAAAAAGCCTACAATTAAAAAAAACTCACGACTTAGTGTAAAATGAACCGAAAAAACTGCAGACACCCTTAAGTCGAGACGCAGAGAAGGTGAAAGCGTTATACATTTCTTCTTCTTTTTTTATGAAAGAGAATCAGTTTCCATTCAGGGGCGTTTTTATTAAAAGTCTCCTTCATTCACTGAGATTTTCACATTTAAGTAGGTTCTTAAAATGCCCGCCAGAAAAAAAGTTTTTGTCTTCTTAATCAAAACATGTTAAGAAATTTTCGCCTTTAAAAAAATCTATTGAAATTGTAATATAGTGGATTTTCGGTATAATTATAATGTAATATTTTATTTAATATTCTTTTATTTTTTTTTTTCATTAATTTCTATTGACTTAACATTGGGATCTGAGATGCCTTACAAAAAGAAAATATTTTCAGTAATGTAATGATTTTTTTTTCTTTCGGAAATCCCACGCATTGTATTTCTATCTGTAACATGACTACATTGTATTAAACCGTAGTGTATAAACATTTAATTTTAATGCATATTATTATGACAGTAAATTTAATTATGTTGTATGATTTCGCATTTCTGAGTGTTACATGTTGAGCTAATATAAGACCGTGCTATTAACAATATGTGAGAAAGAAGAATATTTTAATTTAAAATTTTCTTATATATCAGAGAATCTTTTGTTTTTACTTTAGCTGTAAAAATCTCACCGTTTTCTTTGACAAATTATTACGTATTTACGTGTATATTTATAGGATAAAAATAAATTGCTTTCAATTGAAGTAATAAGCTAAGGCTTGCAATAACGATACGAGGTGATTAAAAACAAAACCCAATAAAAATTGAATTGTTGAAACCTGATTTGTTAACAATTCAAATATTACAACCGTTTTATGATAGAATGCCTGACGCCGACAGTTTTTAGTGAAAAAAAAATGTACAGTTAAAATTTACTTATCGATTGAATTGACATTTACTTGGTAGAACTCCATTTTAACACTGTGAAAAAAATATCAGTGTATTTTAGTTCCCCAAAAATTATAAGGTATATATTTGATAGCTATTTCGGCTTACGCCGTCATCAGATCTTGTGATTTTTTATAAATTTTGTTTAATTTAAATTCATTGCTATTTTAATACAGTGATTTCAATTTGGCATTGAAACTCAATCAAGCACCTTTGTTCGATATCAAAAAAATATATATTTTTTAAGAACTAGCATAAATGTGACACGCATTAAATTATTCATTCCACATATTTTCCATGGTAAATTACGGATAAAGTCTGATAGAAACGTAAGAAAAAGTATACATGTCTTTATGACAAGCACAAGCACATGTTGAAAGCTGTACATTTAAAGTCTGAATAAGGATTTTTGTTTCGTTAATATTTATAGTAGTCACCAGTTGAATTGCTATTAAAAATGACATAATATTGTTTTGATTAGAAAGTAAAATTAATATTTTATGGAACTAATAAAAATGTGAAATCAAAGAAACCGCACACCACTGTATATATATATAATGCAATATATTGATTGAATTGGCATTTACTTGGTAGAACTCCATTATAACACGGTGAAAAAATATGTATTTTAGTTCTACAAAATTCTACAAAGTTATACAATTTTGTAGAACTAAAATACATTGCTATTTTTTCACCGTGTACAAAATACTTGTTTTACGGTAGTATGTGCTTAAAAACAAGAAATCATGATCGCTAGCTAGTGCGATCTTTAAGGTCCATCAATAGAAAATTTTTCGATTTGTAATAGAGTTTTAATTTCAAATTGAATTTCGTTTCGTATGAGTATAAAACAATATGGATGGATACCTGTGTTTCTGTATTGTAGAGAAGGCCAAGCGAAGTATTTTTACCATTAACGGCGTCCTTTGCACGTTCGCTTTTTATTTTGTCACGGCTGTATTATTATAAGGGCAAAACTCACTCCATTCCGACCCTGTGCAAGAGTGGACGAAGACGTGGTTTGGCTGCGAAGATATTATATTTTCGAAGAAAAAAGATTTTATATGCTTGGGACTTATTGGAGAAAACAATCAGTGTGTCTCCTTCCTTTGCCAGGAGTTGGTAAATACCTATATAGTCTTATAAAATAAACACGTGACGTCAAAAGCGAATACTTTTAAAAATTGATTGATCAAAATATTTACCTCGCTTTTAAGCTGTCAGTTGTAAATATGTATATATTTTTTTTAAACATAGCTAACCCCAATGTGGACCTAAGTCACGTTATAAAACGCACAAAATTTTCAAGAAATCTATTTTTTGAATATTACAGTAGAAAAGAATTAAAAGATTACATTTATCGACGTAGGTAATTTTGTTTTATCCAATTAAAAAAACATGACTATAAAACGTAGGCAGTTCGTTGTCATGACGACAAAGAAAATTGTATTTACTACGTTGAACAGCAATTTATTTTAGTTCTACAAATATTACATAATTTATTTTTTCTCCGTGTTATAATATAGCTCTACCATGTAAACGCCACTTCAATAAATAATTAGTCGATTTTGAATTGTTTCAACTTTGTACGATTCCACATGTTTTGTCACTAACGACCCGGGTTTCGCCTTTCAGCATCTTCAGGCAATCTATCACACGGATTCAACATAACTGATGAACTGTCAGCCGGGTCGTTAGTGACAGAACATGTGGAATCGTACAAAGTTGTAACAATTCAAATTTGATATTGAAATTCCATCAAGCACCTTCAGTTGATATCATAAATTATATCAATAATTACTCAATATTTCATATACTCATATAATCAATATTTGGTTATACAAAGCTTTTATCCTTTAACTATTTGACGCTTCTTTGTTGGAAGACTTTTAATATGAATGATAACAATATTGATATATTAGTTTTCATCTGACCAGTGTAAAAATTTTGTTGTATTTTTATAAAATATAACGCATAATATAAAAAGATATATGTGTATAGCGAGTCCCTACAATTATATACTAATGTTAATAAAAAAGATTACTAATGACAGTAAGTATACCGAAGAAGTGTCCTCAAAACTTTCGCTGAGAAGCTTCTATAACCTAAGTGACTCAAAGTAGCCATTAGACTCTGACTGAGCGGTTGTAAAAGTCATGGATGATATTTTATGAGTTCTTTACACGTGTTTAAAAAGGGTGTTTCTGACCCACAGAAAATAATGAAAATTGGTAGCTTTTTGTGAGTGAATTTTTTTACGATTTTTTCCGTTTTTATTTGAGAGAAATTGTATTTAATTATTTATGTACGTTGCGTAGAAAATTAATTTAAATACTTCCAGTTTTGGGTACTAAAACAAACGCCAATTTAATCGTTTTATTTTTTATAAAGATTGTAAATGAAAGTTGTTGATGACATCTTTTAATATTTTTCAGATACGAAAATCGTACGAGAAGAATTTAATTTAGTGACGTCAGAGTTTAGTGGGTGTAAGCAACAATTAAAAAATGTTTTACTCTTCGAAATAGACCACGCAGTAGTCGCTGTGCAAAATTCATTGCAAAAGTTTTATTTATTATTCAGATAATTCCGTCAAAAAATTATGAACTTTAAATTGTAGTTTACGTTCTAGTTTAAATTAAGCGTCAGTGTCGAGTAAACGGTTTTTTGAACGACCAGTCAAAACTTTTAAAAAAATAATTCAGCTTAAAAGCAGAGCTTTTAGTTCCACAAAAATTATTAAATATACATTTCGGTATCGTCAGAATAAATTCATTTAAAAAGACATGTCTTCGAAAATCGTATTTCATTAGAGTAAAAGTAAATTTAATCGTTTGTAATTTTAAATAAATGTTTTTCCGCTGTCTCATATCATGTATTATTTGATGGGCCAGTCCCTTACTATCGAAATTTTTCTTTGGAGCTTTTATTTCGCCTGATCGGAAGTCGGAACGGGTCACCGTACATTCAATTTGGGCTCGTTGTTACGTTAAGTGTTTAGTCTCTACTTATAAATTACTGCGATTCCATCGAATGGTTGATAAAATCAATAAGAAACTCAAGACCCTTTGGTTCTTTTATGTACAGTACGATATGAGGCCTACTGTCCTATTTTCAAGTCTTGCAATACTCACACTCACTCGGCGAATATATATTTATATTCAATCAGTTTTGTAGGAACAGTGGAATTAAACTGAAGTACATATCTTTAAGTATGTTTGTTTCATTTTTAAAGGTAAATATTTTTTTATTTGAGTAATAAATGGTATTGCAAATGTAAGTATTGAATCATGTCGTTGATAACGACAATACAAAAATTGTATTGACAAAAAAAGTTTAAATTAACAATTTTGAATTGTTAAAATTTATTAATTTATACGACTCCATATGTTTTGTCACTAACAACCCAGGTTTCGCTTTTGGGCATCTTCAGGAATTCTATCACACGGATGCAGCAGAACTAACGTTGCTGAGAACTTAAAAAGTTGTAACAATTATTATTATTAAATATAAAATTTCATCAAGCAACTTCAGTCGATATCATAAATTAACAATGTCAAATTTAAATTGAAACTTTGTAGGGTTACACATCTTTTGTTACTAACGACTTTCGACTCGTCAGCTTTGTTGTATCCGTGTGATAGAGTGCCTGAAGGTGTCGAGAGGCGATACCGAGGTCGATAGTTACAAAACACGAGGATTCGTACAGAGTTTCAACAATTCAAATTTAATATTGAAATTCTATCAAGCACCTTCAGTCGATATCATAACTAAACTAACAATATTTCAATTATCAGTTAAATGTACGGTTTTTTAATTCTAATGTGAATTTTACCCCGCATTGAATTTTTAACGTATTTAATTAATTATACATTTAACTATTTGTGATTTTTTTATTATTTGATGCTCACTCACCATATTTTATGCTAATAACGGGACGTAAAAGAAAAAAATATTTAGCTTTCTACTGGCTCAAAATCAATTGTATGTTAATTGCAGTTGTTGGAAATTATCGAGAAGAGTAAAATTAGTATATTTTTCATAAAAATGTAGAATAAGAACACAAATATATGCTCATTAATAAATTAAAATGTTTTTTCTGTGCTTATTTTCAATACAGGTTATCAATTTTCATAAAGCAACGTACGTCAATAAAAGCTCCATTCAACACCCAAACGTAGCGAAAACTGTTACAAAAGCTCTTGAATAAACTATTTTCACTTTGTTAAAATCAAATAATTAATGTTTATTTTTGTTCGTTAAATATTGTTGAAATTAACATCTATTTTCACATGTTGCGCAAATAGGTGTGGCACGTTTTTCACACTAAATGTATCGCAAAAAACATAAGCACCCTTTTATATTCAGCCTAGTAATACTGCCTTAGTTTGTGTGCCCTTGATGTAAAATATAGTCGTTTACTCTCTACCCTAAAAGGGTACGTACTCGATGCTACATATATATTTTCTTTTCACTCGCGTTTCATCTTTATATTTAGCGAAAAATTCCGTAGCGCAGGAAAGCTCTCGATGTGACACGATGAGCCGGCTACAAAGGATTTTTTACAGCGCGATTGTGTACTCTAGTGTTCTTTTTGTGTAATAATCTATGAAAAAAGTTATTCTCCGTGTGCCACTACATGTTTGAAAACAAAATATGCCACTTTTGCGTTATTTTTTCCCCAGTTGTTTTGTTCCAGTAAATGTAGCATTCGATAGTGAATTTCAACACTGGATATTTTTCTCGCTAGGACTAGAAATAAGCCAATTGTCAAGTGTCAAAAAAAGATAAGTTTACATATATTATTCAGTACTACTTTTGAAGGCAAAGTTGAGTAGCTTTCACCAATCTTTAAATAAAAATGAAAAATATAACGTAAGTAGAAATTCTCATTTTCAAATTTGTTCAAACTGTTGAAATGTTATATTTCCACATATTTTGTCACTTTCAACGCAGGTTTCACCTTTTGGTGTCTTCGGGCCTTCTATCAACTCATACGGTGAAAAAATAGCACTATATTTTTGTTCTGAAAATAGCTATTTCGGCTTACCTTCATCGGAACTATTGGCGTATAGGAACTATATTGTATGATTATACATGTTTCATTACTTATGGATAACAGATCTGACTGTACGTTCGATACAATGCCTAAAAATGCCTAAAGGTGACACCATGTCATTAAGGTAGAATGTTTGAATATAACGAAATGTGAAAATGGGTCGCTATTGACAAAATTTGTAGAATTGTACAAAATGTCAACAATTCAAAACATAATAATGTTTGTATTTCTTTAATGTCTTTTCGTTTTCTTTTATGTAAATAAGTATGATTGATTATATTATTATTTTTTTTTTGACATCAAATCTTGTTAGTTAATAGGTTAAAAGTAGCGATTTTTTTAATAATTACAATATGATCGATGATTTTCTATGCCTGATTGATACGCACGAAAAAAATTGCGTAATAATGAAGACGGCAGAAGAACATAGTTGGTCTGAATTATTATTTCAATCACTTTAATTGTCGGAAGTTCTGCAAAATATGATGTTAATTTATATTCGTTTGTTGCACATGCAAGCGTTTCAGTCAAAATAATAATTCATACAAAACCCAATCAGCCATACTGATTCGATTACTATTTGTGACGTGACGCTATGAATAATAATTTTAAATATGAATTAAAACTAATTATTACATGCGCCGTGTTGTTCCGTTCAGGAGGGTGCGGAAAAAATAAAAACACTCCGCTAAAAACGTGACGTACAAAACAGCCCTTTGAAATCATTAAAAAAGCTCGCGTTGGTCTCCTCTTTTGCTTCTACCAGAAATGTGTGACTATTTGAAAGGAAAAAAAAATCTATCTCATGCAGCTCTCGGCACGTTCTGGATTAAAAAATCAAATTAAATTGGCACTTAATTAAATTTTTACAAAGAATATTCAATGATTGTATAAATTAATTTATTATGAAAGAAAGTTTTTTCAAATATAGAATAAAATAAATATAGAATAATTATTTTAAATTAAACAGTTATTATTACCTCTTTTATAATCGTTGTTAAAAAATTCAAGATTTCAACAAGACGATTACATATTATCATAAAAGCTCTTGGAATGCGTGTGGAGGTTGCTCAGCTCTGCAGCGACTTAAATTTTTCAGCAACAACACATCAATTATTGCAAAAATAAATCTATACAAGAGAGATAAAGCAGACATCCATAAATTTGATATCGTCAAAAAAAATATAGCTTTCTTTTATATAGTAGAAAATTTATGTCCTATATAAAAACAGTCAATAATAAATGAAATTTTATAACTATTTCAAGTTATAAATACAGTTTTTTATTTAAATATAGCTAAAAGCAACCTATGGAATGATAATTAATAAGGAAAAATCATATTTTGTGCATGTGTATCCTAACATTTAGTTAATTAATTTTCAAAAACAATGTGCAATCAAATGTACCCATATACGAATTTTTTATTGATTGACAGATTTTTAATAACTAACAATCATTGGTAAAGGAAGAATTTATTCGTTCCATATTTATTACTTTAAACTATGAATAATTCAAAATTGAAATAACATAAAAATATACATTTCATTCTTAAAGTATTGTATTAACTCACCTGTGCTACAAACAATCTTTATATTCAATAATAAATGAAAAGTCAATGAATATACAATACGCCCAGTCCTTTTTTTACGCGATTTTTTTTTTACGAGAATTCGATTATACGCGATTTTTTTGGACGGCACCGCTACATTTTTTTAAGCGCTTCACTCGTTTTTATGCATTTTTTTCGCCAAATTTGTTTTAAAGAAGACATTTATATATGATGCTAGGCACGTACGTTTCATTATTTTATTAAATAAAAAAAAATATGTGTATTTTCAAAACTAAATTTTGTAAAGCATTCTATTTTTTTAAATACACATACAATTGCCAAATGTTGACAAGTGTATCGGATATTATGCAAATTCATGTTTTAGGGTTAATTTATTTTTTAACGCACCTTTTTATGGAACCAATGTATCGCGTAAAAAAAGGACTGGGTGTAGTTATATACAACAATTCTGTTGACTAATGAATTGATAAGATTTTTAGACGATGATAACTGTAATTGTATAATTGTATAAAAATCAAAATTGGTTATTATTTTACGAATAAGAGCTTAGGATTTTAGAAGATCTAAAGTTAGACAGTTTCTTCAAATTATTCAAATTAGTAACAAATGTATGATAATTGGAGTGACCATAAAACCTTGGATTTTTTTATTTATAATACGAAGCTTAAAAAAAGCTATTCGATATTTTTTTTTACTGGATCAGTCTGATTGTGGTAATGATTAAAAAATAGAATTGTAAAATAGTAAAAAAATAGTTGAATTATACAATTATTCTCCGAATTAAAAACCGTGTTCTATATAAAAGAAAAACAAAAATTATAAATTTATATCTATAGATAAATCCAATTTATGACCAAACTTCAAATTGCGTTTTGGAAAGTAAATTTGTGTTATTATATTTTAAAGGCCGGAATTTTACCTCTATGAAACATTTTCTTCTTCTACACGCAAACTTAATTAGAACGGGTATTGTTTATGTCTTTCCTTTCTGAGTCGTTTAAGAAGGCTCACTTTTTATATCCGTTATGAAGAATAGTAATTAAACGATACGAATCAAATATTACAATAAAGGGTCGTAGTGAAAAGGAAGCCACCCCTTGGCACACAATTAATCGATTACAAAAGTTAACAATATATAATATTATAGTAAAAATAAATGACATTCACTAAAATAAAGTAAACGCGTGCTTAATCATCGGAAAATTGACAATAAAATACAAACATAACCTCTGCGATAATAGCAAAACCCATTTATATCATAAAACTTTCGCACTAGTATCTCGAGCTTTTACCAGTAAAAGCTCAACGTTAGGTAGGCTTTATAGATAAATAGGTTGTATATCACCGTCCTCTATCAGAGAATGGGTATATAAAATACCGTTATACACGATAATTAGTTTGTTCCGGTCCAGCGAGCACCTCCGGTCAGGCTCCGGTGGGAAGGAGTGACGTCACGCGGAAAATAGTGCCGCCATCTTATCGTTGAGTAAGCGTTTCCCGGAAACGGTGACCCGCCATATTGCTTCATCGCTTTACCGACACGTATATATGGTGCTTTATTTTTTATCTGGTGGCATTTTGAAATATATTTGACATATACAATATATTATATTTAAAAGTTACATCTAACTTTATTACTACTATTTTAAAGGAAAAAAATCAATAAAAAAATAGAATGTAAAAATATTATTAGTATTTCATAATGCAAAAATGTGACAAAATTGCATCTGTAAAATGAAAACGTAAAAAATCACGTAAGGCTTATATGGTAGGGATTTCAAAAATATTTGGAGATCAACTCGAGGGCAAAAGATAAACAAAATATACACTCTCAAGTTCTCAAACAGTTTAATAAAAATATCTACATTATAAATTGGACTTTCTAGTATAGCTATTTTAAATAGACATAGAAGTCTGATTATCTGTGTTATCTATTTTTTAATCATGTTTTCTCTAATATTCAGCACAGATATTTTGTTCAGATAAGTGTTTTTATTAAAACTGTGCTGAAAAAAGTAAGGTATTGCAGAAGAGGTAAGATTACTGTAGAATTATCGCACTTCCTCTTATCGTAATAGCATTCAAGCCTTCGAGAGCCGCAATATTGTTATCATTATCGATTGAAAAATACAATGAGCTTCAAAAAGCATTCCATTGAAGCTAACTGGCCAAGCTTTTTGTAATAGTAAACATTTCATTTAATGTCACGAGAGGTTCAAATATAATATAATAAAACTAACACCATGCTAGTTATATTTTTATCGCCAGACTTTTTATTTTTAGCGTGAGTGTTTTTTTTTTTTTTTTGTTTCAGTTCAACGTCGATTATTCTGTCCAACATCGTAATAAATCTCCACAACATAATGGAACGGCGATATCGCACAAAGTAATATAAACGCTAAATGAGATATTATATCGCCGATAAATTTACATTGCGATAAATAGCATGCGAAAACTCTCGTAGTTTTTTAGAATATTTAAAATAATACGTTATATTATCACGAAATCTATGGTATTAAATAAAAGGGGTATATTTTTTGCAAAAATGAGTAATAAATCCGAAGGATTTATATTTTTTTTTCAATAAAAACACAAAGCGCCTTTTGCGACAAATGTTGTAAAAAAACTAAAAAGCTCGGTTTATAATAAATTTGATTTTTTTGAATTGGTAGTTGCTAGAATAGAAAATATATTTATACGCGTAGGGAAATGGTGTGGTGCTTTTATATAAAAATTTATTGTAAAATATAATTGGGTAAGAGGTATTTTTAGATGGTTGGTATTATAAATAATACTGTCATTGTAAAAATTACTTAATTGGTGTTACAAAGCAGATATATAGTAAAACCCCTATTTATTACATTGAAGTCGGAACCGTGTATTATAATTTGGAGTAGTGTAATTAGGGGAGTGAATCTCATACAAAATTAGGGATTATACAGTATGTATTTCCGCGAAAATTCCAATGCTTAGAAAAATCTTAGTTTTACAAATAAAAAAAATATGGATGAAATATTTAATTACTAATATAATAAAATGTACAGCGCTCGCAAAATCCAGCACACAAACAGTCGCCTGACTGTGCGTTTATAGCCTGGCACGTGTGGAACACACAGACGCTATCCAAAATTTGACTGTATGTACCACACATATGGCCGTCTGGCTGTGTGTATACAGCCAAGCGATCGTGCAATTGGGGTTTTAAAGCGTATATTTTAAGCAAGCGCGTAATTTAGAGTAGTGTAATAGGTGGTTCCAATATATACAAAAAATAAGAATGCAATTGTATCACTTAGTAGAGATTCACAATGAGTTGTCTTATGTTAAGTTATAAAAAAATATGTTGAACTATTATCGCTAGCTTTGTGAATTCAATCAATAATATTTGTAAAATGGTTTAACATATAGCTATATATGGATGGATCCCATTGATATTCAAAAAGCGCCAAATTCGCGATTCATATCGGCACTTTAGTGCTATGCGAAGCCGCAGAGATACGAACAATAAAGCTAATGTTGTCACATTTGTATTCATAAAGGGCTGGTGCAATAACGCCCACAGTGCGACTAATGCACGGCGTAAATAAGGCGGAATAACCGGTGTATTTGTCTATTTTCAAAGGGTGAGCTATTTTATATAAAAATATAAAGTTAAAAAACACACCACTTTTATTTCACAAAACGGTTAATTATGACGTTATTTTCGATTTAAGATACCAGGCTACCTAAATTATTCTAGTATTTTCATTTATGTACCGTTCAAATTTATTTAAAAACTATTTAAATAACTTCCAACTAAACACTTGTAAAATATCTATCAGACGATTTCTTTTTCACGTCATTCATAATGATTTTTAAATAGTGAAAATATCATCTTACATAAATTATTATTTGTTTTTTTTTTTTAAATAAATGGAGAAAAAAATAATAATCCGTGAAAAGTATTCGTTTTAAAATGCTTTTTAATGGATTTTCTACCTTAATATTTATATTTATTTTCTCTATATGATTGTTTGTATTTCTCGTAAAATAAAATACATTTAAAAGTTAAAGTAACAAGCTAGGCCGTTGGAACAGGAGAGAGGATGTGTTGTGTGCCTTTTCTGCACAGCTATATATAGATAAGCAAATGTTAGTTTAAGCATAGTAGTTCTGACGATGGCGTGAGCCGAATTAGCTATCAACTATATTTGGTAAAAATAATTTTGTAGAACTAAAATACATTGCTATTTTTTCACCGTGTTATAATGGAGTTCTACCAAGTGAATGCCAATTCAATCAATAAAATACATTTATTCAATTAATTTAGATGCTTTTTTTTAAGGTGTCGACTGACACTTCTTGATGGAAAGGCATGATATTTTAAATAATAAATACACATTTTTTAGTACTTATTTCCACAATATATTTTTTGATCAGGACCGGTTTCGCTCATCGCGAGCATTATCAACTGATCAGTTGATAATGCTGAAGAAGTTGAAGTACTAAAAAATGTGTTTTTATTATTTAAAATAATTTAGATGTATTGGTAGTGAACCAAATATATAATATAATATTCATACATCTGAGATAAAGTATGATTTCAAAGTTAATTACAGCATGCTCGTAACAGAGATCATAAAGTAAAAATATACAACTGATTTTCGAAGATATCTCTCAAATAGTGACTCTACGACCCTATCGGGATTTGCTTTGTTGTAAAGACAAAATCACTATAATATTATAACTCTTCTTTAAAAATTCAGGCTTTAATATCATGAACGCTTTATCGTTTTGCAATAAAATAAGAAACCAATGAGATAGATTTTGAATCGTGTAATTGATAATATACAATTTAAGGAATATTATGTAAGCACTTACTGTATGAATATAATTTCTTGTTGATGTTCAGAAAAAACGTGTAGTCTATAATGAAAACAAATGAGATTTTTAGTATTTCAATTTTATAATATTATCTTCTATCTCTTCTTAAACTGTGAAAACTAAGCTTATTTGAGGATGACTATGATTTTGACGATGGCATGAAAGCGAAATATTTGTAAAAATATTTTCAGGTTGTTTTCATTGATAATCTGTTCCCTATCAGCAAATGGCAAGTCGGTTAAGGTTTTAAAACTATTCTAAAATAGTCCGATGTTGCAAATAAAGCCGCGCAGTGTTCAGCAATATTGTGTACGCCTCTAAAAGTGCGATAAAGCCTGCAGATAGAATCCTTCCGCAAACGCCATAAATTCAAGCGCAGCTTCCGCTAAATCTGCTGTTCTTGACCTAAATGCAGTGTGACGAGGTTGTATCATGTACTTTGGGCTCGTGTAGCATAAATGCACTTCTGTGAGCTTTGTTGCATCATGATATGCAAATGGTACACTGCAGAGATACTGTGTAAGTCGTTATTATGTTCGAAATAATAATTTATGTAAATAAATACAATATAATTGTCATATATTCTAAAAGTTTCAAATAAATATGAAACGATCAATATATAGTACGAAAATAAATTCACTGAATATATGAACAGGCAAAAGATACACATATGCAGAGCAGTTTTCTTTTATATTAAATATGTTTCAGATATTTGAATATGTCAATGCACGAGCAAGCATTAGTTTGAAAATAAAAGAAATCACTTTATTAAAAAAGTACAGTGTGAGATACACTTTACGTTTATTTTAAGAATCACAATTATGGTTCCAAATAACAAATATAGAGTTTAATGTTAATACATCACTTAATGATCAATGCCATAATTGGTATTAAATGTCAAATCATTCTAAATCAATCAAAAGTTGCGCAACAATTTTCAGTAGCGGATAGAAAGCTGTTGAAAAATTTATGATATATGAAGTGCTTAAATGCTTAATCCGACATAATTTATGCTATAGACTGAAGGTGCTTGACTAAATTTGAATATCAAATTTAAATTGTTGAAACATTTTTAATTTATAATTATTGACTTTTTTATGCTTTTCACTGTACGTATTAGCTTGTATTTTTAAATTACTGTGTAAATTTGGGAAGAATTTGTATATTAAGATAGTTTTAGTCACCTAGAGTATATACAATTATATGTTGTACTATTTTCAAAAGATATGATCTTGATATGATGTGTACATGATTATACAAAATAAGAAGCTTTGGCCATGCAATCCAATAATACATAAGTGTCTTCTACTCGGTGACGGGATCAGAAATGTACAATTTTTAAAATAAGCAAATAAAAGTAGTAAGAAATTTAAAATTCTTATGAATAAAAACTTTCACAGTAAAAATATAAACGTGAAAGCTTTTGTTTTATTTTATTAATAAATTGCAATGCTCTTGAAAATTGCAATTGCCACAATGGCCTCGACAAAGGGAGCACCCTTGTAATGCAATAACGCTAGGGTTGTTTGGCGTAATGCATTTTTGTTACGATCGTTACCTACAATGGCTTCTTCTCGTTTCGTTTGTGCACCGATTCACTCCAACAGGGAAGTTTAAAGCTCAAACTTTTACAAACACCTTACAAAGTTATTTAGATAAAACTGCTGTATTTAAAAGTATGAAATTTTCCAACACATTAATATTGTGTACTTATTGTATCATTAAAAAATACTTTTGTCTATTTTTATAACAGAAATTACCTCAGTAATGTATATGTTAAAACATGTCGTAACATGTCATAATTTTAATAATCTTTATATTTCCGGCGAATCATTAATTTTCTTGGAATATTTGTTGTAGTTTGTTTTAAAGTTTATTGGAAAGGATAATAATTCTAAGAAAATGACAATATTTTCATTCATTTGTATGCTAATTTATTTGATTAAAATTATTTGGTATATGTAAGCAAATACTTGTAGTTCTTTAACTATTTGTTTTGAATACTCGGTAGTTAATATATAACTTCAAGTAAAAAGTCTTGCCTGGATTCATATTTTTTTTGCTCTTTTTTATATTTGATAAATAAATTTTATTCACTTGAATACCTTTGTAAATCGATAAACATATAAATGCCAACAACAATTAACTAATTTGAATTGTTACAACTTTGTACGATTCCACATGTTTTGTCACTGAAGACCCGGGTTTCGCCTTTCGGCGTCTTCAGGCATTCTATCACACGGATGCAACAGAACTGACGTGAACTCACGTGGTAGAGTGCCTGCAGATGCCGAAAAGCGAAACCCGGATCGTTAGTGACAAAACATGTGGAATCGTACAAAATTGTAACAATTCAAATTTGATGTTAAAATTCCGTCAAGCAACTTTAGTCGATATAGCAATATTAATCAAATAACATTAAAATATAAATGTGTATTATTTTCCTTTCGTATAGAGATACCTAATGTTTGGTAGTAGGTATCTCATTTTATATGAAAAAATAACTCATAATAGTTTAATTATTTTCAACGCGGGAACGGTTGTTAGATATTGTAGTGTTACAGACAATTAGCTACTCCTGTAAGTTTAATATTTCATTTAAATAAACTAAATTCAAAGCTCGCCTTTTTTTTAAATTAATTCCACTGCAGTGGGAATATCTATCAGTGAATATAATTTACAAAGTGAATGTGTTGAAAAGCTCTGCACTATTGCGACGTGGCAAGAATATTGCTAACGACAAAGCAATTCAGTCATATACGATATAATATATATATCTATATGTACAATAGAATGTAGGTTGCATCGGAAAAATGCACAGAGTGAAGAGAGATAGAACAAAGGAAAAGTGTTGATTGTGAAGTGAACGTATGGTTTATTTGATATGGAGTCGTTTTCAATTGAAATACATACAGTGTTTATATAGCTTAAACGTTTAAAAAAGGTTTATTTGTAGAGCGTTAAGAGATTAAAGTGACAAAGAAATTGTCAGTTTTAAATATCTTTGAGTGCTTATTGCAGTATTTGGCATATATAAAAAAGGGAAAAACAATTTTTATTTATAATCAATTCACAACACAGCACTACATAATACCTGAAACATATTCTCTAATTTATGATAAAGACTGAAGGTGCTTAATGGAATTTCAATATTAAATTTGAATTGTAACAATTTTGTAGGATTCCACATGTTTTGACTCTAAAAAAAAACCCCCCCCATTTATATTATAATGTTACTTGATTGATATTTATTGAAAAAAACCACTTTCAAGAGTGACTCATTAGCGAGATCGTTAATGAAAATTGTCACAGACAATTGAGTTAATTATTATTAGAGTGATATTGTTAAACCTGTTTTAGCTGTAATTTACTGCTTGCCTAGGGGTAAGTGTTTTCCTGTAATTACAATAATAACTATAATATATACACGATGCTAGCTGTTTATTTTACGTCAGTTCTGTTGCATCCGTGTGATAGAATGCCTGAAGATGTCGAAAGGCGAAACCCGGGTCGTTAGTGGCAAAACATGTGGGATCGTACAAAGTTGTAAAAATTCGAATTTGAAAAAATATTGCTATTACGTTTGTTAAGTCTGCACTTAAAATCAAAAGAAAATATGGTTTTTCTTTATATTATATTATATAAAATAGCAGATTAATTTTTTTAAAATTATTTTAATAAATTAAAAAAAAAAAAATTCATGTGGACAGAAATTGTGATTTGTATCGAAATGTTTTAATATAGATCATTCGGGGATAGATACATCACAGCCAGTAAATAAAAATGCTTGTTTTTGCGAGGCACGTTCAAAGTTGCCAAGTCAGGTCGAGCAATAAATATCCGGAACGCAGCATTCTTGACAGACCACTGAAACTTTTCTGATATGAGAAACAATAAATCTTAATTACGGCAGTTAGCCCGGCACATGACGTCATCTGAACTCTAATTCCACACACCCCTTTCTGTCCGCCTGGTAGAGAAAGCTCTGATTTCAGTTTGTGAAGTATTTTTAAAGTTCTCACGCAACACGAACAACTATGGGTGAAACTACTATCTACTTTGGTCAATGCGTTTTATTATGCTTCAATTATTTTTACATGAAATAATAACCGGTCCTGACCAAAAAATATATTGTGGAAATAAGTACTAAAATATGTATTTTTATTATTTAAAATATCATGCCCTATCATCAAGAAGCGACAGTTAACACATTAGAAGTGAAATAGCAATTTGGACAATTATAAAATTTCAATTGAATGATATATTATATTTATTGATTGAATTTGCATTCACTTGGTAGAACTCCATTATAATACGGAGAAAAAATACCAATGTATTTGAGTTCTACAAAATTATTTTTTTAAGATATACTTGATAGGTATTTCGGCTCACCATCGTCAGAACTATGCTTAAACGAACATTTGCTTATCTATATATAGCTGTGTAGAAAAGGTACACAATACATCTTCTCTCCTGTTTTAACTACTTAGCTTGTTTCTTGCTCGCAATAAAATTAAAAATTGTAAATGAAACAAAAAAGGCGGCTTTATCAATAAGTTTACATATGGCAAGGGAATGGTATATTTCGGAAACAAAACAGCCCCCCGTAGAGGGTTAAGCAATGGCGATCGATATATATTAGTTTGTTTGTTAAAAGTCCTTGAAAACAGTAGGTAGTTATGAAATAACCGCAAACTATATATGGTTTTGATTTTATGAATATTAGAACTTTCCATCAATAAAAATGTCACAATTGACATACGATTTTACTTTATTAGGGAGCAGAGTTCACATTATAATGTAAAAAATATGATAAATTTTAATAAACTGCTATAATTAAGTGACTGCCATTTTAATTATAAATTTATGTTTCAATATTCTAGAAACATGCTAGCTTTATACTGTAGCCTTCTGATATTATACGACGGTCACCTGTCACGGAAACGTATACTTTAAACTAAGACGGTCAGCATCCCATTGGTCCAAAACCTTAATACGAGGAGACTTTGATCGAAATTCTCCCTCTTACGAAACTCATTATCAGAGCAAAGTTCCAACAAGTGTTGCTACCCCATGCGGGCAAAAGTTAAACAGAAAGTTAATACCCTTGGCTCACGGTTCTATTTTAGCATATTATTTGCTTTGTTTTATTGTGTATCCACAGGGTTGACCGTGGCACAGAACAGCGAGATTTTAAGCCCTTCTGCCACATTTTTCATGCTACTTATGCGGTTATTTAATTTCTTTTGATGGTTTTCCGACTCTTCTCATAAACATTTATAAGGCTTCGGGCTTTTACGGATATTTTTCCTACACAAAACCTTTCTGCAGCTTAATACAGGGACTCTTAAGTTTACGTGAAATTTTTCCCTCTAGAAAATTATAGATATATTTCACATTTTACTTCTCTTTCATGTTAAAGCTTTTTTTGATCTATAATGTGATCTAAAAATTTTAGAATAATTTAAAAAAGCACTCAATTAGAGATCTTAGAAAAAATGGTGAAAAAATAGCAATGTATTTTAGTTCTACAAAATTTTAAAGATATAGTTGATAGCTATTTCGGCTCAAGCCATCGTCAGAACTATGTTTAAACGTACATTTGTTTACCTGTATATAGCTGTGTAGAAAAGGTATACAATACATCTTCTCTTCTGTTTTATCAACCTAGCTTATTTCCTGCTAGCAATAAAACTAAAAAAATAATAATTACATGAAACTAAAAAGGCAGCAATTTCAATAAGCTTAAATATTCGACGGAGATGATTTAATACGGAAATGCATCAGCCCCTCGCAATGGTTTGAGGAGCGGCTAAAGACGTATATTTGTCTGTTTGTTTAAAATTTTGTGTGACAATTGATATCAATTGATTTCCAGCTGTTCGAAAGCCGTCATCTTGCGACCCTTTTCTACATAGTTATATATAGATAAGCAAATGTACGTTTAAACATAGTTCTAATGATAACGTGAGCCGAAATAGCTATCAAATATATCTTATAAAAAAATTGTAGAACAATAATTCATTGCTATTTTCACCGTGTTATAATGGAGTTATACCAAGTAAATGGTTAATTCAATCAATAGATCTTAGAAAACGTTGTTCGTTACATATTCTCATTTGGAAGGTCTAAAATGTTTGCTTAGAAACAATTTAATAATGAAAGAATTCAATATAATTTGAGATGCGAATATCATTTTAATCAACAATGATGAACAAGTATTTTTTGAATAACTTTCATAACAAGATATAAATTGAAAAAAATGCTATTAAAATAAAAATTTCAAATACAAACGAGACTGTTTATTCTGTACAAGCATAACGAGAAAAAAGTTCTGGGAACATGAAAAAAGCTAAAAGAAATATTTCTGTATATATCATAAAGCAAATTAAATTTACAAACTAAATTTAATTATTCACATTCAATGTTTCAGATCATTTCACGGAAGTAGTTGATAATTTTTAAGGATGAAAACTATTATATATTGGAAGTAAATTTGCAATTGTAATCGATAGTGTTCAAAGTATAATTTTTACATGACAGTATATGAAATTAAGTATTATTAAGAATTATATGTTTTTAAAACATTAATAGATGCAACTTATGGTATCAACTGAATAAGATTGATTACTTTTCCATCATGAGGTGACAGTCAATATCTAAAAACCGATTATGAATTGCATCATAAAGATGATTGTCGTCATTATTTTCAAGAAAAAAGTTTCAAACATTCAAATTTGATATTGAAATTCTATCAAGCACCTTCAGTCGATACCAAAAAATTCCACGTGTAATTTACAATATCAACTGAGGGTAGTTGAAGACAGTAGTGACCATGACTTCATCCATGTGATAGAGTGCCTGAAGATCCCGAAAGGCGAAATCCGGGTAATTAGTGACAAAACATGTATAATCGTACAAAGTTTTAACAATTCCAATTTGATATTGAAATCCCACCAAGTACCTTCAGTCAATATAATAAATTGAATAAATGTGATTCTCATTAGATAAGTTTTTGAAAATATTTCCCAAAAGATAATCATATAAAAATTATTTTCATTGCGCGTCATTCGTTGCTATTTTTTGGTAATAAAGATTTAATATAGAACATTGGGAACATTGAAATCAGTATAATGTTAATTATTACGAAGTAGTGGAATGTTTTTATTATTGTTATTGTTCGATAATGAATAAATTAAAATTTTCTAGATATCAATGTATCAGGAGTTGGGAAGATACGAAGAGGTGTTTTTAACTATCGCAAATGTTAGTTTTCACACCTTCCACCAGAGAGCACTTCCACAGGCCACGGAGTAGCATCACAATCGATTACCAGGAGAACAGAGAACCGAGGAGGTGGCAATAAACACCGAAGACGCGCTGGAGGGACTCACTTCGTAGAATCCGTTAATGTAATTAGTCGACTTACAGTTAATTAAATGTCACTAATTAGAATTACCCATAATTGAGTATGGTGCGACAAACAATGCGCGCATAAGTGAGTGGGAGTACAGCAGATGTATCAGGTGGGTAAATAGTTAGGGTGAAGAGGGCGACGGTGCAGTTTGTTTTATCAGGAACGCAGGAAAATGATCAAAGAAAGAGCATTTATTTTTGTTTTACACTTAAGGGGTTGATACTAATAGCATAAAGAAAAGTATTTAACGCAAAGGCGAGTAAACGAGTACTGAAAATGAAAATAGCGTCATAAATGCGTAATAAAAATATAGAAAACTGTCATTTTTCTATTTAAACCAACGTGTTCGGAGTTGTGACACTTTTTCAAAAATTTAAATAACTTATTTATTGAATTAACGTTTACTTGAAGTAACTCTTTTATAAAACGATGAAAAATGGATATTATAACGAAATAACGTATGTATTATGTACCCTTAAATGTCCGTTGAAACACAGTTCTGATGAGGGATAAGCCGAAATAGCTATTAACTATATAACTTACAAACACATTGCTATTCATTCACCGTGTGACAAACACTTACGTTCAGGAATTCACGTCCATTAATAATATTTGAATAATAAAACACGATTGTTTCTTTATTATTTTACAAAGATCTTAACCTAATTTGAAAATAATTGTTAATTTTGTACGATTCTACAAGTTTTGTCACTCACGCTTCGCATTTTACTATTGGGCATATTTATGCATTCTATCACACGGATGTAATAGAACTGATGAAGTAAACTTATAGACTGAGATGAACTAAAGAATCCTTTAATTCTGTGTTTCAAAAATTGGGGTTCACAAGTTTTTATTTTTTGTTCAGGAAGCCGTGGCATGAAAAAGTTTGAAAAACACTTAACGAACTTTTACAAAAAGCTTACATATTTACGCAGAATCGTTAAATTTTAATGTATTTATTTTAACGGTTGATTACTATTTGGGTTTATTTACTTTTATGGAACAATACGTTACATATTTAAATTATACCTGAAATATATGATGCTAGAATCAATGAGACGATTTAGTGTAAATCTCTTTTTGAATACTATATAAACCTATGTTTAAATTTAATTCTATCAACAAAGATAAAAAAAAATACGAAACATATTTTCAAGTTCTCAAATATTAAATAGCTATTCAAATAACATCACCATAGTTTTAAAGATACTGAAAAATAGCTAACTGTCTAGAAAAACTTGCAAAGCTAGTCACTATCTTAATTTAACTTTATGATAAAGCATAACACTTAAACCAAAGCACAATGAATTTAATAGCTATACTTTTTAATTATTAGAAAAACATCACTTTATACTGTCTATTAACTCCTCTTACATCTCACTCATGTAGAGCTTAGGGGGTTAAACGGGACAATTCACCCTCAATTTCAAAATCAACTTTAGACAATTTTATACTATTACATTTTTATTAGAAATAAAAACAATTGTTTTTTTAACGTTAATAAAATTTGGCTCTATGCAATTAATTTTGTATTAAATAATTTATTTAATCTAATGGTGTTTTTTTTCTATAAACTACTTATAAAAATGAACTATTTATGAAGTTACATAAATTTACTATTACTGAGTAATTGATTGGTAAAATTGATGCTTTTCTAATAACATTTCAAATCGTTGTCACCGCATGAAAATTTTGATTTTATCTCGTCTATGAAAACAGCTCACTACCGCTGAAACGTATTATCTCCCTTTATCAAACTAGTGAATGCGCATTGTCCCATCAGCTGGAAAACCGACGATCTACCCGGTGACTATGACACGTGTGCCGGTCACGTGTGCAAAGACGTCATTTGCGGTTTTCGCTTAATAGTGACAACCGCCCGACAAATGTCCAGGAGAATAGAACCGACAGAGGTCAAATGGAATGTATCGGGGGAAAATAATGAGAAAAAACAGGTCTTTAACGCACCTATTACTTACTACCTTATATATTTTACTTGTGAAATATGAAAGAAGAAAATTAATACTTTATAATTAAGGATACTATAATCGAAAGTTAAAGTTTTCGAACATATTTCTGCTATAATTTATGATATCGACTGAAGGTGCTTAATGGAATTTCAATATCAAATTTGAATTGTTACAACTTGTAATGTATAATTATAAATAAATAAAATAAAGTTTGTCGAAATATCTAAAAAAGCTCTGTTATTTATTTGTATTAAGAGCTAAACCAGAGTAAGAAAAAGCGACAAAGTTATATACAATTTTTTAAACTCGATTCGTATAAATTTTCCGAAAGGCTGTTACTTCTCAGTGATTTAACTGAATGCAAAATATTCAGTGAAATTGTCAGTTTCCTATTTGCAAACCACAGTATTATTTGTCCAGTAAATATCATTCGTTCTTCCTTTACAAGACTGCACTCAAATCTGTAGTCGACTACAAGCGAAATGTTTCTTTACTCGTAAAATGCATCGTTTCTACGATACAGTAAATTCACAGTCTCTCGTAACTATGTTTTACTGCAACTCTTTTAGTAACACTACGTAATGGTGTGTTTCTACGGAGAATAAATAAATTACTACTCTACTCTGTTTTATGTCTGATCCACCGTTTGATTGTATTTGCCAGTGGACTGCTGTACACCTACGAGAAGATCGAGTGAGCGTATTTTTGAAGGCAAGTTTACCACTTAACCCACCGGGTCCAAACACTGAAAAATTAACCGGTCTGCGTTATCTCACAATAACAAGTTAATTGAAAACCACAATATATCGGTATGTAATTATGTGTACGAAAGCTTCGTTGAAAGGAGCAGGGTTAATCAAATCACTGGCGCGAATTAATCTTTGATAGGCTTGCTGCTTATATTAAACATATATTTTTTTAAACGTTTAATATGTTTGTTGTTAATATGTGGATATTCATATATATATTTCTTAATAATAGAAACAAAAATTTTAGCAGTATTTCAAGAAATTCGCTCATCGTGGGGTGGGTATTATCACCGATCAAATTACCAACAGAAGTCAAATTTTAATTAGAAAAACATATTCATAACATAATCATGAAAATATCAATTTGATGAAAAAGTATTCAATATATGCTGATTATTATTTTTTTGATTGAATAGACATTTAATTGATAAAACTCCATTCTAAAACGGTGAAAATATAGCAATGATTTTTTTTTTTAATAGTAAAAACAAATTTTTTAGTACTCATTTCCACAATATATTTTTTGATCACGACCGGTTTCGTTCATCACGAGCTTTATCAACCGAAATAGTTACAGTAACATTCATCAGTTGATAATGCCCGCGATGAGCGAAACTGGTCCTCATCAAAAAATGTATTGTGGAAATAATTACTAAAAAATGTGTTTTCACTATTTAAAATATCATGCCTTTCTATGAAGAAGTAACAGTTGACTGCAATGTATTTTAGTCCTATACAGTTTGTAAGGTGTATAGTTGAAAAAACCTAATAAAAAACGTTAATTACATTTTAATTCACAGTCACAGAGATTAATGATTTCCACTTACGCATAATAAACAGGACCGTATTTGGATGAAGTAGCGTAAATAAATATACTAATCGAAAAGTTGACATAACATGTTTAAACATCAAAAATGTTCACAAAAGACGACCTAAGCACACAGAAGAGATATAAATACAATAATAACAATTGTAATAAAAAAAAAACATTAAATTATTTCTAAGCAATAAAACAACACGAAATAACGACGCTTTGCTTGAACTAACTATAATCTTGTTTATAGAATATATACAGTAACTCGCCTAGCGGAATTCCGTCCCCGCTTCTGCATTCTGCGCATTTGATGTAGCTATTCGACGAAGTGGTATGAGAAAACCAACAAAAGTAGAGCGACTGAATGCGGGATCAGTGGGCTGGAAGTGATCGGATAGAAGGGGATAATCGCGAAATGTAGGATCGCATTACAATTATAGGGAATTTTATTCCTCTGCCTATCGCGGTGCGGCCTAAGCAGTGGAAGATATGACAACATTATTATTTATTTTATTCGCGTATCCCATATCGGTTTCGAAGTTTATAGGTTTTTTTTTATTCCATACAATCTACGTTCATTGATATATATTATATATCAAATTGTACATTCTCCGAACAAAAAATGATAGTATTCTGATTTATGATCGTGTACATAATTTGTTTGTTCTTCCAAAGTTTAGAACCAATCTGTCAATGGGGATACCAATGGTAAGAGCATTAACAATGTTCAAAAGTATTGCTTCGGATGTTGAAGTATTTCATGAGGACGAAAGTGAGTTCAGACGAATGCGATTTTTTCAGTTAAAGTTGACTTTTTTTCTTTGCAATCCTTATTGATTGTTTTACTGTGTATTTGTTGAATTTCCTATACTTTACATTTAAATATGTTAACGTTGCAAAAGCAATGACTTGATAATTTGTAAGTTTTGTACCGTGTAGTTCTAAATAAATAAATAAATGATATCGACTGAAGGTGCTTGATGGAATTTCAATATCAAATTTGAATTGTTACAAATTTGTACGATTCCACATGTTTTGTCACTAACGACTCGTGTTTCGCCTTTCGGTATCTTCGGACATTCTATCACACGGATGCAACACAACTGACCTAACTGACTAACAGGCTGACTGTCAGTTCTGTTGCATCCGTGTGATATAATGCCTGAAGATGCCGAAAGGCGAAACCCTTGTCGTAAGTGACAAAACATGTGGAATCGTACAAAGCTGTAACAATTCAAATTTGATAGCATTCTGATTCTGTCAAGCTCTAATTTATTTAATGAAAGTAATTTTAATTTCTGGACAGGATTTTATCACTACATTTATTATTGATAGTAATTAAGAAACATTTAACCTTTCGCAGTTTACTTATTAAGCCAAAATAATATATTAATTCACATCAAATGACCGAATATCGGAATTTTGTCACAGGATCAGAGACTACTTCTCGGCAACAGCGATCACAAAACAGCTGGAGTACAGACATAGAGCACTTTAACTTATATTTAGTAATCCCGGAAATAGTGTCGTTTTTTACAGTAAAATTCAAATTTGATTTTTTTAATTATTTTTTTGTTTTAAAAAAGTACTAACCAGTGTTTTCTATGACTCTTTGCCATCTACTTTCAAGATCTAAGATTCTATAAAATCTCTAAAAGCTTTATTAAATTTTCATTGTATTGATATTAAAAATCAGAACTATTTTTAGACATCTATTTACTTTTTTATGTATGGCGGCATAGACGAGGTACACTATAAATTTTCTCTTTTGTTCTAATATACTAGTTTTATATTTCAATTCTTAAATATGAAAAATTGATGTTACGTATTTCTTGAAATAAGAACTAATCTGAGAATTTATTTTTGATTTTATTGCTTGGAAATAAGCATGAATAGTGAATAAATATCGTACAAAGTAAAATTATTTAACAAGAATTTCTATTCAATCACTGTCATAATTATTTTATACTTTATCAAAGAAATTATCTTGAAAGCGTACTGTTTCTATCATATCCCCGTTGTGCTATCGCATTCATTCAAGCTAGAGCGATTATAATACTCAGGCAGTGTATTGAAAAACATATTTAATTCCCGGCTTTGAATTCGGATTAGTACAGGAAATACATAAGCCAACGGTTTGGGTATAAACCGAGTTGTGTAGAATTCTCAACAATACACTTGAGTAAAATGCCTATAAAATCAATGAGATTTCAACCTCTATTCTTAGTAGTCGTCAACCTTTTCGAATTAGAGCGATTTATCAAAGAGTTAATAATGTTTTATTATATGCACTCAATTATTATCATATTGGTGAGATAAATTGTATATTAAATAACTTTTTCTATTCTTATTTTAAATAAATCACCCTATCAATAAAAACGTAATAGTTTACTATTTGATTATACCTTGAATGAAACTAAATTATCTGAACGCTGCTGTAATATTTTCGAAAATCATTTTTTATATAAAACTATATTTTAAAAATATTAATTACTTCACAATCAATCGATAATTATGAAAAAATATAGATAATAATGTCGACTAAAGGTGCTCGATGGAATTTTTGGTATCTTATTTGAATTGTGAAAATTAGTCCACATGTTTTCTCACTAACGACCCGGGTTGCAACAGAACTTGACAAAACATGTGGAATCGTATAGTTTTAGCAATCCGAATTTTATATTGAAATACCACCAAGCACTTTCATTCGATTACATAAAAAAATAAATACACATACAATAATTTATATATAAATATAAAGATCATGCATCGATTTTTGTAGAGTGGTATGTCAGAAACGTTTGCGGAAATGTATTCAAGAAATCTGTGAAGTTTGATATCGATCGGATGAATTGTGTAGTAATGCATAAAGGACAAACACACACACACATACATTAATTTGTATACATCAATAATGATGAGATAAATAAATTTTCAATTATATCTCTATTGCCATTAGTAATCGCAAAAGCTTTCGATGTCACTTGTCTACGTCTTAATTTTCTCTAATTGAAAGAATTATTTCTTTCAAATGAACCGAAATTCAATTGAATTCATAGAAAAGACAATGAAAAAAATGCTTCTCACGATAGTTTTAAGTGACTCGTAACGTAGATAAAACATTAAGAATGAATTCATTCACGTAAAAACGATCTGTCGAATTAAGCACGTCAAGGTGATATTTTAATTAGTTAAGTTTTTGTCGAATAAAACGATCTATTAGAGATTTAAGATTACGTCAAAAAAATTCAAGTGGCTTTCGACTTGTTAAATTAAAATGTTAAAGTTCATTTAACGTTTAATTATCACCATGCCAAAAACGAACGTTCGTCAATTGTCTTTGGAACAAATATCTCGATGAAAAATATATGCTGTACACAAATATATCACAAATTCATGGAAAAATAAGCAAAGTTCAATTAAATTCAATTTGTTTTCTTAACGAACAGCTTAATTTTCCAAATTATACATTTTTATAACTCTCAGGTGAGATTAGTTCAATGAGCTGACAATCCCATAAACTGAATTCCTATATAGCGTCATCTGGTGTTTAATCCCACTGGCACCCACCAATTTGAAATAAGTATGTACCTCCTAATCAAAATTACTCCCGGCTAAATACCTTTAAGAACCCTACACCATAGGCTCCCAACCTTTTTCGGGTGGCGACGACTCTTTGTAAAAGTCATGTGATTCGCGAACCTCATGCAATTTAAAATGCCATTGAAAATAAGTTGACTGTATAAGATGGCGACCTCTCAAAAAAACCATCACGATCCAGAGGTTGGGAACCCAGACTCTAAGATATATACCTAATAAATATTGTAGAACTAAAATACATTGCTATTTTTTTCAACATGTTATAATATAGTTCTACCAAATAAATACCAATGTAATCGATAAACTAAAATTACCCAATAGCATTTTAATGATAGTGAAATGTTATTTGTTGTATCATAGAATAATTTCATTAAAGACTCATTGACTGGATTTAGTGTTGGTAAAATTTATTGTTAGCAGTTATTTGTCTTTATCATCAAATTAATAATATTGAACGATGTTTCACTTGTAATTTTGAAATCTGGGCTTAGGATTTGTCTTTTCCCTTTCTTGTTCATTCTTTTTGTATATAATAAATGCTTACTGTTTTTTGCATAGAAGTCTGAAAATGCCAAAAGTTGATACCTGGCTTGTAAGCAACTCTGGAAATATTCTCAAATGAATGAACCCTGGAATTATTCAAAAAAATGCTCAAATTTATTACTCTAAAAGTTTTGAATGAGGAGAAACTGTTCATTGATATTATTGAAACAAATCAGTCATGTAAAAACATTTTAATGTAACATTTAGAATTTTGTTAATATAACAATATGCTAGGTATATTTAAAGATTTTTTTGTGATAAGTATAGGTGTACATTTTTTTGTTCTACTCATTAAAAGTCCCCTGTTTTTCTTTCTAGAGCTTTCTTAAGTGCAGGTCAAGTACAAAAAACCTAAGCATAAAACAAACCGTTTCCAACGAACTTGGATCAACTAGGAAACGAAAATATTATTCCGAGTCATGAATAAGTTGGTATAAATATGTGATATCAAAGCAGAATAAATATATATTGTAAATTAATTATTTGATATCTAGAAAAAGCAGTAGGAATTTTAAAATATTTAATTGTTGTTAGACGTTATGTATCTATATAGATTACTGTGCCAGTGACTTTAGTATTTATTTTACAATATATGATTAAATAATTTTTATCTCTTCTTTTTTTAATTTTTTTTATAATATTTTATTATTTATCAATTATTTCTTTCATTCAAATAAACTATAGTCTTCTAATGTAACATATTTGTGAATACGATACCTGGTTAAAGGTCAAATGGCTGGTAGAAAATAGTGGCATCTTAACACTTTATTGGCCGCGGACGGCCACTTTGGCGTCATTTTCGAGACAAACGTTACGATCCAGGAACGCCATGTGGCGTCTTCAGATACGCGCACCTAAACTACCAAAAATTAATGAGTTATTATTAATTTATTTTAACTTTCAAAATTTATCGATAGATGGATGAAGAATATACACGAGGTCTAAAATCAAAATAAGAAAAAACTTTTTCTGAGTAGTTATTTAGCGAAAATCTGCAGACCATATAGTGTAATATTTATAAAATAAATAGTTTTATAAATAGTGTCAGTTCTTGAGTTGAAAATTGGAAAAAAATACGACAGAATTTTTTTTTGTAAGCTGTTAAATTCTACAGCAAAAAATCGTTTTTTTTATATGTGAAATTCAGATTTTAACCGTTGCGTTTTATAGTTCATTAACTGTAGTTTAATATAAGCACAAAGAAATGCAAATTTTAGAGATTTGTTCCTTATGAAAAGTTGTTGAAAACAAATGTTAAAAAACGAATTTGAAACGTATAAAAAATTGTATTAAGTAACTTCAATAACACGCGTAGATGAGACATGCCGCTAAGCAAATAAACTAAGGACCCGGTGAGTGTTTAATGTAATATACTATTCACAAATAGACTCAGCCTTTGCTAGAGTTTAATGTAATGTAAACCTAATTGTTGTTTTAAGTAAAAGTGTGAGTTATCGTGAGTCGAAGCTGCTCAGAAATTAAGCGAAGCTCGTTAATGTATTTTGGGAGGTGAGTGTTTATACAGTGGCTACTCAAAGGAACCTAACACAATATTTTACAAATGTGAATATATCGTCGCGGTACATATAAACTTGATATTTGAATAATTTAAATGTTAATCTAACTTTCATAAAACGCCTTCAGTCAATAATATAAATAATCATATCGTATAACATACTGTACAAATTAATTTAACATAATAACTAATTTTGTACACAACATGTTGCGTCACGCTTAGATAATTGGAAGCCTGCAAAACGAGATTTTTGTTTCACTCCTGGATAACGTTAAGTGACCGCTGCTTTACTTAATAAATAAACCATTTCTATCATGAAATAACGTCAATAATTAACGTGAAAATGTTGAAGACTGAGAAAGTTTAGGCTATTGATTGATATGTCTAAAGCTCTTTCTAGAAGAATGATAACTATGTATATACGAATATTTCTAGCACATGTTACGATTTCGCGGTCGAATTATTACTGGAGTTTTTCATAAAAGGAAAATTTTAAGTAGAAATTAAAAACAGTCTGTTAAATTATGTGTATTTCATATCAAAGTGTGGTAGAAAAGATCATTCAGGCTATAATACAATATAATAACTGACCAACGACCCGAATTCGATTTTCGGTATCTATTAAAAAGTATTGCTAAATCTAAAATTACACAATTTCAGTTTGATCATAGCTGATTATTATTTGTTGTAAAATCCTTTCATGACAAGATCATTAACAGTATTTAGTGTTATAAAACATGTCACAGGCAATTTAGTGTAATTATTATTAAATTAATAGTATTGAAAGATAGTTCAGATGTTTATTTGGATCGTTGCCTTAGGTTCTGAGTTTTATCTATTACTAGCGTGTACCCTGCATGCTTTGCAATACCACTAAAAAAAAAAAGAAACCGCGACTTTATGGAATCGCCTCGTCGGGAGCCTCTCGCCTTCCGATTGGATAAGTCAGACTTGAAGCGAGGCTGGAGCCAATTAGAAACGATAAGCTTTGGTTATGTTTTTCTTACCGAAATTTTACAGTGGCGGCCGTATGTGTTTTTATTTATTGGAGTGCTTTTGGATACACAATGTTTTTTGTTTATCTATCTGGTGCGTACACAAATAAATCAGAAGGTTTTCCAACACATGAGCAGGCCATATATAGTTGTCCATGTGAGAAGCGTGAATATTCTAAATTTAGTCCACACACTTGTAACGATTGTCCTTGTGCCTTATTGATGGTCATTGCAAAGGCGACTCGCACTGGAAACTACAGACGTTTAAATTCAAATGACATATCTGTCGGAATCATTGGGATGCGTGGCAACAGTGCATCTTCTCCTTTGAATTTTCCATTTAAAATTGTAGCTTCAATAATTCATCATTTTTCTTACTGAAAGCCTGGTACCGTTGCAAAGTCGTGAGGAATTTATGTTTCGGAGAAGAATGATAGGGACGCCAATTTTCAATGCTAAATCATGCGGCGGCATGCCTGACAAATCAAGTGAATATAAGAATTCTGTTGGATAATTGACGGCTTTGTCTTGATCCGTTATAGTATCGATGGACTTACGTTACCGCTTCTCCTGGTATTTCATTTAGTTTGCTGAATTTGATTGCATTGATATCTTTGTTTTTGGCTGCTAATATAGCATGTGCACTGAGCTATTGATGACTTTTATGATTGTGTGCAATATTTGAAAAAACTTTGTGAATCAATTCGTCTATGGTTGCGATTATTTTACAGAAATTTTCTGGCAATGTGATACATTGTTTGGACTCCTCTATTGCCATTTCCCCATTTCCTATACCCAACAATTGTTTTGCGAAACGTTCAATGAATGCATCATGTTGTAGTTGTACACGCATATTGGTCTTCAAAGTGAATCTATGTACGTATCGCCATAAAACGGATGATTTGAGACATGCATTAAGTTCATCGGCCATTGTTGAACTTGATATCGAAAATCACCAGACAATAAAATGAGTGCGCCACCGAAAAGTTGCTCATTTCCTCTCAAATCTTTTAGTGTGCAATGAAGTGCTTTCGATGATTTTTTGTGTGGCATAGTACATTCATCACATACAATGATTTTACATGATGTAAGTAGTTTGCCCGTTTTAGAATTTTTGTTGATATTGCATGTTGGTTTCGCAATTATTTACATATTCAATGGCAGTTTCAGTGCTGAATGCCCTGTTCGGCCCTTTCCAAAAGTGTTGCTGCAATTCCAGATGATGCGATTGCTAGTGCAATGTTTTTTCGTCATCGTGTGACTGCCAAAATGAGTGAAATGAGGAATGTTTTACCTGTGCCTCCGGGTGCATCTATGAAATAAAATCTACCACTTTGACTTGTAATTGCATTCATAATTGTGTCATACACTATACGTTGATCTGAAACCAATTTAGGAAGATTCGTTTGAACAAATCCACATCAAAGTGTGTTTCTCGTTGGAAATCACGATCACGTCAGTCGTTTTCAGATGGATTCAGCGCAGTCATTCCCAATTGTACCAATGATATGTTAGCGATTACTGAACATATGTCCTCAATCAATAGCAATGCCTCATTACACACGTTTGGTGTGAATTGAACGTGTGGATTTTGAATTGTTTCACGCAACTATGTTAAATATCTTCACTCATGTAGCCTTTGTATTTTTTTCAAAGATCTTTTGGATTGGATGAAAAACAAATTGTTAATATTACTGCAAATAACGCATGTCTTTGTTGTGGGTCAGCAGTATTTGATGAATCAGCGAGTGAAGTGGCCCAATGTGCATCGTTTTCTAGAAGATTTAATTCGAGGCAAGCTTCACGATAAATGAAACATATTCGACCGTTTACTGTTATCAACTTCAACCTCATTGTTTTGCCCTTTTCTTTCGTGCTTGAGTTTTACTCTGACCTATTCCTTTTCATTTGGGTGGCATAATTGATTTCACAGTGAATGTTACGTTTTGAAATTCACTTTTGAAAAATAAAAAATTATATATATTGATATATTGAATAAATTTTTTCTATATCACACACGATTGATACGTAATATTTATTTCAATTCGTTATGTCCTGCGAAATAAAACCAAAACAAAAATGTCGGTAAAAAATAGAACATTGAAATTCTTTTTTCGAAAATCAAACTTTGTTTCAAAATTTTCAGTACCTACAGGTGAGTGAATGTGACAGATTTGCGTCGTTCTTGTTTTCGGCGTTGCTATGGATACAATGTGTCATAAATGGCCATGCTGTATTACAATGGTCTTGTATGAAAACATATTTTTCGTAAATATTCAATTAATTTTTGTAATCAAATGAAATTCTGAGTATCCTATCTTTTGCCCGGTAGTCTAAGCAATAATTCGACAAAGTTTTATCGCATTTGGATTAATGGTGTAGGAGTTTATAAAGGACAGACAGACAGACAGAGATTCATTTTTATATATATAAAAGATATAGATTATTAATTTCTTTAGTATACAACCGATACTAATTACTTATTGTATGTCACTTCTATTGTATCCGTGTGATAGAATGCCTGAAGATACCGAAAGAGGAAACCCAAGTCGTTAGTGACAAAAGCATGTGAAATTGTAAAAAGTTTCAACAATTTCAATTTTATAAGATATTTTTGATGAGAATAGACGAAGCTATCCTATTTATTATATTGTTTGTACAAACGGATGACAGAAAATTATTAAATACACCCCCGTGATAGTTTTTGGCATGCCACTCCCCAAAAAATCGATGTATTTAGTTTATATCATTAAATAAATAATACGGAAATAAATAATCAATGAAAAAAAAATTCGAGAACCTTATATATGTATTCAAGTCAAATAGTTATTAAAAATATGTGAAATAGGGAAACATCACTTTGAAAGCTCCTTCATTTAAGTTACATCTAGAAGTAGGGCATAAGCAAATATCTTTGACAAGTAACTTACGCTAGTGTAATTATTCAGCGAATTTAATTGTAAAAGGCGGTGCACGCTTCAACGTTAAACTTTCCAAAACACATATACTAGTTTGTCAATTTATAAACTTTCTATAAACAGATATGTAAGAACACTACACTACACGCGAAAACATCTGAATGTATGAAATTACACCATAAATAAGAGTGAATTGAAGCGTTCAAAATCGCATAAGAAACAAAACATTTGCAATAGGCACTTATTACTTACCTGTTAATACATGTTAGTTAAATGTTGTTGTTGCAACAATTTTGAAATCCTTTTTTTTTCAATGATACAATTATGCAATATGCCCCATATTTTTGGATTCCTCACATCAAATCTACAATTTGTATTTTGCGATGTATATAATTAAACCATATTTAATTTAATTTAAATTGTTGAAACTTGCACATTACATATGCCGAAAGACAAACCCGGGTCGTAAGTGATTCAAATTGTGGAATAGTACAATATTTCAACAATTGAAATTTGATATTGAGATTCCATCAAATACCTTAAGTAGATATCATATATCATATTAAGCCTATTTAGAGCATAGGTTCTCAACCTGGTGGTGGCGATAGGTTTTTTGGGGCTCGCCAACTTATACGGTCAACTAAAATATTTGTTTTGAATGCTTCTGGATTGTATGGGGGTTGCGGGTCACATGGATTTTATGAAAAGTGGTCGCCATCCGGAAAAGGTTGGGGGCCTATGATTTAGGAACTAAAAGGAACGAAAGAGGATGTTAAAATATGGTAGAGAAATAGCTTATTAATAATCTCGAAAATTATGTATTATAATATAAAAGTGTAGAACCTGTCTGCCAATAGGGATGCCAGTGATAAGAGCGAGCAATGACCAACAGTATTGTTAAGAAAGTCGACATACTACATGAAGACGAGAATAAGTCAGATGAATACTAGTTTTTATATATTTACATGAACTTGATTAGTTTTTTTTTACTTTTTTTAAACATTTCTTTAATTTTCAACATTACATTTTTAAATATTTTTTACGTCGCAAACTCAATAAAGCTAACAACTTTTAATTTCTTTTGTTTTCTTTCATAAACGTCTATGAATCAAATAAATAATATACGCTATAATATTTCATTTTGTTACCAGGAAAATAAAAGTCAACGTTTTACTCTGTCTGAAAATAATACGGCAACACTTTAAAATAAATAAATATTGCAAGAAGGCTTTCAAGGCACGGCAATGTTGAGCGACATCTGCGGGGAAACAAAAAAAGCGAAGAAAATCAGTGGCACGCGATATCCGGGAGAGCTTTTTGATCGATTCGGGACTTCTGAATAATTGACGACTGGAGAAAATGAATTTTTAAACGCTGAGTTAACAGTAAAAGCTTCACGGAAAGAGAGATTGATGATATCAGACATTTACAAAATATAAAATACTTTAATAATACATTATTTTAAGTGCAGAAAATAATTTTTGAAAAAATAATTTCAATGATTTTCTTTTAAAGCGGGTCGCCCGCTTATTAAAAATGACAATAACGGTTGAAAGTCAGATTTATGTTCACTGAAATATTTAATTATTATTTTGGCCCCTCTATATTTCTGAAGCTTATTGGTGAAGCTTTGTCCTAAAATTGACAAGGGTCCAGTTAGTTCGATATTTGGAATTTGAGATTTTGAGTATTCTTTTTAGATGTATCTCATTTAATTCAAATCAAATATAAAATTTATAGCAGTTAGCAATTGTTAGTTGTAAAGTTAATTAAGCCCTTTGCCCGGCCCATTTTAAGCAATTGTAATTTTTCTTAAGTGTTTATTAAAATAGTTTTGTAAATTTTGAATAAAATCAAATGAATATTTCTGGAATGATTCCAAACATTATATTTATTAGCTTTTATGTCATAAAATTGCCAACATTACTTTCTATAAAGAGCCATGTGACACTGTTTACACATGTACCGAGTGTAACTTATTTTTTTGATTCGCGCATACTTTGCAAGTCCTACAGGGGATATTTATTTCTGTTGCCTGTATAGGGGATCCAATCATGTATTTGTAATATCTCCGGACAACCTGTTCTGTATATCTTGCCAAACTCTTGCTTGGAGTGGACTCGGTGTCAATATTAAGTTGTCTTCAGAAGGAGGAATGTTGGTATCATTTACTGCGCCCGCAACGAATCAGTTTTTAATTTGTTCATTTGTGATACATAAGAAAAACGAGAAAACCTTGATCAACCACATCATTTGATGTCAATAAATTGATTATTTTTGAAGTGCTGGTCTATCGTGTAAAAACAAGGCTCCGAGATTTGACATGATAATAAGTTCAATATTACACTTCTCAGTTATTGTCTGTCTATACTAATATTTTAATTTAATTTTGAAGCCTGATTTTGCTTATTTTGAGCATTATCAACGGATAAAATGAACAATATTAATAAGCCTAAAAGTATGAAATTGAGTTCTAAAATTTTTACCGTGTATTTAAAAATATGGTTCAGAATAAAATGAATATAGTAATTTGAAATACAGTATGAATATTGTATAGCAAAACCTGGTCCGATAGTTAGAAAATATCTAGGGGTATTAAAAATATTATAGTATTTTGTTGACAAAACAAACAGACGATGAATCAATTTTTTCATAGCATGTAAAAGTTTTTTTTTAAATGCACGTAATGTAACAACGTCAGTTAAGAATTTATTATCATACCATTAAACTAATATGTTAGAACAAAAGTGAATATGTATTGTGTACATCTTCTACGCCACTATACATATTAAAGATAAGTAAATGTATGTTTAAACATTGTTCTGACGTAAGCCAAATCAGCTGTATAAATTATAAATTTCGCAGAACTAAAATACATTGTAATTTTTTACACCGTGTGACATCTTCAGCTTTTTGTAAATATATTATATATATATTTTGTTTATTTAAGTAGTGTTTTATGATATGAAAAGTTACACTTGAGGTCCCACTTGTCGATTCGACGATGTTATTATAAGACAGATTCAGCTAGTTCGCGGCAAGACGACATAAAAGTAGACGCCTATAGACGTCGCAAGATTGAGGCGTCAGTACATGGCGTAGGCATAAAACTTTTCGTCTAGGGCGTCGGGACGCTCGAGTAATTGGATGATTTCAAATTGAATCCCATTAGCAATTAGTGAAGCCCCGCTGACTTGGCTTATCTCGACGGCTGAGGGTCCATTATACATTATTTTGTCTCCAAGATGTTGTGAGGCATCAGAGAAGGGGAGGTTTTTTTTTTGTAAAGAGTTTGAGGCTGGTGATTTTTTTAGAGAAAGGATCAAATTGAAAAAGGCGTTTGTGTTTTAAGGGGTTGAGGGTACATATGATATAAAATGATACAAAGCTTACTATCTAGTGTGACGCTTAATTAATAAAATGCTCTAATTTCAACCATCGATTTTTTTTCTATTTATTCGGTTTAACACTTGATATGACTTTTTATCTGGGAAATATATTTTCAAATAATATTTTTTTAATATTTCTATCATACATTATTTATTTACAACGAATTTAATTTGCGTCGGGCAACATACATAAATATTTTGCAATTTTGCAAGAATGATATATTAGTCTATAATTTATGACATCGATTGAAGGTGCTTGATTGAATTTCAATATCAGATTTCAATTATTGAAAGATTGTACGATTCCACATGTTTTGTGAGTAACGACCCGGAACTACAACATAACTGATCAAGTCACCTCTGTTGCATCCATATGATAGAATGGCAGAAGACTATGAAAGGCAAAACCCGGATTATAAATGACAAAAAATGTGAACATGTTTCAATAATTGCAATTTGAATATTAGTCAATATCTCATTTTGCCTATCAATAACAAACAGATTTGAATCGCAATGGCTACCACCAACTGAAGTTATTTTATCTGTGTAAATACAAGCAAACTATACTCATAAATTAATTGATTGAATTGGCATTCACTTGGTAGAACTCCATTATAACACGGTGAAAAAATAGCAATGTATTTTAGTTCTACAAAATTATTTTTAACAAATATAGTTGATAGCTATTTCGGCTTCGTCAGAACTATGCTTAAACTAACATTTGCTTATCTATATATAGCTGTCAGAAAAGTACACAACATCTCCTCTCTCCTTTACCAACGGCCTAGCTTGTTATTTAAACATTGAAAATTTGTTTCATTTGTGTCATTGTGTTTAAATAACAAGCTAGGCCGTTGGTAAAGGAGAGAGGAGATGTTGTGTACCTTTTCTGCACAGCTATATATAGATAAGCAAATGTTAGTTTCAGCATATATATATATATGACTATTTGTCATTAACATAATTCAATGGAAAAACAACAGATTTTCTATGTCCATCGAACAATTTAAAAATCTACATTTCTATGGACTTTGCCCTAATTTTTGTCAGATCGTTTATTTTTTCGATATCATATGTCAAATTATAATAAAAGCCAAAAAAAATTCGAAAAGTTTCGAAGGAAAACAAACACTGTCAATAATTTTTGTATTGATTAGGCGCGAAAGAATTTTTGTTTTAAATCAATTATTTCGACACGGTGAAAAAATAGCAATGTATTTTAGCTGTACAATTTTTTTTATAAGATATAGTTGATAGCTATTTCGGCTCACGCTATCGTCAGAACCATGCTTAATAAGTTAGGTCGTCAAAACAGGAGAGAAGACGTATTGTGTACTCTTTCTACACAGCTATATACAGATTAGCAAATGTTTGTTTAAGCATAATAATCACGATGGTGTGAGCCGAAATAACAATCAAATATACCTTATAAAAAAAATGAACAACTGAAATACGTTGCTATTTTTCCACCGTGTCGAAATAATTGATTTAAAACAAAAATCTTTCGCGCCTAATCAATACAAAAATTTTTGACAATGTTTGTTTCCCTAACTAAAATACATAGCTATTTTTTCATCATGTTATAATGAAGTTCTACCAAGTAAATGCCAATTCAATCAACAATTATTTCATATTAAATTACTGTCATACTAAACTCGAATATACTCTGGTCAAAAATAATCAAATATTCTCCTTAAAATTTACAAAATAATTACTTGAATGATTAATAATTTTTATAACCTCATTTATTTTACAATTTATTAAAAATATATCAGCGAGGCGTATTTATGTTTTTTTTGAGATTTTTTAAGGTACACAATAGAAGCAAAAACACTGTTCGCTTAGAGCTTTAAAGCATTGTTAGTTATACCTGTTTAAGGGGTAGAAAAAAAAGAAGAAAGGTGGAATGGGGGATTAAAACAATATTCACTTTCCGAGAAAAGCTCCCGAGCACGAATACGAGTTATCACTTAAAAATAAATGACGATTTCATCTCGAGTGTAAGCTCTTCTGAAAATGCTCATTTTTTTGTTTTTCAAAATCTAATAAGAGGGTACACTCCTTCAGAAAAGAGAGACGTAAAGATGTTGAAGTTTTGAGAGGTTATATTATTATTAATTTTCTTTAAATAGATCTTTTTATTATTATAGAGAATCTGTAATGAAATTAAATAGTAAATATTATGTTATGTTATAGTAAATTAAATAAAAATTGCATTCAATCGAATGCTGTTTTCTAGAATAAATATATGAATGAACCGAATCAGAGCAATAGAATTATCAGATTTTATTCTGTTGACGAAAAAAATAAAGTACGTATATAATAACACACACATTGGTAAACTTAGTATCAATACATTTGTTCTTAAGTGAGATATCGATTAAGCATCAACGGGTTTTTTTCCTGCGCGACGCTTGGATGAATCTTTCAAAGTCATTTCACATTTTATAAGAATTCATAGAGCTCAACAAATGTGTGTTAAGAATAAAATTTATTGAATGAGTTGGTATTTACTTGGTAGAACTCCATTATAAGATGGTGAAAAAATAGCAATGTATTTTAGATCTACAATTTTTTTCTAAGACATGGTTGATAGCTATTTCGGCTCACCCTATCGTCAGAACTATGTTTAAACGTACATTTGCTTAACTATATATAGCTGTGTAGAAACGGTACACAATACATCTTCTGTTCTGTTTTAACAACCTAGCTTATATCGTGCTAGCAAAAAAAACACTAAATTAAATTTAAAATAAACTAAACTAAAATTAACAGGCGACATTTTCAATAAGCTTAAATACTAGCCAGAGATGATTTATTATAGAAATTCATTAGCACCTTGCAATGGTCTGAGGAGCGGTGAAAGACTTATAAAGGGACCTGTGAATTGGCCTCCAAGATCGTGTGATTTAACGCCGCTAGACTATTTTCTGTGGGAATATGTGAATTCGTTAGTCTACGCCGATAAGCCCGAAACGATTGACCACTTGGAGGACAACATTCACCGCGTTATTGCCGATATACGGCCACAAATGTTGAAAAAAGTCGTCGAAAATTGAACCTCTAGATAAGACTACTTACGAGCTAGCCGTGGCGGTCATATGCCAGAAACCATTTTAAATTATAATGCCAGAAGAGTATCTTTCGAATAAAGTAAATTCCATGTCTATTTCAAAAAATTATCTTTGTTTTATTCCATTTTAAAATTCTATACCTCTAAAAAAACACCTTTTATTTATCTGTTCGCTTAAAATTTTAAAGTATAAAATTGTTTATAAACTCAAAGAATCGCAAAACGGTAATGAATTAAAAATCGCGATACAATATTTTGAGTTGCATTCCTAGAAAACGAAGCTCGCTTAATTCGTTCCACCCTCCACATTAAAATATTCTATCCACGACTTCCGCGAATTTAATATGCATGAGTATTTTTATCCACAGCCATTCAATTCGGAAAGTGCATCTAAAATGGAGCCCAAAATCCTCGGCTACACCTTGGAAACTGAATAAAACAGCTTTTGCTTAAACAAAAGGGCGTCAAATTAAAGCAATGCGCTATTCATTGATTTGTTTTGCCGTACGTAATAATTAGAAAACGTGTAATCGTTCCTAAAGGTGTAAAGAAATCGTAAAAGTGATGTGACGACATTTATGGTTTACTTCTGATTTGTATATGTTTCATGAATTACAATAAGGTAACGAAAGACGTACAATTAAGGAGAGTATTGTAATGTACATCTGTTGCCTTCTTTGTTATAATTCTGTGATTTAAAACATTCTAATATCCAGCGCATTAATAGCTACATAATTCACTGGCGAAAATGTTTTCATTTTCTATTAAAAACAAAGCTACCATAATTTAAATTTGAATTATTACAATTTCTTACGATTCCACATGTTTTGTCACTAATGACCCGGGTTTCGCTTTCCGGCACCTTCAGGCATTCCATCACACGGAAAATAAATAGATTTAATATTTATTACGACTTCCGCAAACTCTTTGACTATCACGCAACTAAATGATTGATACGTCTCTGATTCCGTGTGTTTATGAGGCCCAAAAATCGTGAAAGGTTAATTATTGAATATAAGCAAACTTTACGTATATTTTAAATGAACTGCGTTGTGCTTTTTCAGTATTCAATAGAAAATTTTAAAACATTTCAGGGATAAATATTAAGCAAATATATCTGTTTCATTCAATTATTTAATTTTGTCACATAATTGAAATATATCTTTCCAAAATTTTCTTATATCTTCAAACGTCAAATAAACAATGAATTTGAAACGAATAGTCATAATTTAATGTGATAATAATTAGCATGTAACAGCCCTTAGCCGGCGTGTTTGGTATGTTGAAAGAAACAAATATTTTAAACTGATTTGCAACCATTTTCAATACAAAAAAAACTATGTTAACCCTGAATGAAATATAACGCAACAAATACTCATCAAAGTATTGTGCATATGATTGTATTTTCTAATTACTTAGACACCGGTGTTCGCTTAGGATTGGCGTCGTGCAAATGTTTCGGACACCTGTGTTTACTAGGTTTCAAGTGATTAAGAATGTTAAGTCAAATGAAGTTATTACATGAATTAAATAATCGTAAAATCAACCTGTTTCTGATTAGAGGATGGAGAGGTTTTAAAACAGTACAAAAATATTATACAATCCTTAGGATCATTCATTAATTACCAGAAAAATCAAATTAATAAAATCCCCTTTCTGTGTTTTGAAACTTGGACCCTGCATAAGAATAAACAATGACCTAATTTCTTCAACCAATTAGTTAATAAATCTTAAGAAATGAAATATTAATGACAGTTTCAAAAGATAATTATGGTTATTTTATTATGCAATGATTCTAAAATATGAAAAAATATATACTGGAGAGTTCGAAGTGTAAAAGCATGATTGAAAACTTACAGATAAAACGAAATCAAGAAGTTTGATGCTACTACAGAATTGAAATAATTGCTACCCAAATGAAGGGCGTTTTTTTATTCTAAAGGGTTCGTTAACTAAACTAGGGGTTTTGTAAATTCAAATATCAAATAATAAAAAAGTTCCAGTCACTTGAAATATAAAGAGAGCTGTAGCCTTCCAAAGATCATAAATTAAATAACGCAGTTTTCAAATTGGGAAATAATACGATTACGCAAATCAACTGCTTGTATTAAGGAAAATTCCGGAAGAAGAAAATTAAGTTACATGTGATTTTTTTTCGTCTTTGCCAATCGTTATTCTAATTCCATAGAAATTTAAAGATAACGAGATTATAAAGGTAAATACCCGAACCCTTTTTGTATTTAAAATACAACGTATCGTTGGTTAAAAAAACCAAGGGTAAAATAAAATCTCTACACAAGGAGTATGTACTAAAACCATCTATATTTTTTTCCTTAATGAGAATTCGTAGTGAGACCAAGTTATAAAAATAAAATCGGTATCTTCAGGCATTCTATGACATGGATGCAACAGAACTGACTGAAAGATGAAACCCGGGTCGTTAGTGACAAAACATGTAGAATCTTACAAAGTCTTAGCAATTAAAAAAAATGTATATACAAAGTGTTGCTTTCTTAGTATTTAAATATTGTGTTTATACTTAACACATAAAGAATATTTTTTAATATTATTTATAAAATGTTCTGTGGCTCATGTTTTTCCGATTATATCGGACAGACAGGTAGAAGTATATCCAATCGAGCTAAGGAACATGTAAGATCATTCAACAGTAAAAAAACAGATTCACGATTCGCTAATCACGTTATTAAGGAATCACAATAATATAAATTCAAACTCAGCGCCTAAATGTTTGCATCTTTGTAGTAAGGGTCGCAGAATGACGGCTTTGGAATACCTGGAAATCAATAGACATTAATTATCACAAAGGATTCTTAACGAACAAACTAATATAATAGTATCTCCATTAGTCCAGCCTATTACGGGGGCGTGGTCTGATTTGCTTCCGTAATGACTACTTCCATCCCATATGTAAACTTATTGTCATAGCCGCCGAATGTTTCATTTACAAATTTTGGAAATATAGTTTTATTGTGAGAAAGTAACAAGCTAGGCCGTTAAAACAGGAGAGAAGATGTATTGTGTACCTTTTCTACACAGCTATATATAGATAAGCAAATGTTAGTTTAAACATATTTCTGACGATGGTGTGAGCCGAAATAGCTATCAACTATATTTTTTAAAAATATGTTTGTAGAACTAAAATACATTGCTATTATTTTCACCGTGTTATTTTTTAATACATTTAGATTATTAAAGGTATATTTGAAATTCTTTGAGTTTCAACCAATCGATCCATTTTTAAGACAGTAATAATAGTTCATTTTGCATGATCTTGTGGTTTCATAACAAACACTATTACAAGGACTTGCCATTGCCATTTATTGACAAAGCCAAGTTGTTAAATTGAGACAAGATTGCCAGCCATCTAGTGATATTAGTACACAAGTGGTTTATAAAAAATATAACTAAGCATACGGGAGGCTTTTCAATTTCGCGATGGGCGTAGCAGAAGGGCGCCCGTAACGCTCCCTATGCGTCGCCGGTGGTGACGTTATTGCATTACTCCAAGTATAAAATTGAGAGCGAAATCAAAGAACGGATAGATGCTGTCGATCGTGTTTTAAATTGTTTCTCGACTAATTTTCCACCAAAATGTCTCCCTCATACCTAACTTTATGCATGTGTGATGTGTGTAATTTTAAAAGTAAGCAAATAGCCAGTAACGTCCTAATAAAATGTTGTTTTGAAGATATTTACTAAAAAAATTTTAGCTTTAGATAAATTAAAAGTTTTTTTAATATTCATTTGCTTAGTTATGCCACGCGAGTATAAACACTGTTTTTCACACGGTTGTTGATTTAAAAGATTTTTATTCCGAAAAAATCCACAATTAATAATACTTATGCCAATTTTGTGTTTAATTAATTACTTTTAATCTTATTTTTTTGAGATGTGTCACCCCATTTTTTTCTACGCAATCGTATGTCTAGAAAAGCCATGACAGATAAGCTAAACAGTTGCATGGTTTGTGCTGTAAAACATATGCAGCCGTATGATACAAGAACTTCTCTAAAAATGTTAGAAGTAACGACATAACTTAATTTGTACAGATAGTCTTAAAAACTACAAGTGCCATGTCACACCTATAATTTACAGTTCACAGTGATATTTTATAGGACCAAAAATGCCTAATAGTAACATTCTCTAACACAAAATGAGATTTTCTATAATCGTATTTACCAGTACAAGGAAATACAAAAAAATATCAAATATGGTATTAAAATTTTAGTTGTGTAATTATGAATCTTGTTAGATTTCGTTAGAACTTTTACCTTTTCACGTTCACAAGTGCGTCATATATATATGAAGGGAAAAGTCGAACCAACCGCAGCCGGCGCGAAAATTCATGTAAAATAAGAAACGCGCGTTGCATGCCAAGCGTGTTCTGTAAAAATACTATTTTATATATTCTTTTGATATGCAAATCTCTTCAGCTCCATGCAGAACTATGAATAATTTTCATCACACATCAGTTATGCCCCCCTTTGTGATTTGACGGTTTTGATTTGGGATGTGTCTTAGGATTTTCGGGTGCGTCACTTTATTTTCACCAAAAAGTTCCCTCTCAAAAAAGAATAACTAAAAAATACTCAGTTAATTTTTTTAAGACTTTTCACTGACACATGACGGCTATTTTAAAGCAATTGCTTTTTTTTACAAAGCATAGTGTTTTTTTTCAAATATTTCTAATATGACTAAAATAACAATGTATTAAGCTGTGGATTGTATAGTCTTAGAAAATCAATTCAAATAAATAAATGTGTAGGTACAGTGGAACCCTGATCAACCGTTCTCGTATAAAACATTTTCCCGGATGGATCATTCATTTTGTATAGTCCCGTCAAACACTCATAAGAACAATGTTTAATAAATCCGTATTGATCGTTCCCCGATTTATCGATTTCGTCTATCTATCGTCTAAATTATATAGGAAGGTTTCAAATAGTATCCCGATTGACTGGCTTTGATAGAAAAATCCTTCTTTATAATACAATATCTGAGTTTGAGCGCAATAAATCTTAAATGTACTTTACTTGTATACTTTTTACAGAGACATCCATACATATTTAGATAAATACCTAATGAGTAAATTATACAACTGTATAATTAAAATTTTTAGTGTCCAATTTGATTTAGAAAAAGTCGAATTTGAAATGTAAAACGTCGAAATCTGATCTGTAAAATGTCCAATTTGATTTGGAAAACGTCCAGTTTGAAATGTTAAATGTCCGATTTGAACTGTAAAACCTGTGTATTCGTCAAAGAAATGATGAAACATAAAGTTCGCTCAAATATTAAGAATTTTACAAGTAGTTTAAAAAACTATTCGACTATTTCAATAAAAAAGATTTCATTATTAAAACTTTCACAAAATCCTTCATATTTACCATTTTTTGTATGACCCCATTTTTGAAAATTAATGTGAGGGGACTTGACTATTACTTTTTTAGGGTCACTTGAAAAACATGGAATTGAAGTTTCACTGTATATACAAGATAAAAACTTAGTTATTTTATCAAATTACTACTAAGAATGAATGATTACATGTAGGCTTTATTACATCCCTTAGCGTAATAAAATGTTTCAATATTGTATGATATAATAGAATTAACCCCCGAAAACTTCTTAAATAAATTAGAAATACCTCCAGCGGCTCTATATTGCGGCGTTGCCACGTGCGTGTTTTGCTCCACGTCCAAGGACCAACAAATTTAATAATCCACACGAAATATATTAATAAGGACAACACTCCACTCGCACGTACGAATGCACCCCATTAAATCTATGCGCCCTACACCTGTGCACATAACTAGATTCCACTCTGTACGGGGAGCTTTTTCTCTTTAATATTTCTGCACTTAGTATCTTGGCATACAGAGATAAAATAAAATTACCTTATAATGATTTCGTTACGATTCTATTACCCCTAAAAATCTAACTAAGAGAGTTTAAAGTTTTCTAAAAAACCGAATATCACCAGATGTGTAATTAATTAATTATAGCGAGTTTATCATTCATTTGATTCAATGACGTTCGAATATTATGAAAACTACAACGCCTTTTTTTTTGTGCAAAGGGTTAAAAGCTCGAATATATAATGTATGTTTTTTATCACAATAAATAAACGTATATGTTGAGCTATATGTATGCTTTTTACCATTTGTAATGGTAGTGCAAAGATTTTCTATAAAATTGAATGCGCAAAAGAGAGAGAGTGTTAGTGAGTGGTTTTGCAGGTGAATGATTTTTTTGACGCACAGCACAGACACATTCTCACTGATGATTACCATCATAAAACGTAATGAGAATATGTTGAGCTATGTGTATGGTTTTTACCATTTGTAATGGTAGTACACAGATTTTATATAAAATTGAATGCGCAAAAGAGAGAGAGGGTGTTAGTGAGTGGTTTTGGAGGTGAATGATTTTTTTGACGCACAGCACAGACACATTCTTACTGATGATTACTATAAAACGTAATGAGCGAATGCTAACGGTGAAACTGTCATATTTGCATAATTAATACGTTTAACGTAAAAAAATATTTTTTAAATGTTATTTATTTCTTTTAAACAATTTACCTGAGATTATAACAAAACATTAAAGTTCTTGAATAGGCATTGGAAAGAAGTTTTCGATATACCTGCGTCACGTTATTAATTAGAATAAATTCCTTCATAATATTAGGGTTGCATAATATTGTTCGGATAAGCAAGAAGCGTGGTCGTAAATTTTTCAGAACGGCGGAAACACCGTTCGAAATGATTCATAACTCCGCGATTTGATAATTATTGTCGCCAGAGCGCGCTACTTTTGCCCCTCCCCCAACGCAACGTGTTCCCTTCGAAATTAACCACCTCCAGAGCTATTTACCACCCCTGATACAATTAAAGCGTCAATTTTAGCAGTGCCATTAAATTAGCCAAGGCTGGCGTATTTGGTCATTGCATATTGGTGTATTCTCTACCATTTTTGGTGTCAATGCAGCCGCCACAATACGGTGGACAGAAAGCAAGAGTTTGAAGAATTTTCAACACAGACAAAACGTGAATATTTCCATAAAACAGTAAATCTCCAGAACAAACTAAAAAAGAATATTTTTTACGCTCATTTTATCTTCAGTTGATTGAAATAAGTGGACAATATTAAATAAGATTAACTCTCTACTAACTCTACTAACTTTTACTAAAACAAAAATTATTTTTAAGCATCACGAGATCGACAGTTTTTTCATAAATAAGGTCAAGACTGGTTTCTATTATCGTGAGCATTATCAATTATCGATCTTATTAATATTTATTTGTGGTGTTTTATTGCTTAAATATAATATAACGTTTTTCCATCAAGAAGTGACAGTTTACACATATAACGTGTAGTTTTTTTAGTCCGCAAATTTCTATGTTTGATTTATAAACACGTTACACGTATACTAGCTTTTTGAAACAGACCACAATAGTGAATTCGTTTTCAATATGTTTTCAAAAAAGGGTATTTTATTTTTTTTTAAATTTCATCTATGAATATTAATGAATAACAGTTTTCCTACCATAAAATGAAATCGCAGGCGTAACTAGAACGTGCACTTTGCGTTTTGAATTTTATTTTAAATATTACAGCGCTGTAAAAATTTAATGAATTATACACGGATATGTTGAATAAAAATGACAAGATTTTGATTAAACTTTAACGTCCTATACGTATTGTATACAGATACCACGTTATAATTAGTATACTAAGCAAAAATTATAAAATTTACTGTAGAAAAATCCCAAAATGTCGATTATTTTTGAAAAAAATAACGTTAAAAATTTTGTGAACATGCACGAGACACTTAGATTTTTGCGACTATTTAAATCACCAGCTGCGGTAGCCATATTCCACGAGCCGCATGGATGAGAGTTTAAAAATTAAAAGTCACAAAATGGCTATGAACGGCGGATGCGATTTATGAACGGTAAATCAAGGGAGGCGTTTGAAACTTTTACTTTGCGCGATTCGCAATACGAAATGGAAAATTTTACGTAATAGAAATGACAAATTGAATTCGTAGCATTTAACTAGCATTTTACTAGCTTTATATTAATTTCTAAATATATCTATTCATTTATTATACATTTTTGTTTTTAGAACTATATTACACTTCAAACTAATTTTAAGAATATTTACTTTTCAAGTTTTATATCACTTTTTACATGTGAACGAATTTTCTCGTTGGGTTTCATTTGACGGAGCGTTATGATCTATGACACGTCAGCATCAGAGCTTTTCATATCTCATTCGTCTCTAACGTATCGACTTACTTTTTGTAAGACAGTTGATTAACGCAAGTCGCTGCAGAGCTGAGCAATCCACAATTAATCCAGTTCACGTGGTCATCACACGCATTGTAATTATTTTTAAAGTGTCACATGTCATTTCTTGATGGAAAGGCGTAATATTTTAAATAATAAAAACACAATTTTTAGTACTTATTTTCGCAATATATTTTTTGATCACGATCAGTTTCATCAGTTGATAATGCCCGCGATGAGCTAAACTTGACCTGATCAAAAAATATATTCTGAAAATAAGGACAAAAAATGTGTTTTTATTATTTAAAACATTGTTATTATATTTATTCCCCCCAAATACTACACTAAAATACTCATACGTATGCATACAAGCACACACACAGATACACGCATGCGTATACTTAATCAATAGTGTTGAAAGTTATTTCAGTTATTTTTTTAAATACTAGCCTAAGGGTCTGTGTTTTTCCATTGTGATTAACTCCACTGGTGTATAACCGATGATAACTGTTTATTGTGTGTCAGTTCTGTAGAATCCGTGTGATATAATGTTTAAATATGCCAAAAGGCGAAACCCGGGTCGTCATTGCCGAAACATTAATGGAGTGCTTTGCCATTTTTCTTTAATTTTTAATATTATTAAAAAAAAACATGAAATTGAGACACTTGTAAATTAAAAATGATAAGTGTTACTACGTAATAGGCTATGATTTATTTTTACAAGCATTCGTCTGGTAATGCAGGGCCGAACAAAGGAGTAGCTGCACGTCCAAGTTAAGTAAGCACCCGAGTGCTGCATACATCCAGGCGGCATTCAACATTCAAGCCAACTCAATTGAATTCAACGGAACTCGATTCAATTCAGTTGAATCGGGATTGAATAAAACGTCGAATTGTTCACAGTGCAGGGGTTAAAGGCACTCACAAAGGATTACTATAGTTTATCCTGCAAAGCGAGACGATAAGCTTTCGTATAATTGGGTGTCATTTTTGAATCGAATCATTTTAAATAGTGAGAACTTATTTTGAAAATTCATATTCAATTCATATCTATCTGCAGAAAAGGATTTGTAAGATGAAATCGCAAAATGTAACTATGGAAAAAGATGTTTTGATATTATTGCTTAACGCGAGAATTTTTTATTGGTAAGGAAAGTAATGTATCAAATATTTATTATAAAACATACAATAATATGATAAAAAGGATACATAACATATGTAAACTATTTAATGCATTGTTATTGTAAGCTTTTTAAGTCTCAATCGATCAAATGGTATAATTATGGTAAAAAATAGCCTCTTCACCACATTTTGGAGGATACCAATATATAATATAAATAACGGACGGGAATATTAAATTTTTTTTATAAATTTAATTGCAAAATTAAAATACTACTTATTATGTTAAAGACAAACCAATCAGTAATTATATAGGAATTATGTTTTCATACGTATTCGACAATTATTTATTATTATTTTTATTGATGAAAAGACATGATATTTTAAATAATAAAAAACATACTTTTTAGTATTACTTAGACCATAGGTTCACAACCTGAGGGTTGTGACCCCCTCGCCAACTTATACGGTTAACTAAAAAATAATTATGCTTTTAGATTGTTAACATTTTTAAAATAATTATTTTTGAGATCTCATAACTGGTTTCTTTTGTTACTCAAAATCAAAATGAATATGAACATAATTAAATTAATAAAATTATCGATTGAAAAACTATGATTCGTCTTGTATTACAAAGATTGTGTTATCTTTTACAACTCAAAAGTGATGGACGTTAAAAATCGATTATAGTCAAATTAACAGTAACCAATTATTACAATAGAAATTATCATATTACATGGAACAGATGTCTCAGCATTATTGAATGTGCTTCCTCCGAGACTGTTTCATTTATAGACACTTTCTGTTAATTGTATTATTATATATTAGATAATAAATTATTTTATTATTTTTTTGTGTTAAATTGAAATAATCTCTTCGCACTTTTATTCTGTTATAAATATAAAACCTTGTGTTAAAGTTGTGTTAATCTGAAAAAAAACATATTGTAGAAACGAAACTTGAGTCAAATTTAATAACACACTTCGTCAAAGAAGTTAACAATTGACGTAAAAAATTAAGTTATCAATTGAATGATCCATATTCTATATGTTTTATTACCAACAACCCGGGTTTCAAATAGATTTGCACGCAGTTTCAACAAATCAAATATAAACATACAAAAGTTTCAACCTTCCGCATTGTTACTTCTGTACATATGTATGCCGCACGATTTTCTACAAAACATATTTACATATAAAAATAAAATCTACAAAACAACGCATACATGCGTGAGAGTAAGTGTGGGTATAAATAAATAAAAATTTGAGCTAAAATGAAGTCAGAGCTTTAAAATACATGGACTAATGTTTGAATATAGTTTGGAAAACTTTACTTCTTTGAAAGGCTGTGATGAAGCGAAGTTAGAAATTTCTGTATGCATAATTACAGTGTATAATTAGCGCTTGGATTCTGCTGCAGGTGAGTTGAAAACTAAGGAATAAAAATGCAGAAAGTTTTAATAAGTGTCATGAAAAAACATTTTTATCTTGTTCCAGCTAGAATTTTAAACGCAAATAAAAAATGTTTTAAAATTTAAATTAAAATATAATGGCAATTAACTGTTACGTCTTGGCGTTGTAGAAACATTTTAATTTGATAATATTAAATATCAACTTGTTAGCTTTTAGTATATTTTCCGCACTCGACATAAACCTTAAGCGGAAGCATTTACTACAGCTAATAATAGTTGCCATTGAGCACACGAGATAAGTAATTAACTTGAAATTGTATCAAAGAGAAGTGACTGATTGCTAGGGTTCATTTTTTACTATAAAATAACAGACTGGCAATTTGACTAAAAGTGGTTATAAAGGAGTCATTAATCGTTTATTTTCAATTCATAGCTCACTTTGCGTACAGTTTTTCATTGGTAGATATTTAATTAGTTGTTAGAGGATGACAGTGTTGCATCCCTACTTATAGACACAACAAGAAATACTTCTATTTCAGTATTGCTTCAAAAAAACAAACACTTTCCGTGAAAACGGGAAAAACGAAAGTTTAATAACACATAGATTTATATTATGTTATAATAGTTTGGTGACAACTAAGAAAATAACAATATTTATTTCCAATGCATTATAATTTTTTGATTGAATTGGCATTTACTTGGTAGAACTCCATTATATCACGATGAAAAAATAGCAATGTATTTTAGTCCTACAAAATTTTCATAAGATAAAGTTGATAGCTATTTCGGCTCACGCCATCGTCAGAACTATGGTATATTGTGACTTTAGTAACACGGTGAAAAAATAGCAATGCATTTTAGTTATAAAAAGTTTATAATTTTTATTACATATGGTTCATAGCTATGCCGGCTCACGCCATCGTTAGCCGAGTCATAGTTCTGACAATGGCGTGAGCTGAAATAGCTATCAACTATATCTTATAAAAAAAAATGTAGGACTAAGATACATTGCCATTTTGTCACCGTGTTATTATAATTCCACTTGTATAAATAATAACTGTTCAATATGTCTCAGTTATATTGCATCCGTATGATGTATAGCTTGAAGATACCAAGAAGCAAAACCTGGACCATGAGTGGTAAAACATGTGGAAATGTATATAGTTTCAACAATTAGAATTTCATAATGAAATTCCATCTAATACCACCTTCAAACGATAAAATTGGTTATAACACGCTGAAAAAATAGTAATGCATTTTAGTTATAAAAAGTTTATAAAATATATAAATCATAGCTATGTTGGCTTATAATTATATCGCAGCTATCTCTAGCAGAATCTAGTTCTGATGAAGGTATAAGCTGAAATAGCTATCATTCATATATCTTTTTCATTCATATAATTTTGTAGAACTAAAATACATTGTTATTTTTACACCTTGTTATAGCCAATTTTATTGAATTTGAATAAGAAATTTCAAGCATTATGCTAAAGCATTGTGGTTAGGTGTAATTTGTAATGAAAATTATCACAGACAATTGTGCAAATTATAAGATTAATATTATTAAATTTGTTTTAGCTACCATTTAGTGCTTGCCTTGGGATTTTCGTTTTTTCCTGTAATTAATACTTTTGGTATATATACGATGCTAGCTGTTCATTGTACGTCGGTTCTGTTGCATCCGTGTGATAGAATTCCCTAAGATACCAAAAGGCGGATCCAGGGTCGTTAGTGACAAAACATGTGGAATCGTAAAATGTTGTTAAAGTTCAAATTTGATATCGAAATTTCATCAAACAACTTCAGTCGATATCATAAATTATATCAAATATTATAACAATATATATATATATATAATTTGAGCGCTGAACGATATGTAAATATGTCATAGTTTCCTTAGTTCAAACAGATTTTTGTTCACTGATACGATTTGGTGTATTCATTGACAGTACGAAATATCAATGGAAAAACAAAGAATGATTATCGGGAAATAGCTTTTCGATCTGTTTCCCTATGTTGATAAAATATCTGGGTCAATAACAATAATAAAAATGCTCGCTTTCCGTCAACGGAATTTGGGAAAATGATGAAAAACTTTGTTTATGACAAAAAAGGGAATCACGCAAGATTTCATATTTATTCAGATCACGCCTCCACTGAAATATCACAACTCGCTGCCACACGGAAGGTGAAATATAAATAAAAATTTATTACCAAATCAAAAAATATAAATTCGGCTTGGAAGGGTTTTTGGAAAAAACTGAATATTGACATTCTATGGATGATTGAACGCTTTCTGCCAAAGAGAAAAGTTGTTGTTTTTTTTTTTTTTTTACTTTTATTTTGATTGATTATCCTTTTTGGAAATGGAACGAAATGTATGAATTACAACAGAAAAATTGAGAAACGCATATTGAAGAATTTAAGGCTTTTTTTTCCTTCTACTATTTTGCTGTTTTTTTCTTACAATTTCTCCGATTCTTATCGACTTTTTAACCACAATTACTGTCACATACACAAAGCTCTACTTTACTCTTTGAAAAATATAGATCAACTGTTGACTAACAAGCAGCTATTTAAAAAAAAGCTTTCGTTGTGTAAAGTTTTATGAGAAATTTGTTCCACGTTAGAAATACACATGATTTATTTTTAATTATTATATAGTTTTATTGATACAAATCAGTCGCGTTACTTATACGCATAATAAATGATATCTACTGAAGCTCCTTGATAGAAATCAATATCAAATTTGAATTGTAACAACTTTGTACGATTCCACATGTTTTGTCACTAATGACTCGGGTATCGTCTTTTGGCATCTTCAGACATTCTATCACGCGGATGCAACAGAACTGACGTGCAATAAACAGTTAGCATCGTCTATACCCAAAAGGTATTAATTACAGGAAACACAAACCCCAAGGCAAGCACTAAATGGCAGCTAAAACAAATTTAATTATATTAATCTAATAATAATTAGCACAATACCTTTGGTATATAGACGATGCTAACTGTTTATTGTAAGTCAGTTCTGTTGTGTCAGTGATGCTAACAATTTAAACTTATACGTATATTTAGGTTCCATTTCAACGTTTTGGCAATCGATCTTATGTATTTTTGAATTGCAGTTAAATAAGAGAAAAATATTACAAATAATTTAATTTCTAAGTAACTAGTTCACTGACTTTTCCGAGACTTTAATTGATTTAAAAAATGGTATTATGGAATAACTATTAAATAATCTCAATAATTGACAATGAAGTCCGACTTCGGATGTCGTTAAAAGTTTTCACCAGTAAAATAAGTTTATTTATCAAGGCAAGTTTTTAAAGTGCTTTCACCGTGAATAGAAATAGTTTTTAATAAACCTAAATTTTTTCCCTTGAACTAATATTGACTGAAAAATACTTCGCAATAATTCCAAAATTGAACAGATTTTTTTTGGACTATTATTAACATGCCCATTAATATTATATAATCTTTACAAATCCCCCCTCCCATCGTTTCATTTTTTAATTCTATATATAAAAACGTATTCTTATACTATGAGACGTTAATTAATTAATTAAAAAAACAAATTTACATCGAATAAAAAATAAGTATTGACATCATTGCTATCAATGAAAACTATAAATTGTAAAAAATCATATTTAATAGACAATGGACTCCCAAAATTTTTCGTTTTCTAGCGCTCTTAATATGTCATTATTTTTCCGTGGCAACCCCAAAAAAAGTAATAATATACATATAATATGAAATAGGAATAATACTAATATTTTTGAAATGAAATAATCAATTGAACGTTAGTTCACTTTTTGTCATAGAATTTAATTGAAACAATCTATAACTATTAACTGAGGTGTTTTTGAATTTCTGCAATGCGTAAATATTGCTTTTTGGGACGCATACTAAAACGCAAGATCAATAAAACGTCAAAAATGTCTTCCGTTGGCTGCAAATTTCGAAAATTTCAAAACGGAATTAATAATTATTTCGGCACAGGCTAGACGAGGCTTCAGCCGGTTACCCCTTTCCATCTTCCTCAAAAGCCTTTTCCACGTGCAATAACCCCTCTTTTCACCCTGTAGCCAGCTGGCGGAAGCCACGAGAGTGAATACGCCGCTAATGATTATTCATATACACAAAATAGCGGACGTTCTGGAAAATTTATAAATTATTCAAGGCATCATTCCGTCGGTCGGGCGCAATATAATGGTTACCAGATGAAAATTGCATGGAAAATTATCGCTATATTATAATCAGAAAAACTACTCCTTCGCTAACTGCAATCAAAACAAGGTCTTTAATACGCAATTGAGGTCCGATCTTAGACTTGTCTACTGTTATTACAGTGAAGGAATAACAATATATTTTAGTTCTACAAAATTTATTATGTTTATAGTTGATAGCTATTACGGCTTGCGCTTTCATTAGAACTATGAACTTAAACGTAAATTTACTAATCAATGTATATTTTATTTATATGTGTAAAAACAGGTATGCAATACATTTTCTCTTCTGTTTTTACATCCTAGTTTCATATGTGTAAATAAATTCTAAAATATGGCAAATTAAAAAAATCTCTCAATATCGTATTGTTCTAATGCATTTAGTTTGGGTCTTTGTTTTACTGTAATTTGAAGTTGTGCTTAAATAATAATGCTATAACAATCATTTTCATACCTGTATAATTATGATATTCTAGACTAAAAGTGGGTACTTGTGGATTCTTACTGGGTAAAATTCGTTATCTTCTTTCTCTATCATAGTGATATTTTCTCGAGTTTTCCTAATAAATAATGTTGTAAGTTGTCATTTATCAGATGCATGTATTTAAATGCAACTGTCAAAGACGTACGTATTAGTGTGCGTGGAGCTCATAACAAATGTTATACTAATTTAATCATTTATATTTCGAGCTTTATTATTATTTTAAAAAATATTAACTTTCAAAAGAAGCGATCTATAACCATTGAAATAATTGAGGTAAAACGAGAATAATATAAATTTAGATCATTATTAATTGATACCCTAATGCTGTTTTAAATAATTCAATGCTGCTTACCAAAAAATATATTTCTTTATATATTTTCCTTGACATACGTCTTTATCACTCTACGAGAAAAAATTGAGAAGCTTATACGTTGAACGTTTATGGCATTCAAACAGGAACATGGAAAATGAATTGAAATATGACATTTTAGCAATCAATCATGAAATACATGAATTGAAATATCTCGGATAGAAAAAAAAAGTAAACTGAACGAAAACTTGTTGAAATATTAAAAATATTTATGTTTTTTTAAATTGAAAACCATCTTTATAAATTGCGTCATTGGTGTATTTAAGCAAATATTAATAAAAGCTTTGGCTACAATATTCACCGCATTTCAAGGAAAGCGTTAATACCAAAAAACACTTAATACCTTTACTGTCCGAGTGTTTTAAAAAAAACTTTCTATTGTTTCTATTATTTGTGAAGACATACAAAATCATTTTTATCAACCGATTAAATTGTTTAATATTTTCTTTAACGAGAAATAATATGTGATATGATAGCTTCAATTTATAATAAATATTTTATACGTTCCAAATTTTTTGACTTTCGAGTAGAAATATTCAGATAGTATTTGATTTCTGATCTGTTCTTACATCCTTGGGAAAATGTGACGTTTTGTGCGTATTCTTGAATCGTGTGTTTTTTGCAAGCTAGGAGTAAGCTTTTTGGAAGTCATAATGATATTTCATCTTTCAATTGATGCATATTTTTCAAATCAGGTAGCATACGGGTAACTTATCATTATTTTAATGAATTGGAATTCAATAGCAGAGAATTCAACGTTTTTTTTAAATCAGTATTTCAAACTGTTTATATTTATAAAATAGTGATTAATGTCGAGCCTTTCAATCAGAATTTTTCTCTCGGATTTATAAATTACACCAAACTTTGTGCCTTTTTTGATCTATAATTTGAATCAATCTATTAATGAAAGCTATGGTATGTGAAATTGTATATGCGTGATTTTAATTTTATTTATTAAATAAAAACCAAAAACTAATCGTTGCACAAAAGAGAAAAAACTGCATTAATGCATTCCTGAATCGTCGATCCGATTATTAGAAGCTCACGTTCCATATTTGAAATTCAAAATTGGATTCCGGGATAATTTGAATTGGGGAAAACAGATCGGTCGAAGTTGGTGCAACAATTCGCATCGTTTTACAGGACCGCTTTTATATAAAACGGTAGATAGGAATGTGATGATACAAAAGTAATAGTGTGGGTCTAGTGGCATTATCTTTGAATGTGAATTGAATATTGCAACGTTGGTAGAAAAATAATTGAATTTTGGTAGTTTAATGAAATTTCAATTTGAGCTTTCATAATCAAAAGCTCAGCATTCTTCACCAATAAACTTTTATTGTAAATACTTCAGATTTTCCTGTACGAAACTTTTTGATTTTTTACACAAAATTAAATTATTTGAAAAAACTTTTGCCAGGTGAAGATTTAAATGATATGTTTAATGAATATCACTACTAGTCATTTTTTCACCACTGCTTATTAAAAGTCATAATTAGCGATCAATTACTTAAAGTGATAAGATTGAATGGGGGTGGGAGAATTGAAATATTGTATATAAAAAAAGATATAAAAGAACATTAAAAAAAATCATACGTATAACTTTATATTTTTAATTGGCCAATATGATATGTATCATTAAAAATTTGGCTCTTACTATTATTATGGATGCTTGTATCAGTGTTTTGTTTCTGTTAGTCTGAATTACTCTAAATTGGAGTCTTGGGATTCCCCAATATCCCAATAATAATATTGGGATATTTCAACATGTTTATTAAATTTTCTTCATCTTATTAAAATTTTGTAGGAAATTCGTACGATGATGTTACCGAAACATAATAAGCAATTTTTGTTAGTTCAATTAAAATGTATTCTAATAAAATGGTTGATAAAGTAAAATAAATTTAGGAATCATAAATTACAATAATTCATCGTTAATTAAGCAGAATACATTGTGCTGAAAACGGCTTCATTCCATATTCAATAAATCTAATAATATATTATTACAGCAGTGTTATTACTATTTTCTAATGGAGCAATTAACATAGTGGTTTCGCTATAATCACATTGGTGCTACAAATTTGGTGGAACTAAAGGCAGCATGTTAGCGATGTAATAGATATGCCTAATACAGGGGTTCTTAACCAGTGGTTATTGTAGTGTACACGCCAGATAAGCGGTTTTATTTTTTTGGATATTTGCGGTTACATAATCAAGTATTTTTTTGGTTTTGAACGAAATTTACTTTTATTTTTTTTGGACGTAAAAGTTTTATCGATACACCCTTTTCAATATTAAGTATGGAGTAAACCACGCAACAATTTTATAATTTTATTTTTTTTGACCTATCTAGATAAGCGATAACTGATTAAATACTGCAAAAAAATATATGTTTTTTTTACTTTTATATTGATTTGTGACCTTAGAGTCTAAGATGTTAAGATGTGTATGGTATGTCTTCCAAATATCTAATTCAAGACATGGGAAAGCAACTTAAAGCTCGTAAAAAGCTTTTAACGTACAATTAAAATTGGTAACTAATTAATTCCACTTCAATAAAACTAAATGTGACACGCGTTTTCTCTCTTCCCACTCACTGTACTGCCGTCAATGTCACGATATTTTTTGTTTCAAGGCCTCTTTTAACTTATTTCTTTTTCATTTGAAAGTATATTTTATGACATTATGTGAGGAATATAAACTAGTTCAAATATTTGCCGCCGCTTTACTTGGTGGTAGATATTCGGGAATTCCGATTATCAATGACAGTCGCATACATTTAGCCGAATTAGTTAGATGAGGTTTTTTGTGTTGAATTTGAGGGCATCAATTTCTTGTAGCTTATTTGTGACTTAAGATGGTCTAAAGACGTTAAATTGCACGATCTTGCTAGCCAGTTCACGTCACCCTTTTCACGAGATAACTATGCTATCAAATCGCTTGTGTGGAATATCCATCCGAACATGAACAGATTTTTTAACGTTTCATGATAATTTACCGTAATCTTTTAAGCAATTGACAAAAAACTTAATAGATTTCACTTTGACAACATATTGCTGTACTTAATAATTTTTTAATGTATTATTAAAAGACCTCATATATGTATGCAATAAATGTTCAGTATTTCTGAAAATATTTGCGGTAGATACGGGATACATGCCTTCCATACAGAATTCACACAACAATGCAATTAAATATGCGTGCGATCATGCAGTAACATCTCTAGGTTATTGACTGACTATTAGATAATAGCTCTGTATGAATAGTTTATTCATGTATGAACAAAATGGATCATTACGTAAACCAGATTGCAGCTACCCGTAAAAATATATGTCATTGATAAGAGTTTCCTATTTGTCTAAACGCAGCGGAAATATTTAGTCATGAATGCAGTAGACAGGAAGGTATTGAATTGTTTGTACGTAAGGTCATTAAGAAAATTTCTTTTATTGATTAACTCACCAACACGTCAACAAACATTTTTAATAAAAATATCACAATAAACACTACATAAATGGGTTGATTGAATTAGTTTTAGCTTTTAGTTTAGAAGTTTTCACTTGGTAAAACTCCATTATAATACGGTGAAAAAAATAGCACTGTTATTGTTTAATTTTACAAAAAATTTCAGGTATAAAGTTGATAGCTATTTCAACTTATTCTTCAATAAAATATCAGCTATCGACCATTCTAAATTTTGAAGAACTAAAAAACATTGCCATTGTTTCACCGTATTATATAAATGGGTAAATAAGCTCTCCTTAAGTTTTTGTATAATAAAAGAATATAATGATTAAAAAGAAACCGGAGGCCAACAGAATAAGAATAGGCGAAAAGTTACTTTTCTGCATTGACTATGGTAAAACGTACTATAAACGTTACTATAGTAATGTAACTAAAATGAGAACCAATTTCTATGGTAAACAAAAAAATCTATCACTACACAGATCAACAGTTTCTTTTTATGGACTAATGTGAAACTTCGTCAAAAAACCATTGACTTGTTTCTCGCTTATAGATTATGAATAACTAATTAAAAAATGCTTAATTTTTTTATTATAAATTTTTCATCAACGATTTTTTAAAAGTTTACAACCATAAATATAAAATATTAGACCCCTAATACAAAAAAAATACTTTAAATGCATGTTTTTTACATTGTTTCAATTTCGTTGTCGGAACAATATTTTTAAAACACTATATCTAATTAAATCAAAACAACGCCTTCTTTATTAAAAAAAATAAAAGATACTCGATTAATCTATTTAACAACAAAAATTTAAAGGAAAAAAGAATGTTCCTTTGATGTTTGAATCTCTTCTTATGCGACCTTTTTCGATTCAAACATTTTTTTAATCCACACATCATACCTCCTCAACCTTACCAGAAAGAGAAATTGAATGATTTAAGCTTAAAAATCTATTTCACTCAAACTTTTATATCACAATTTTTTTTCTTTACTTTTAAGTAAAATTATATTCATGACTTGAAATAAAAACGAAGAACCACTCAATAGCTAGAATATTAAAAAGTGAATTCAAAACTTTGGACATGATTAAAAGCGACCGTTTTTTTTTAATTTCTGGTCGATTAAATTTTTAGGTCAAACAAGAGTAGTTTGAAATTTTCCGACCGAAGTTACACTCAATTCCAACAAAGCAATAGTGGCTAAGAAACTTTTTGAATAAACGGTATTATTTCCCTAGTTAAATGCAGGCTGTACGCATATTAAGGTTCTACCTCGATTCCAACAAACTTTAATAAATAAATTAACAAGTGTTTCGTTTCCGGAAGCCAACTCAAAGCTCATCGCGAACTCCAGCTTCGTGGAAGGCTCGCTACAGCTTCCGGTGGGTTCAAAGACCCAGAAGAAAAGCTTTGGATAATCGCCAAGGAGGAGGGGGTTGAGTGACGTCATTGTGGTTTTTGGAAAACGGTTACAAGCCAATCAGTGAAAGTTTTTTCGAAATTATTAAGGTTTCAGCGAAAAGCTTACATTTTGTTTACAACTTGGAACAATCAAAACGTTTTTGAAATTAAATTTCCTTGTAAAATTTTACATAATTTTTCTTGCGTAAAATGTTACATTGTATCATCATCGGAATGATATTAACTCATGCCCTTTTGTCGATTTGAAAAATGATTGAATTTATCACAAGCCATTTTTAAGCTTCTAAGTTTCATTGGCTTTTTTCGAATTTAAAAGAAATGAGCTTCGCAAGTTCATATCACACCCACCGAATAGAAACAACATAGATATACTTATATTACTAACTGATTTATTTTGCCTTTACTACGATTCTCTTTGATAAATAAGTGACTGAGCTACAATCAGTTTTCGTAATTTAACTCCTGACGAGACACCTCTTATATAAAACATACCGAAAACGGAAATAGTCGGAGAAATAATTATTCGAGATTTATTTAAGCGGTTGTAATGATTTAATATTTATCTCAATACTATATATAGCGGCGTAAAAGTACGGTCTACAATAATTCTTTTACCGCAGATACAAGAAAACATACAATAATAATTTATTTTTATTGTTCGGCATTATTGCCTATTTCCATTTTCTTTTATTATAACGTACTAGTTCAGACATGAACAATGCGTAACCTTTTTCAAAACAATTATCAATAATTCATTCCGAATGATTATATTTGGAGATTGTTTTGTGTCTAACTGGCATTTCGATAAACCTGGATATAATAAACTAACTAGATACTGACCAGTAGCGAAGGATGGTTTTTCAAGGGGTACTTTATTTTTACACAGTTCATTATTAAATATTTTAATATTCTAATGTATGCGACATTAACGTTCGAGGGACGCATTATTTATTTTTGTGTTATAGGATCATATTATGTTTTCCCACAGACAAAGTTATATCGTTTTTTATAATCATTAAAATAAGACATCGTTAAAATGTTTGCATAGTTAAGCTTACGATAAGCATGCTACTGGTGTATAACATACTATATATTAATTTTGGACGTGAATGAATTCAGGTGATTAATATATATATTTTAATTGATTTAGATGTTCTGTAATTTATTTGGTTGACTACTTTATCAAACTATAATACCAAAGCTTACTGATTTTTTATTATCTCCATATTTTCACATTCTAAAATCAATAGATTTGTTTTACACGATAATTTACAGCCAAAAAAATACTTTAGAAATAATCAACTAGAATTCATATATAAATACGTTAGCAGTATTTAATTTAACATATAAACAAACATTTCACTGACTTTGATAAAACATCACAGCAATTTATATTTCTTTGTTTTATCAAATTTATGGAACGTTAGAATTCATGACGCGCAACCATCAGACCTCTTCAAGTCTTCTTTATCCATTATAAATTGATTTATTTGTTGTGGCATTTTTTTCTGTCGATTCCAACAAATTTTAATCGCTGCGGAGCTGAGCAATCCTTAGTTAATTCGGTTCACATGGACACCATACGTATTATAGTTATATCTTCATCCCCATTTACTGTACCCAATCACCCATACATATACATACAAACGAACACACATATGCACATGCAATACATAAGTAAAGTTATTTTCAAATTTCAATGAATTTCGTTCGTACTACATAATAAGCCACTCAACCTCGATAGTTTACCGTGAACGATTTTAGTCGCACAAGAATCATATTAATTTAATTATATTATCTAATAGTATTGACCACAAATATTATTTTCTAGCACAAATTTCAAAATCGACAATGCACTGTCAACCTTATTATGTGTTGACGTGTTGCCGTACACCTCCGTTAAGGTCACGTGAGTATATCGTACATTGGCAGAAACCTCCTGATACAGCCAAATTTATTGCAAATATGTTATCAGGTAGTGCCATTATCTCGGGGTCTACGGCTGTTAATATGTTTTATGCCTCACCTTTTACGGCCCACCACAAACCAATTTACACACTTGGGCATATTCCATTACACACCCGTGTATCTGAGATGCTTTCTTTTTGGGGGTTGTGCAAGTGCAAATAAATAACCCCGTGTTTGATACTAATTCAAAATTATTTTTATGTCCTAAATAATAATATATTTTGTAGTACTTATTACCACAATATATTATGTTCTATGATCAGAAGCGATTTCATTCATCGCAAGCATTATAAGCTGATGATTTTTTTTACGATATCGACTGAAGGTGCTTGATGAAATTTCAATATCAAATTTGAATTGCTACAACTTTGTACGATTCTACATGTTTTGACACTAACAACCCGGGTTACGCCTTTCGGCATCTTCAGGCATTCTATCACACGGATGCAACAGAACTGACATCCGACACAGTCAGTTCTGTTGCATCTGTGTGATATTCGGGTCGTTGAATGACAAAGCATGTGTAATCGTACAAAGTTGTAACAATTCAAATAAACTGATGAATAATGCTCGCGATGAGCGGAACCGGTCCTGATCATAAAAAAGAATTAATTGTGGGAATTAATAGTAAATAAAATGTGTTTTTATTATTTAAAATATCGTCCCTTTTCATCAATTGTTGACAGATAACACATAAAGAGTATTTTTATATCTTTCATTGTTAAAAAAATACGAAAAAAAAATTATTACAAAAAATATCATACAGCTGCAAATGAATTTATAAAATTATAATTTTCTCTCTGATTGTTCAGCATTTCTTAATGACACGTCTCATTAGTTGTTGTTAATCGAGAAACGATACTATTTGTCAACAAACAGGATTAGGTTAGTTGAGGGAAGACTTGAAAAACGACCATTTGCTTTCCATCACTCTCCACTGCTTTCCAATCTGTGATTGTTATTCTGCTGTGAAATAAATATGAAGCGTTTTTAAAACTTTCTATTATAATATGGAGTATTTTTGAATCAACTACACATAATTTAGTAGCGAGTGCTTAACATTGCAAAAAACCAATTCCGCTACACAATTGTAGAGAGATTACTATTTATAAAATCATTTTCTTTTAAGCTCATACCAGTTGCCTTTTAATGTATGTAATATCGTGTAAAGTTGAATTAAAACACCTCAGACATGCATATACACAAATATAAAAATCTATTCCACACGATGCTGACGATTGAGGTCTATTGAGGTTTTAGAATTCTTGAGACCGTAACCAAGTAAAACGAATGCTTAAAAACGTCTATAATTTACAATTATACGGGATTATCTATACCTTGAGCTGCAGTTTCAAACGAATCAGCCATATTTTGAATATATCATTGTCAATAAATAGATGATCTTTTTTACCTGGAACAAATATAAAAAAAACTTTAATTAGAACAAAGGTTTATAATATGAGAAAAATTTTGTTTTGAAATGTTATCAAACTAGACGACACCACTATAAACCATAGTTTCTCAACCTTTTTATATCCGCGGACCACCAAAAAATCTAAAAATGTTTTGTGGACCATCAACATTGGTTATATCCGATAAAATTGGTCATTGGGTGCATAATTGTTATTTTATTTCGCAACACCGTACGCTGATATAAAAATATTTCAGTATATTAAAACAGACAGTAAGAAAAAAATACAATTTTAAATTCCATAAAATACAACATAAAATTCGATTCTTTATCGAAATCATATTACATCGCGGAACACTCAAAAATTTCCGCGGACCACCGGTTGATAAACTAGAGTGTAGAGTACTTATAAATAGAAACAAACAAAAATCGTTATTTTTTGATTCAATTAAATTTACTGATACTTTGAAAATGGATCGCGAGATAAGGCTTGAATTAAATATAAACTTAATTTTAAGGAAATAATGACAATGAATGAATTCTTCATAAAGGTCAAATAATTGTTTTTTTTTCTTTGAATATACCACAGGACAGTTAGTATCGGCTTGCCTTAGGGTTTGTGTTTTCCAGAAATTAATACTTTTGGTATATATACGATACTAACTTTTATTTATACGTCAGATCTTTTGCATCCGTATGATAGAGTGCCTGAAGACAAAACATGTGGAATCGTAAAAAGAAATTCTATTAAGCACTTTATTGAATGAATTGGCATTCACTTGGTAGAACTCCATTATAACACGGTGAAAAAATAGCAATGTATTTTAGTTCTACAAAATTATTTTTAACAAATATAGTTGATAGCTATTTCGGCTCACGCCGTGAGCTACACGGCGTGAGCCGAAATAGCTATCAACTATATTTGTTAAAAATAATTTTGTAGAACTTAAATACATTGCTATTTTTTCACCGTGTTCTATTAAGCACCTTCAGTAGATATCATAAATTATATGAAAATAATTCGATTCCATTAAATAATTGAATCAAATCGTCTATCAAATTGATAAAATGATGTCGACTTTAATGAAACAATGTTTTAAAATTATTATCTAGCCAAAATTTATTACGCAATATAAATAATAACATATTTAAACATAATACAAAGCTGAAACATTTATTCATTAGATACGTAATACATCGAAGATATTTAATCACAGTTTTAAATAGCTGTAAACTCGATAAGATCCGTGCTTGAATCAAGTGAACCGTTATAAATCTTAGAAGGGTTAGTGAGACTATCGAAGTTTTAGGAAAGTCAAGAAACTAGTATAGGATAATAGGCGATGTAACGAACACAGGCATACTGTAATTATAAATTTTATGTATCCGGCGAACAGAATAGTGGCAGAGTTGCGGAAATCTGGCATAAATTATGAGAAAGAAAGAAGAATACTGAAGGCTGTTTTTACTACATATTTAGATTGAATATTAAGCAGGCATGAACAAAGAAAAACAATACAAAATATTCAAAACATTTATTGTATAAATATTGTTTCGAAATATGTGCTTAAGAGGTAAATGATTTCCCTTGATAATCAATAGATATGAATGATAATTATAATATGTGCTCGGAAGCTTTTTAGCCTAAAAACTTTTAAGATAAATTTTCATAAATTTTATGTGATAAATATTGGGTACGAAAATTCATAAATCGATCGAAAAAAAAATCCCTTCTTATATCTATCTATTCACGCCATATATTAAGGTAAAATAATCGACACTATTCGAGACTGCAGCGAAAGTACACAATTCAACGACAACGTAACATATTTATTGACATATTTTTTTACCAGACAATACATTTAATTTGACATAATTTACGATATTATTAACTGAAGGTGCTTGGTGGAAATTCAATATCAAAATTATTTTGTTAAAACTTTGCACATTTCCAAACGTTTTGTCATAAAATAATTAATTCCTGCATTTTGACGCTTGATATTTAAAACCGCCAAAGTCCACCAACAATTAAATATGTGCGTAAACATGTTTAAGTATCAGATTATACAATAACAGGTTTTGATTATTGTTAATTGTTAAATCCTTTCATCAAAAAGTTATGAGCTGTAAGTATTGATTATAAAATTATCAAATTCAAAATTCAATATCATTATAATCTTATCTATAGTTTTTAGATAATTTAAGGTATATATCTGGCTTTATATATAAACGATGCACACCACTCATTATGGTTTACTTCTGTTATATCTGTATGTAAAAATGCCTGAAGATACTGAAAAGTTAAGCCCGGGTTCTGAATGACAAAACATGTTAGAGTATTCAATGAATAAACAACCGAATTGTACTTACAATTTGCTTACATTTATTGATCAGTCAAAATAAACAATTTTAAGCAAACACGACTTAACTTGTTTCAAAATTTCTTGATGCCAATTATTATTTATTTATATAACATATATTAACTTAATTAATTAACGTTCATCGCTTTTGCAACGTCAAAATATTTAAACATTTAATGCTGGAAATTCAAAAAATAAACAACGAATCAAATTTATTGATTGAATTGGCATTTACTTGGTAGAACTCCATTATAACACGGTGAAAAAATAGCAATGTATTTTAGATATACAATTTTTATTTCCGCCATCCGGTCTTTAGAATTAGTTCTGACGATGGCATGAGCTGAAATAGCTACCAACTGTATCTTATATAAAAAAAGGCAGTTCTGTTGCATCCGTGTGATAGAATGCCTGAAGGTGCCGAAATGCGAAAACCGGGTCGTTAGTGAAAAGACATGTGGAATCGTGCAAAATTGTAACGATTCAAATTTGATATTGAAATTCCATCAAGCACCTTTAGTCGATATCATAAATAAAAATACATAGCTATGATATTTTTCTACCGTACACGGTACTTTGCTACAGCAAAACAAATAATAAGATAGCAAGAAGGCCGACCATGCAAGGTGGTAAAAATCTATACGTACATATAAGTACGTGTATATACATCGATTTATTTTGTTAATGCGATCAATTGACGCGATAAAATAATACTAGTGACGAATTTCTGCGATAAAGTTTCGAAGCTATATTTAATGCATGCAAAAAATAAAGATCTGTGAAAAGCTGTAAAATTAAGCGCGATAACAATAAAAGTCTACATGACTTCAGCAGCTTTTGTGAATTCAAATTTTCTTGTAGATCTTCAAACATTTGCCAAAATTATAGGTAGTGAGCCTTAATTGAACCACCAAGTCAGAATTAATATTGAGTATAAAATCCGAAAATCCTCGCGAATATTATTTGGCATTGGTAAGGCTTAAGACAGATTTTACGGTTTGTTTTAATACGCTATATATTCGAATGCCCCTACATATTACGTCTACTATAAACAATGCATATATAATTTACTCTTGTTGTGATGTTGCCAACTCGATCCGGCTCTTATCTTAGAAACAATTTAACCTTTGACTTTGAATATTGCCGGAAATCTAATATATTATCTTTGGTTTGTACCAGAACTCAACAACCGCTGCTTGTGAATCTGTTACAAAATTTAGTGTTGGTTTATGGTTATACTGAATGTAAATTTTACGCCGTTTTTGCTGTCAATAATTTGTATTGTGTAATCATTTTTAGTGTCGAAATATATAGAAATACAAACGATTTTTTTTTGTTCTGCTCTAAGCATCGGATTCGTCACAAATATTGAACGGTGTTGATTGATTTAAATGTGTAGGAATTTCTAAAAATATTCTTTTTTTTTGATTTTAGAGTCGAGAGGAATTTCATAGAACGACAACGAAAAAACTGTCTAGCCTAGCATTTATGTATCTCCATGTTTTTAGGTAGAAAAACAGACTTTAAACTTATTATTCTTCCTAATGAGACTTTCACTAATACTTTAAGCTCTTAAGGGACTATTGATTTTATTATAATGTTTTTTGCGAATTATTAATGAGAGATTGTTACCATTTTAGAAACAAATTAATTAACTTTATTTGTATGTATATTACATGACTTTCGGCAATTTTTTTTCATAGTTTTTAAACCCACGGTTTTGTTAACTAAAACTCAAAATTTTAATAAATAGACTTCCCGGTAATTTGTATCCTATCAGTTGATAATACTCGCGACGAGCGAAACCGGTCATGATAATAAAATATACTGTAGAAATAAGTACGACGAATACGTTTTTTGTTATTCAAAATATCATTCCTTTCCATCCGTAAGTGACAGTTAACACATCAAAATTGATTTTATAGTTAAGCTATGCTTTCTATCTTTGCTTTTAAAAGTGAAAAATTGCAGTTAAAATAATAATTTAAATTTGTTTCTAATGAATGTATACACGTGAATATCAAGAATTATATAACGATTTAGCTATCATTAAACAATAGGTTCATTCAACCAGTAAAATAATTTTGTCCTGAACTCGGGAGTGTACGAAACCCTCTACGGCGTAGAGGTTTTAAGTTCGTAGAGCGGCCGTAGCTCAGTCGGCAATTTGTTGGGTTAATGCGCCGGAAGACGAGAGCTGCCATTGCCAGCCGCAGCTTTGTAGGATTGTAGAATTGTCGGATTCAGTTTAATGCAGGTGTGCACAGAGGGGGTGTGCTAGGTAAACTCGTCTGCGATACTGCGGCAGTGATTTTCATTTGTCGTATTGTGGGTTGTTTAATTGATTGAATTCGCGGTTCTATTAACGCATTTATATCAACGTTTTTTTGCAGTAGCCTGTTTTTTGCACGATGATATACAAAAAAAGTATTTTAATCGTTGTACTGGTGATGTATTTTTATTTTGTTTGTGGATGAAATGCGTATCGATTGAAATGCCATTTTGTGTTATCGACTGATGGTGCTTTGTTCGATTCCACATGTTTTGTCACTAGCAACTGGATTCCGCCTTTTGATATTTTCAGGCATTCTATTCTACTGACAGTCAGTCAGTATGTTAGTTTTGTTGCATCCGTGTGATATAATGCCTGAAGATGCCGAAAGGCGAGACCCAGTTTATTAGTGACAAGACATTTGAAATCATATAAAGTTGTAACAATTCAAATTTGAAATGACATTCAATTGGTAAAACTTTTTTTAAGACGATAGAAAAATAGGAAATAGTTCTGATGCTGGAGTAAGGCAAAACAACTATCAACTATATGTCTTATAAATTTTGTAGAACTAAAATACATTCCTATTTTTACCGTGTTTAAAGTGTGTGTATATTCTTGGTGAAATAACATGTATATATTAAAAATAGAAAAAAATCTTGTATGATTCGTGAATAATTTATTAAAAAAACTAGTTTTATTAACAATACTTTTCAGCATGTTCAGATAAAAACGCCTTATATTGAACCTAATTAAAATTGTATTGTTTAAAATTTTCCAGGAATGTGAATAATAGAAGTTAATTAAGCACGAAAAACTCAAAGCAAATGTACAAACTTTCAATAAATAATTTTATAACTTAATAACAAATTTTCCTCGTTCCTGGTAGAAATTAAAACATAAAAAACGTTGAAAAAATAGCAATGTATTTTAGTTCTACAAAATTATTTTTAATAAATATAGTTGATTGCTATTTCGGCTCACGCCATCAGTTGTGGCAGTTGATACAATGATGAGTAATTTAACGTAAAAAATTCTTAATTTTGAAATGTAGTCAGTGATTGAAAAGCACTTGGTTTTCAATTGAAAACTAGTCGTACTACTCCATAAAGGAAGATAGCTTCCTTTTCCGTGAATCTTTTGTATAAAATAAATAAAATCAAAACATATTTTGTTTTAGTAAATCGCATATAAATAATCTACTAAAAAATATTTCCGACGAAAGTACGAATTACAAAACTCCTTACAATTATTCCAAATTATGAATACCGCTGAGCTTAAAACAAATATCAGGAGAACAGAACAGCAATGGATAAGCCCTCTGCATGCCAGTCACAGGAGTCCTCTGCACAAATTGTTTTCTAGTCGAATTATTTCCATATATTTGCTGGAGTAAAGGAACGCAATCTCTCCGACTGGGCGATTAGTACAGGGTGAAAAAGCTCACTACCCATCGTGACATTCTGCGAGCCTGGTAGATAAAATTATTCCGAACAGAACTTTCTCAACCGTTTTCACAATAACTTCCGTTGATATTTTTCAATTATTTTTGGTAATTAACACGGCCAAAGATCTTTGTATTATAGTCATGTTTTGAATTAATGGATACTATAAGAATATAGGATTCGACCAAGTAAAATAAACTCATTTGAAAAGTTTTTTATGAGACATGATTATTTTAATGTCCCGAATGAAATAGCGAAAAATCTGCATCTGTAATATAGTATATAAAAAATATATATATATAATTAAAAATTGCGATAGGTTTTAACGAAAATTCTTCCCGCTTTTTCGTCAGTTCTGTTGCATCCATGTGATAGAATGCCTGAAGATGCCGAAAGGCGAACCCCGGGTCGTTAGTGACAAAAGATGTGGAATCGTACAAAATTGTAACAATTCAAATTTGAAAATTCTTCATTAATTACCGCACAATAATACGTTTTTAGGAGACATAAAAAACATTAGTAGAAAAATTACAAATGTCAATAATCTATGCTAGTTATTGTTATATTATAACAAATGTAAAATAATTAAATATTTCCATATACAATTTCAATTGATCGCAATATATTTTTACCAATATCATTTTAAATTGAAGAATGAAGTCTTGTCTTATAGTTATTTCAATACTTACGAACGCGAAAATGACAATAATATATTTCTAAAGAATAATCTTCAAGCAGGCATTAAAATGTATTATTATAACTTTTGTGGTAAAAACCTTTGCGCACTTCGCTGACGACATTAAGTATCGATAACCAATGTTCCTTTGTTTGCTTTGAAATCGTATGAGGGATTTACAGCAAAGAATATTAAATTTCCTCTCTGAAAACAACCCCATAAAAATAATCAGTTTTAGCTGTATTTTGCCATTTCGCATTAATCTCGGTTTTAGTATATTGAGCGCGTGTTGGATGAGAAGCAGTATAAAATAAAAATGTACTTTATCGCATTGACGAATCTGCTAAGACATAAAACCGTAGATAACTGCATCGTTCAACCCAAAGCACTCAAATAGCACATACGATAGGTTTCTTTAACTTTTCACGTGTCTCATTGAAAAAAAATCCTCGTCTCTGGAGGGTTAAGAATATGTATAAACTAGTTCCAAAATGTAACAAGTAGCAATCTGTGGATAATTTAGAATTAATACAAGAAAATAAAACAGTTTTTCTTCAAAATCAAACGACTTTATTTAATATTACACTCTGAAGCGGGTGTCAATAATGTGTGCGTTTTTTTTTCATTCTAGAGACTGTCAAAACTAAGAAAACATGTAAAAAAATCTACAGCTATGAAGCCTACGAAACTTAATATTATTCAACTATCTCAAAACATTATTTTTTTAGTTGGAAGACTTTCGAATTGAGGAACAGATATGTTTTTATTTATTTTCAATCATTTCTACTTCTTTTACCCTAATTGAAGTTACGTAGTTGGCGTAGAACGATATTCCTTCAAAATTTCTCTATGCATATTGTATCTTTCTCTTTCGTAAAAATCAGTAGGATCAATCACATTCAAATGTGTTTCAATACCTTTTTTTACTTTTAAGAGCAATATCTAAACACACGATATTATTTATTTATTAATTATACTTACAATATTTTTAGGAAGAAACTTTTTATACATAATTTGATGGCACACATTTTACGAAAATCGAAAACATTTCCCGAGTAATCTGAAAATTTGTAGGAAGACTTCTAATATTATTTTCAAGACGAAAATTCCTCTAAGCATAGTGCGCTCAAACGGATCGTCGATTTTATAATTCTTACACTGATATAAGAAAATTTTAACAGTTGGAAAAGAAAATTTTATATTACCTTCGGTTTGAAATGAACGACTTCATTGCATTATTTAAAAATGTAGTACAGTATTGATATATTTATTTTTATAGTGCCATTACTACTTAGGAAGCCTGGCAAAACGGCTTACGTGTAAGTGACTGGAACACACCCTGTTAGGACGAACCTACCCTCTTTGTTTAACGTCGTTTCGATAAACAACCCCTTTAAATGTAAACTGTATGGATTTAAAATAAATAACGATTATGGTTAGACCGAGCAGTAGATTGGATACATTGAATATGGCGTTAGGCGTAGAGTTTTTCGGAAATCGAACCAATAAAAGCTTCATGAAAATGACTTCGCAGATTATATAAATGTTAATGCATTTAAAAAAATCTTTTTAGTAACGATAAATAAAAAAAAAATATTTATAATTGTGTTTCGCTTTTTCCTATTGCATCTTATTATCAAGAGTCCGTGATGAAAAAATACCATCTTGATTTACATTAAAACAAACTTATAGCATAATTTTAATACTTTTTAATCACCTTAAAAGATAATTAAATTTTTTTTGACTTTTCATAATAAATTGATTTCAGTAAAGTTGTTAACGGGTTGAAAAACAGCATTGTGACATGAAATGCAGAGAAATTTACATGCTTTGTAAATCATTTGCAAACTTTAAATATTTTTAAATAAATAGTGTCTATCAATAAAAAAAAAATCCACGTTCTATTAACCGCTTCCCGGAATTTTTATTTGGATGCATCTGTTTATATCACGTAAATATTGAAAACATGTTAATTCTGGTTCAAATATTATACACGCGTATTTGCGTGATTGCCAAGAAATTTACATTGTCTATAACAGCATAAATTTTGCGTAAGGAATTTGTATTTGTGTGATCGTCCAAAATTATATTTCTTTTCACGCATATTTGCGTGATCGTCCGAAATGTGGTTAAGAGCCCAAATACTTAACACTGAAAGCGGATAATTTTAACGTATTTTTTCCAACTTTGTCAGCTACATATATGCCTTTTTCTACCTAGTTAAAATATTTATGAATATTAAAAATACACTGCTCAATATGCAAGTTCAAACGTTATAAATATATTACTTCATCTGTTACGAATGTCGCTTGTTTGATTCATATGTAAAAGTTTTTATAAATATGGAATGTTAAAAAGCATTTCAGAAGAAGAAACCGGACAACAACGAGTTAAAGAAAAGTCATTTGGAAAACAACGCAATACTAAGCTAATGCATATTAAATTTAAGCTACAATTTTACGTGCCAACGAAAGAAATAAACAAAGCTACTAAAACAGTATAGGTACATAACAGACCTTGTTCCAAAATAGGTACGAATGACTTAGGCAGGGATAATAAATCGATGTTAATTTTTCCACGGCCTAAGTCGTTTGTTTCGCACAAAAGCTTTCCAAGTTCAATTTGTAGGTATTAACAGTGTTTGTTTGCCAAAATTCCGCACTGCAAGGCCATAAATAAAGCCTAAAATCCCCTCGTTCTTCTTTCTCCCTTTACTATTGTTTTTTTCTCTCATAATAAACAAAAGCAAAATTTAAATTAAGATAAGCTACGCAATGAATACGTATCATTTTGAAGACATGTGTCACATTTAAGAAAGTTTGAATTCAGTCTTGTCGTCAAGAATCAAAAAATTCAAATCAATGTCTTTACTTTTGTATCCGAAATTTTTTTTAAGAATGTAAGATAGAATAAAATCCCTCAGTATAATAAGTTGATTAACGATATCGATTGAGGGGGATTAATGAAGTTTTAACATAAAATTGAAACTGTTGAAACATTGTACATTTCGATATGTTATGCCACTGACGACCAATTTTTCTCCCGTCGCTATTTTCAAATATTCTCTCACATGGATGCAATAGAACTGATACACAATAAACAGTTTGAATCGGTTATATACAAAAGGAATAACGGAGGAAAAATGTACACTCCAATTCCGAGAGCCAACTATATCTGAAACAATTTAAACAACTACTGATTTGATTATAACTTTGTTAAATTTAAAAAATGATTATTTTACTCAAAATAAAGCTAACGATTTTATGATAAAAAGTTTGTTCAATAATCAATTACCATTGAAATGTTAATCGATAATTTGATATAATTTGCTTGATGGAATTTTGATATCAAATTTGAATCGCTACAATTTTGTACGATTCCACATGTTTTGTCACTAACGACCCAGGTTTCGGCATCTTTAGGCTTGTCAGTCAGTATCACACGGATGCAACTGAACTGACGTTCTGACTCAATTCTGTTGCATCCGAGTGATAGAATACCTGAAGATGCCGAAAGGCCAAACCCAGGTCGTTAGTGACAAAACATGATGTGGAAACGTATTAAATTGTAACAATTCAAATTTAAACTCATAATATTTTTTTTCTTGTGCATTTTATTGGTGTTGTCTTTCAGAATAACATTAGATATTTAATGCAGTTTTGATTGTATGTATTAGCACTTGGCCAAATGTTTAATAAAAATTTTTAATTATGTAAAGCAAAGTGTTGACGTCTCGTTGATGCAATCGTATGACGCTGGATGCAATGTAAAAGCTTGAAGTTAAAAGCTCACCTTGCCACATAACTTATGGGGAAAAAATCGGAAATATGCTCTGCTTGTATTGTAATCCCATTATATACCAGGGGCAACCGTTGCGATTCGTAATACGATAGCATCTTTGATATTTTAAAACGAAAGCTTAGGTACATGTTGCTCGGTAAATATTTCCAAAGCTCCTGCATACACGTTGGCAGCTGACCCAGATACTATGGCCTCCGCCTGGTACGGACACCGTCCTACCCTACTGCGACCCCCACGCTCACCACCCGTTATTTCACTATATCGCATTAAATTTATCACAGCACGACCCTCCTCAGAAGGTCGGTTGAGCAATAAGCGACGGAAACCAAAAATAAATAGTAAACCGCAAAATAGAATGGACAAAGGAAATGAAAAAAGAATTCTTTCTTTTTATAGCACTCGCTTACCTTTCATTCTAACTTGATGTATCAGATAGTTTTACCATTTGGTAAGCATTATCTAATTAAGTGTATATAAGAAAGGCGTGTTGAATTTAATAAGTTGATTATCATTCAACCAAAAATATCAGGTGACCACATTAAATTGTTCACCGAAAAGAAAATTGGTCGAAATTACCACTAGTACAAATTGTGACTTTTTTGAATTTTTGAAACATTGTATGATTCCACATGTTTTGTCACAATACGTCATCAGGCATTCTATCACACGGATGCTACAAAGATGTCACACAACAGTTAGCATCGATCATATACCAAAGAAGTTAATTACAAAGAAAAAACACAAACCCTAATCCAGATAAATAAACTAGAATAAATTTCAATACTATTAATTTAATAATTATAACACTCAATTGCCTTAAATAAGCTTCATTAATGCTAAGTACTTTTAATGAATTTTTGTGAAAGGATTCAATGAAAAATAATAATCAGCTATCATTAAATTGCAATTGGGTAATTTTATACTTTGAAATACCTATTTATTTCAAGTTGGTAGGTAACGGTAAGAATTAAGACGAATTATCAAGTGAGGTAATATAGGAATTTAAAATGTGAGTTTTTAGACTCATCGGGAATAAAGGCTTGATAAAAAAATATTATGCTTTCAAAAAATCTTTCAAACAAGAAATTTTAGTTAACACGGTGAAAATATAGCAATGTATTTTAGTTCTACAAAATTATTTTTAACAAATATAGTTGATAGCTATTTCGGCTCACGCCATCGTCAGAACTATCTATCATACATCACATAGTTCTGACGATGGCGTGAGCCGAAATAGCTATCAACTATATTTGTTAAAAATAATTTTGTAGAACTAAAATACATTGCTATTTTTTCACCTTGTTATAATGGAGTTCTACCAAGTAAATGCCAATTCAATCAATAAATTTTAGTTGTCATTCAGATTGTTGAATTTTATTGTACAAACATAAAATATAAACGATCAAACTAGAGATATTATTAAAATATTCTGTACAAAAAGAAGCTTATTCATAAATATGTATTGTACGTGTGATTTAATATTTATTTAACTACTGTTATAGTCGCTTTTCATATAAAAATTCATATCAAATATATATAAAAGATAATGAAAGTTGTTCTGTCAATAAGTAAAGAGATCGTATATGTATCATTAAAATACACAAATTAATTCGTTGATAATTCGCAATATTGCGAAAAATAAAATACACTCAGTAAAGATATGGTGAAGGAAAAATCCTCATGACTATTTAACCAATAAGGCGTTCTTATATCAACAAACTGACTTAACCTTAAACAATTTCAAAGTTATACGCTCGGCAGCATTAATTTATTAGCGTACCAAACATGCAACTGTATGCACATAAAATCTAATAATGTTTCCTGTTACTAACTGCATTCAAGTTTATGTTATTTATTAGCCTAATAAACAAATTCCTGCATAATGTATAAATTGAATTATTTAAGCCACCGAACCCGCACTGGGATAGTTCTGCGATCTGAGATCCGTTTTATGTATTTATATTCGTTTATACAGTATACGAGGAGGTAAAAACCAATTTTAATTCAGAAAGCAGAATTCAAATGTTGCTTTAAAAGAGTATTTTATAGTGAATTCTAGATATTTTTGCTGGCGATACTAAATTGATTTAGAACTAAACCAATACAATCATAATGATATAATGTGATAAATGTGAAACCCGGGTCGATAATGACAAAACATATGGAGTCGTACAAAGTTGTAACAATTTAAATTCAATCATTATGAATTTAACAAAAATCAAAACTTGATCACAAATCGCAAAAGTGTATCGGTAGTAACTCAAACTTGTAAAAATAAGCATTTCTATTTCATCGGATATCAAAAAATGTATATAAATTGCGGAAGTCGACTATACTGAATATATAATACTTTAATACTGAAAAACATTTAAACAGATTTTTAATGTGAGATTGCGTTTTATTTTTAAATTAAAAGCGTAACCACTAGATGAAAAATAGGCAACGCGTGACAATGGTTTCATATGTTTTCTAAATAATGTCTTACAATTGTTTTTCATTCACTAGTTCATAAATTTAATTCTTTTACAAATTGCACACATTTCAAAATGCTATAGAGGTTTTTTGTCTACTCATGATAAAACATTTAATAATTTACTTTTTCATTAAAAAAATGTTAAACTTTTGATGAATAGCTAGAAATTTTCTTTTATCAATAAGTTATTAACCATGAAAAGATTTACTTGTGCTGGAAATAAAAATATACATATTGTGTGACGGGGAACACAATGAAGCTATTATTATCCTATTTATAAGGCAACAAGCGAGACTTGGAAAGTAGAGCCTTGTTTGAAAAGTTTCTTCACAAACAGGTGTCAGGAAAGCTCGATCCATTGATTACTGAACCCTGTTTCCGGACATCAGCGAAACTGGATCATGGGCTGAATAATTTAAAATACAAGTCCTGCAAAAGGAAAACTTTTACACAAGTATTTTTAAACGAGCTTTCTGCTTTACAATGGGCCGCGTATAATTGAATGACAGCTTTTTCTGCTTTTAAAATACAATTCAATTTCACTTTAACTGACCTCAGTATCTATAGATTATATCCAATAATTAGTATTTGATATATAATATATTATTTTGAGAATTAAGTTGTTAATACAAATAGATTATATCTTAGAATATAAAAACATGTAGTTAATAAATAAAATAACATTGCTATATTATATAATATTTCGAGACGAGAAACTTCTACCCGTTCTTAACAATTTATTTAAATTTTTTAAATAATAAAAACACATTTTTTAGTACTTATTTCCACAATATATTTTTTGATCAGGACCGGTTTCGCTCATCGCGAGCATTATCAACTGATAGAATACAATTTACAAACAAGTCTATTTATACAAAAACAAAAAAATAATTTGAGTTAATGGTAGCAGGTGTACAAAACCATGGGTACAAGAACTAGGAAACGATTTACATAAAATCATACAATATTGATACAAATAAAGTAAATTAGTATAAAAATTAAATGTTCATAATCACTTATTAAGAATTACAATTACAATTATGGTAAATCAATAATCCATTAGAGCTCTAAGCAATCAGTAAGGAAGTAAGGAGTGGGAAATTTTTAATGACGAAAATAACCCACAATCACTACTTAATGGAACAAAATAAATTAATACATGAGAAGTCGATTAAAGATGAATCGATGAGATGGGAAGATATGGTCAGTCAGGGGCGTTCCAATATTTTCTGTAAAAAATTAAGTAAAGAGAGGCAATATCATTTTTCAAAAAAAAAAAAAAAATTTATTTGAAATATATATTTATTAATCTAATTTAATGAGTATAACAATGGTGACGACGCAAAAGTAGTTTGTTCATTTATAAGGTTAGAATTAGGCAAAAATTTATATCAGTTGATAATGCTCGCGATGAGCGAAACCGGTCCTGATCAAAAAATATATTGTGGAAATAAGTACCAAAAAAATGTGTTTTTATTATTTAAAATATAATGCCTTTCCATCAAGAAGTGACAGTTAACACCTTAAAAGTAATTTATTTAAACGTAATAAAAAAAACTATTTTTAAAAATTCTTTTAAAAAAATATTACGTGTTTATGAAATAAATTTGTAATTTATCTGCCCTCCGCTACAAAACATGAAAGTACTTACGGTTTATTGATTGAATTGTCATTTACTTGGTAGAACTCCATTATAACACGGTGAAAAAATAGCAATGTATTTTAGCTCTACAAAATTTTCAAAGATATAGTTGATAGCTTTTTCGGTTCATGCCATCGTCAGCACTAGAATATAGTTTTTGTAGTACTAAAATATATTGCTATTTATATATTAACAATCTTCTTAATAACTAAAAATCGATTTTCCGTGTAATAAATACTAATTGAATGTTTTCGTTTGCTTAAATATAAGTCAGTAGTTTCTTTAGAATTTCAAAATACCAGGCTTGCAGAAAATGAAATCGTTGACTTTCATTAAACGAAAGTTAAAAACTATTACATAGCTTTTATGTAGAAGGAATTCGCGGTGGCAATTAACGTTTAGTTACACAGTAGTGAATAAAATTATTCACTAGAACTTTCAGGCATATTACATACAAGAGAGACATTTCGCACCCGTACATATGTCCGCGTGATGGCGGCTGCATACGAGAAACAAACGATTCCACTGTTATTTGATAATGGCGGCGGTCGGCGGTAACAGGAGAACAATAACGAAGAAGAGGCTTGCTCGTTTTGTCGCGTAAGTGTCCTCCATTATGCGCCGAGTGCGTTTGTGTGAGTAACATTTTTCCATACATGTACTTATTCATGTACGTATGCGTACAGCGAGTTTTTTGCTTCTTTTGAATAGACGATTGAAATTAATGCTTGAAAATGGAATCAATCATCGCTTCGTATTGAATATTTGAATAAATATCTTCACATTTTTATGCCAGCCTGATACTTTCCTGATTGTTCATGATTTATTTATGATTTATTTATTTAAACACGTTACAATAATTAAAAGTTCATTGCTTTTGGAACTTCAAAATATAAAAATATTGAATGCTGTAAATTAAAGAAATAAACAACAAAACAAATAATAAGGATATCAAGAAATTAATCAAGCGAGCTCATGAAAAATCTACTTTCACACATTAAATAATAGTATTCGCCTGAACTCACTTTCGTCCACATGGAATATGTCGACATCCGAAGCATTACTGTTGCTGATGTTAATGCTTTTACCATTGGCACTCCCATTGGCAGACTGGTTCTACATTTGGAAGAACAAGCAATTCGTGTCCACGATTTCTTAAAAAATATCATCAGCAACATTTGTGAATTGCGATATGTAATGAAGGCCTCTATGAAATTCAACGATATTTTTTTATACATTTTTACGTTGCCAAATTGAAGTAACTTTACAAACATAGAAAAAAATGTCACAGGAAATCGTAGCTGAATTTTAATGTGCTTCACATTAAATTTGAATTGTTAGCACTTTTTGAAGGTAAATCATTCTACGCCAACAATGTAACTTCAATTAGGATAAAAGAAGCAAAAATGATTGAAAATAACTTTGAATAGAATTTAAAGGGTAATAAAAACACATCTTATTTGAATTGTTACAACTTACAACGAGTGTTTGGCCTTTTGGCATCTTCAGGCATTCTATCACACGGATGCAGACTCTCAGTCGTTCCCGGGTCGTTAGTGACAAAACATGTGGAATCGTACAAAGTTTTAACAATTCAAATTTGCATCTTGATGTCAAGTAAGATTCATATATATATATATATATATATATAGATCTTCTACCAAATCTTTGATTCATGAAATCTTTTGAAATACCTATCTAGTTTTATACGGAGAATCCGTTAGACATAAAGAAAAATGTACTTCGCATCACTTTTATATATTCACACACACACATTCGTCACATTTTAATAGGTGGATGACTAATCTAAACGTTTATTTCCAAGAAACGAAAAAATAATATTGGTATATTATAGAATATGCTAAAATTCGTTATGTTAACTGATATATTTTTCTGCGTTTTACATAAATTGAAATGAAATCTTCGATCTCATTTGAAAGCGTTGAATAAATATGCAAATATTATGACAACATTGGTTTCATATCGTAATATTTTATGACTCAATCTATTAGTAAGCATGGATATTCATTCCATACTGAAAAATTCAAATTTACTTTACTTAGTTACACTGAAATCGGTGTGTTTTAGCGGAATTTTCCAAGGCTTTGGTATCAGGCGATCATGACTTAGCATTATCCAGATTACGAATCCGCAACACGCGTACCGCTCGGTTTTTCGGAAGCGTCAGCCGCCCTCGTTTCCCGCAGCGTTTATACCAGGGCAACAGAAGAGGTGAGTGGAAGAAGTTCCTTATCGAAATTAATGCCCCGAGCCTTGCGATCGCGGCACAAAACCGCCACCGAAGAATCTAGGGAGCAGTTCGCGAAAGTGTGGAATTGCTTCTTAGGGAATTGTACATTTTTGGAATATTAAACGCCGGATATGCGCCAATAAAATGGAGATCGCTTTTACGGCCATTATTGAGTTTTTACCGAAGTTCTCTACGTTATTTTCTGTTCGCCTGGTATTCGAAATAATGTATTTTTTACAACTGGGTAGTTTTTCAGTTTTATGAGTGTATTTTGGGCGGCGTAACCGATATTATTTTTATTAGCGGTTAAATGAAATGAAATTATCGCTCAAGTATGCGAAACTTTTGAATAAAAACATTTCAGTTTTACGCCACATTTTCACACAAAACACTTTAAAAATTCACATTGACTTCTATTTTTCGTTAATTATACATTATAATGGCATGGGTTTTTATTTTTTATTGAACTATTTACTCATTTTAGTACAGTAAGAACAATAAAATGAAATGCTTAGATTCTAGATAACATACTGAAATTTTTTATTTTTTTTCCAGAGTACGATGATAGTAACTTCTAGAAAGCTATCCAGTAATACGCCAACCATGTTAAACATTTTTGATTATTTACTAGAAGAAGATAAATCAAACGTCACCTTCAAATTAGTAAGAATATAATATAACTTATTACAAAATCAATTGTTCTTTGTACAATTAAGCACCGTGATATTTTGTACGTAGCCCGAATATTGTGATTAATATATTTTTATTTATTTGCATTGAATTAATTACAAATGGATGATTTTGTTAAACATTTTTTCAATCAATTTCTAAAAACCTGTTAGTCTATCTCACCCATTCTATCCTAAAATAACGGACCGTAGTGGAAACTACTATCGTTGCCCTAGCCTTTAACTTTATATTCGAACTCTCTTGAAAAAAACATCATTGAATGACTTAATAACAAACACTTAATTCAAAATAAATTCTTTATGGCTTATATTACAAAAAGAAAATATTCTTGACAATGCTCAAAATTAGTCTAGACCGTACATAAAAACTTAATTAAACAATCGGCTACTAAACACATAAGTAACTCGTTTCAAATAAATTCTTAAACTTACTTTAACAAAGTAGCTGGCCACAATTATACAACAACAAAAAAAATACTATTTATTGATCTTTTTGTGTTCTGTAAATGGTTGAAATATTGCGTGATGTTTGGGCAGAACGTGATGGATAATATTTGAAACGTTATTAAGTACATACGTTCTAATATTGATTCTAAAAAAATGTTTGTAAAACTCTAGAATTTGATAATAATATATTCGATTCCATTTATTCTTTATTCTTTGTTTACATTTCATTTCTGTAAATAAAATATTTGGCAGGCTTAGTTGAGCTTAAAAACTAACGAATTAGTTAAAGTGTTTAATTTTAAAAATTCCTTGCAAAGATACATAGAATTCAAAAATACTACATACATTTCTTAGCTTAAATGAAAAAAAACGTGAGCCAAAACTAACAATGAGTGAGTGCTTTTGGTACAATAAAAACTACCATCTTGTCTTTTAATATAACATACTGTTATTTGAAGGAATGTGTACTTTGACATTTGTGTAACAACGTTTGTCAGCAGCCGTGATGGCGATGAACATACAACGAAATACATTAACACCACTGGTATCTTGTTCTCCCTGGGGTATTTTAGGCATGGGGTATTTTTGTCGTGTTAATGCTAACGGGAGGATTTTACTTAGCGTCACTAAGCGCACACACACAAACTATATACATATTATACATACATATTGAAGTTTTATATTTTTTTCTTTAAAATAAAATAAACTTATTTGCAGCAGCAATAGAATCATCCAAATTTTATTCAATATAGAAATAAAAATGAATTTATTATTTCTGTATATTTTCTTTTGTGAAATTTTCTGGAAAAACTGATTGAAACATTTTTAGAACCGTGCATTCAAATTTAAATAAAAAAAGGTAATTATTAATTAAAATATCACTTAAATGCAACAAAATAACATTTTGAAAGATTTGATATGACTGAACATCTGTGTGTCGTTAGTAAATTAAAACTCGTATTTAATTGTATAATTTATATTACAAATGTAAATGTATTTAAATAGTAATTTTGAAGTAAAATATGTAAAAAAAAAGATAAAATAAATCAGCAAATAAATCTACGTTGTGAATTTACTTTCAGATTTAAAAAAAAAATTGTCCACTTCCACACTAAATACATAATGAGTGTTATTACTTAATTAATATCGTTGAACAATTTAAAAGTTATTGCGAGTAATATTCCGATTAGCAGAATGGTTCTAAGCTTTGGAAAAACCAAAAAAAATATCTTTAAATAATGATCCGGCCTTATGAACGGCTTAACATTTTTAAGAGTGGCAGAATTCTCATTTTGGCCTACAAATCTACATAAATATGTAGGAAGATACGTTTCGTTTCTAACGTGAAAAATATTAAACATGAACTTGCCTATTAGCGAGAAGATTTTAGTGTCACTCTATGATCTTAAAAATACAAAATAACTTATTATAGTTCATCACTTATAATGTGGTGAAGTGCGAATTTTGAAAGACATAATTATATAGAGTGAATTGGCTCAAGCTTGGTAGAACTCGAATATAGCACGGTGAAAATTGGAATGTATTTTAATATTAGAACATTTATAAGGTATACAGTTGATAACTATTTCGGCTTACGCCCTCATCATACGTTTAAACGTACATTTAACAGGCACACAATTTTATGTTAAAAAATGTACATTTTTAATTATGATCGGAAATGGTTTTGTGTGAAATGGTCGCTAGAATATTTAACAATCTTATTAAGGTCATTTAAAGAAAAAAATCAATTTTAACCGATTCTATGCCTGGAAGAATTAATATGGCCGTACACGCAGGGCCGCAGTTTTCTTTCAAAAAATAAAACCTAATAAAAAATCGATGTATTACAGATTAAAATTCAATATCCTATGAGTTCAAGTATTACAACACGGCCTCAAAAGATGTCACTATATGCAAGTTAAATTTAATTATTTGAGAGAGGTACTGGTGACTTGTAAATCAATTATAAAGTAAAGCGTATTTATTCACTCATTTTGTATGGACGGCCCCTTAAACACGGAATCGTAGAGCGAATAAACTCGCTTGCGGCAGAGATCCGGTTAAGAGCCCAAAGTTCAGTAGTTACGACAAAAATTTACGTATTATTTACCATATGAAGAATCATAAATGAAATCGAGGTCTTTTTTTAATAATAAGAAAACGTTTTTTGTGTACTGTCAATTGCAAAAATATATTTAATGATTGGCCCCGGTTTCGTTCATCACAAGTATTATCAACTGACGATACTCGCGATGAGCAAAACTGGTCCAGATAATAAAACATATGGCAGGAGTTATACTAACCATGTTTTTTTTACTATTTAAAATATCATGCATTTCCAATATGCACTTATTCCAAATGACCAATATGCATTTATTTTTGCAAAGCTTTCCTACACCCAATACACATTAAAACATATAATAGCCTGAAAAGCTTATTTTCATTTATAATTCGTACTGTATATCCGTGTGAATGTATGATGCCTCAACGCTGGGTTCTCTCGCTAGCAGGGGAGTCAAACACATGCGCCGGCACTCAAGTAATTTGCCAATGTAAATGAAACGGTCGGCGGTTGTGACGACTATCACAGTGTAGTGCTTAATAAAAAACTACCTTATTATTCGTTTAGTCGGTTAGTTTTTTTTATTTAATTATATATTACAGATTTTGCTGAATTATGTCGGAGGTAATTGTTTAACATATGAGATGAAAAAGGACTACTTTTGAAATGACCCGATTTCGTTTTTAGCTGGTGAAAGTTTACAGACTTAATGGTGTCGTGGCTTAAGTGTAAAATTGAATGAAAAATGAAATTTATCGATCAATTGGTTTTCGTTACCAACTTTCATTGTATTACTATTTTTTTTATATATTTGTTCAGTTCTACTATTATTCTTCACCTAAGCGAATTTATTTTATTTTAAAAATTTTACGCTAAGTATTTGTGAAGATGTTACTGTTAAATTACGGTGTCTAATTAGTATATTTCGGCATTATTTATGGAATGTATCAAAATGCCGATATACATTACTTTCTAACAGTAACTCCATTCATACACAAATTTAAATATAGATAGCTATTTTAGCTGACGTCATCTTCAGAACTATGCTTAAACGAATATTTGCTTATCTATATATAGCTGTGTATAAAAGGTACACAATACATCTTCTCTCCTGTTTTGACGACCTTGTTTCTTGCTCGCAATAAAACTCAAATAAAAATTGTAAATGAAACTAAAAGGACGGCTATATCAATAATTTTACATATGGCACGGAAATTGTATATTACAGAAACAAAGACGCACCTCGCAGAGGGTTAAGCAATGGTGATCGACATATCTTAGTTTGTTCATTAAGAATCCTTTGTGACCTTGTGTCTATTGTTCATCAATAGCCCCCTTTTTAGTTTCATTTACAATTTTTTGTAGAACCAAATTACATTGCTATTTTTTCACCGTGTTATAATAGATATATGAAAATAAATTTTTGAAGATGCCGAAAAGCAAAAGTTGGGACGTTAGTGATAAAATAGTTAAATAGTATCAAGGTCTTAAGGAGTAAAGTTTGAAACTATATCAGTTATGTTGTACCCGTGTGATAGAATACCTGAAGACGCCGAAATACTGGAAGACAGTTACCAAACATTTGGAACTACACAATTTGGATCTACACAGCTATGTATAGATAAGCAAATGTTCGTTTAAGTATAGTTCTGACGATCGTGTGAGCCGAAATGACTTTCAACTATATCTTAAAAAATAATAATTTTGTAGAACTAAAATACATTGCTATTTTTTTCACCGTGTTATAATGATGTTCTACCAAGTGAATGCGAATTCAATCAATACATTTGGAATCGGACAAATCTTCAACAATTCAAATTTTTTACTTTATTGAATAGCCTAACGTTGATAGAATATTTTCAAACAAAAATTCATAGATAAGTCTAGTGTATAAATATTCATCACGCACTATATCAAGTACGCCAATGCATTGGCGGTCGGTTGTAACGTTACGTCGCCCGGATATAGCGCCGAACGGATGCAGAGAAAAGCTAGCCGGCGTCATATAGGGAGGGAGGGAGACTATCTCGCGAGCGCTTTGTGACAATAAAAGTCCTTTTTTATTATAATGAAGAAGCATTTAATGGGTGCGGCAATACGCCATCTAGCCTGACTCTGTTTTTATTGTATTGATGCGATCATCCTTTATCGTTCAAGGAATCTCAGAATGAGTTTAAATGGCGGGTAAAATTGCAATCACGATTGATTCACGAGGCTTTTATTGACAATTTATGTTGTATTTTAAATACATATCTTAACCATGGCACACGCTTATAATTTTTTTATTATTTTCAATTAAATATACTACTTTTATATCAATTTTACGATAGCCATATTATTAAAAAAAGTCCGCTTGTTCCTGGAATAAAATAAAAAAAACGCTACAGCTATTTTATTTAGTCATGTAAAATGCACATATCTGATGTTGATTTTTACTGCCATAAGTTACATAAATGATTTAACCTCTGTTGATTTTTTTTTTCGAATAAATGACAGCATATTGGGTATCTTTTATGTATATAGTATGCTAAAAACTATGAATCGGACTTTCCGTATGTTTTTGATAATAACAATGTTTCTTGAGAGACAAAAACAAAATATTACTATATAAATATTGTAAACGGCATTAATTTCAACATTCACAATTTTGCATTGTAAAATTTTTTTACATTTCCAAATGTTAAGTCACTCGCATTCCGGGTTTCACCTTTTAATGCCATTCTATGACACGGACGAAATAAAACGAATACACAATAAAATATTTTGTATCAGTAATATACAATACGACTTACGTTATAAAAAATATAGACTCTTAGGCTAGGAGCTAAATAAACATTACAAATTACATACAAACTGTTTATTGTACTTCAATTCTGTTGCATCTGTGTGATGGAATGCCTGAAGATGCCGAAAAGAGAAACCCGGGCCATTAGTGACAAAACATGTGGAACAAATTTAAATTATGGTAACTTTGTTTTCTACGGAAAATAAAAACATTTCGCAGGTGCATTATGTAGTAATTAACGATCATGGTTTTCCAAAAATATTCCTTTTATAAATGCTACGACATTGTTTGTATATATTGAATAAGAATTTAGTTGGTATATCATGAAATTTGAGAATAAATGAGACAAAATATTGTGTCTCTTCCAAAGAAATATATAAACCACAGTTTAAATTAAGTTTTACACAAACTTTGAAAATATCAGAAGCCGAAATATTTATCAACATCGATGTAAAAAATATTGAAGAGGATAATAGTTTGATATTTTTGACGACATTCATTGAAATGGTCATTTTCTAATAGTGTGATATGTTGTTAAAGACATTACCATTCACTTCGGTTGCATTTAAATTAAGCAGAATTAAAAAAAGCTCATTATAAGTTTAAGGCATTGAAAGCTCAGGTTCCGGATATAAGTATCTTATATTTGGGTGAGGCAAAGTGCCATAAGATTCAAAGCTACCATTCCTTTGATAGGGACTCTTACAATACCCGCCTGTTAATGGTGTCAGCTAGAAACGAAAATACCCACTCGTTTTTGGAATCCAAACGCCGTCGAGTGCCAATTTTGTGCATCATTAAGAAATGAAAAATATCAACTTTGGCGTGTGAAAAAGAAAAACTTCTCGAAAAATCCCTGTCAATATTCGATAGTGTAAATAATAATTAACACTGTGAAAAAATTGCAATGTATTTTAATTCTACATTTTTTTTTAAATAAATATTTACTTGACTACTATTTTTAATAATTATAGCTAGTTCTGATGAAGGCGTAAGCCGAAATAGCTATCAAGTTTATATCTTATGAATTTTATAGTACTTAAATTCATTGCTATTTTTTTACCGTGTAGTAATGGTTTTCTACCAAGTAAATATCAATTCGGTCAATAAATAATTATAGTTCGAATAATTAATGATACCGACTCAATGCGCTTGATAAATTTCAATATAAAATTGAATTGTTGAAACTTTGTACGGTTTCACATATTTGTCGCTAATGAGTCAAGTTTCATCTTTCAGCATCTTCATGCAATTTGTCACACGGACGCAACCGAACTGACACACAATAAACAGTTAGCATCGGTTATATACCAAAGCAGTTAATTACAATGAAAAAACACCGACACTTAGGCTAAGATTCAAATAAACAATTTAAAAAAAATCATTAATATTGATTAAATTATAATAACACTTAATTGCCTGCGATAAGTTATTATTATGCTTAATTTAGTAGGTTGATAAAATGTTACATTATTAAAATGTATCAAGTATTTCTTGTAGAGATTAAATAAATCCGTTAAATCGTACGTTTGGTCTGACGGTGGTGTGATAACGAAATACATCAAAAACATTGTTGTAAAATAGGATACGTTGATATTTTTTTTTTACTTATAATTATATCATCAAAATAATGTTCCGATTCTATTTTTAAGAAATATCATTGAATTATAAAATGATATGTGACAAAGGCATAATAAATAGATATGGTGCTAAAATGGCAACCCTTTGCTATAAATATGTATGATTAATTTTGTTGAACTTACAATTGTGATAATCTAATAAAACACACTTATTCAATGTTTTTAATAATCCTACAAAATAAATAATCCGTTTGTTGACGATATTATATTTTTTTTTTGTAGTCGGTGGTGTATCTATGAAAGGGAAGCATGTATTTTCACGATGGTAGAAAAGTAATCGCTTTTCATGCTTGACGCACGGCGGGAGCATTTCTTCGAATGGATTTCTGTACAGAAATCCAACATGTTATTTGATTTCCAGGAAAATAAACTGACGCAATACTGCTTGGTTTAATAGTCAACTAGAAGTATGTATTAACGAAGAATGAATGCGAGTGAAGACATTGCATTCTGCTATGATACGTAACGTTTATAAGGCAATGAGCGTTGTGCTTAAGGCTACATTTTGTTTTTGAAATAACGTCGATCAAAGAATAAATACTCTATTCAAGAGGCAATTCAATATTTTTCAATTATACAAGAGATCGGTCTTGATTACCTTATTAACATATTTTATATTAATGTAATCAATATGTTTTTTTGTGTTTTTGTGTTTCTGTTCACATGCTTTCTAAAAAAATTGTTCTCAAACCATTATCATTACTTCTAGTCTATTCTATTTGCAATTATAATAATCGTCCCTTGTTTTCTTCGATATATTAGTTGATAGTTTAAATCATAAGTTTGAATTGTTACAATTTTGTATGATTCCACATGTTTTGTCATTTTTTTTTTCATTAATTAGTTTTGGCATTATATCACACGGACGCAAAAGAACTGATGCATAATAAACAGTTAGCACAATATAAAATTTAAAATAACTTCAATTATTCCACGTATTATATTAGACGAAAAGTATTAATTATTGGAAAACACAGACCCCCAGGGCGAGAACTAAAGAGCAGTTAAAACATTTTAATAATATTGATCTAATAATAATTAACACAATTGCCTGTGATAATTTTCATTAACAATTAATCTTATTAATGAGTCATTCTTGAAAGGGGTTTACAACAGATAATAATCAAATATCTTTAAAATAAAATTTAGTGTAACGATTAAACATCAAACCCGGGTATACAAAATATGTGGAATCGTACAAAGTTGTAACAATTCAAATTTGATATTGAAATTCCATCAATCACCTTATCATAAATTTAATCATAAGTATTGGTCATGTTATATGCCACAGTAAAGAGAAATTATTTTTATTCATATATTTTAATATTTTTATAATCGATTGTTCTTCAAATATGTTGATATACCCGTGATTATAATAGTTTTTTTCATTCAGGAAATCCTTAAAAACAATTTTGTTCGTATGCTACACGACAAGAGAGGGTAAAATAAAGAAATTAGTTCAAAGAAAACATGTAGCTTCCTAAATTGAACAAGATGTATATGGATCATTGTTTTGAGACTTTACAACAAAATAAGTCTGTCATAATGCAAAACAAAAGAACACTATCACCAAATTAAGTTGATATAACAGCAAGAACTCAATTACAAAACTATGCCAAATCACCCCCAAGATAATTACTAACTAAAGCTACCTATCATTTTATACAAATTATGCCAAAGTTATTTGTCTCGTAATTGGAAGCATTTGACCATTGTGTGCTTCAAATTAGAGATCTCTTCAGCTCTGTTGAAAACTTTTAAGATGGGCTAATCAGAGCTTCACAGAATAATTAGTAGGCCTGTTATAGGGGCTCGAGTTAGCCGTTATGTTTTAAGATATTTATACCCAACTAAGACGTGCATAATACACTACCAGTAGCGTACAACTAATTATTCTATGACAAATAAAATACTTTTCAAAAAAGTAACATTTTTTTATACTCAGATATTATACTCATTGGAACGTGAGGGATTGACTATTTGCTAGATTGACTGGGTGAAATTGAAATTACAAGTGGTGGAGATTAACGATGTATATACAAAGAGAGGTGAATGAGAGAAGTTAAGCGAAGAAACTAAAAAATTGAGGTGACAAAGGTTAAATACAGACCGCAGCTCCGGGTTACAAGAAGACGAAGAAAGAAAAAATATTCACTTTATGCAGAATCTTAACTAACGCCGGTTATAACAAGAAGCGGTTATCGTTCACCCTTTTTTACTGATAGAACTCTGAAGAGTCTAATAGTTTAGCTAATCCTAATTTTTAAGATCAAATTAATGTCAAGAAATATGCATTCAATCCAACAGACATTTATTGTGACATGGCAAATATAATTTTATTTTTTGAAAATTTATTCACACTGTTTCTATTCAACAGAATCTTCAAATATCTCTGCTTGTAATTTGCGGTATTATTTAAAAATATAATGCCATTGTAAAGTTATTGTTTTACATACGATGTAAAAATAACGTTGTGATAGGTACCGCAGAAAATTCGATGTCATAAAATAATTTTTACTCACTAAATGGTCACATTATAACACTCTATTATCTGTATGCATTCATAAAATATTTTATCAGTGTGGACACTATACCTTATATGATTTCGAAAGATTGCTCATATTATTCTCAAGATATTGACATAAATGATTAAAATTTTGTTTTTATTCATAATACTAACCTTTAAGGTGGCAATCTTAGGATATAACCAGATTGCTTGAACTAAAAATAACCAAATTGAAATTTTTATAACTTTGTATGATTCCACACATTTTGTCACTAACGACGGGGTTTCGCCTTTCGGCATCTTCAGGCATTCTATAACACGGATGAAACAGAACTGACGAGTTCAGTCTGTTGCACTTTTGTGATAAGTTGCCTGACGATGTCGAAATGTGAAACCAGGATCGCCTGGACTCCGTGTAAGAATAACACATTGATTGAATTAGCTTTTCTTTGTCAGTTCCGTTGCATCCGTGAGATAGAATGTCTGAAGATGCCGAAAGACGAAACCCGGGTCGTCAATATCATAAATTATACCAAGAATAGCCATTTTGAAAAACAAATTTGGGCACAAAATATTCGTATTGTAGATTTTGTAAAAATGTGTTTTTGTATAGATATATTCTATTATTGAGCGTTAACTTGATTCAATATATAACTTCATAATCATCTGTGTTTGGCCATATGCCTTACAGCGTATTGCATGCTTTTCCTTAAGTTGCATTATGCTTTAATGTGTATAGAAATGAAGGTTTTCTAGCGATTGAAATGTATTTTAACTCCTATTTCCGTCAAGATCTAGGCGCGCCATTGAATCCTTTTGCGAAATTATCTCGGAAGTTTTGGCTTTCATCTCCTATGGGGAATATTTTCACGTCTTTGTCGAGGAACGCGAGCGAAAATTAACAACACCAAACCATTGTTCTAGTTATGTTTTATTGCGCCATGAAAATTTGATACATAAAACAGAAATTTAATTTAGTTTAAGAACTCTTCGGCGGTTTTTATTTAAAGAAATAAATTCCGCCATGAATTTGTTTCTTTATTAAATTTAGTTTTTATGGCAAAAATTTTACGACCAAAGCTCCAATTATATGATTGAAAACAATAAAAGGCAAGTAAACCGTACACTACCTTTCTACCAAATACGTATTTAAATTTGAATCGTTGAAACTCTGTATGATTCTATGTTTTATCACTTAAAACCCTGGTTTTGCCTTTCGACATCTTCGAGCATTCGGTTGTAACATAACTGACACACATTAAACAGTTTGCATCGGTTATAACGTTAAGTTTTAATAATTAAAATTTTATAATGGAAGAATTATCGATAAGGTATTAGAGTATTCTTGTTTTACAAAAAATTCGCAAACTTTTTGAAGTTTTCTAAATTCAAAAATAAATCTTGACGTCTAATGGGATTATTATGATAACTTTTACATTCTACAACCAGAAAGTTTTGTTAGTCGATTATTTTGCTTTTTTTTCAAAGAGAGTAGAGATATAAGGATAGGTTTAAGACAGGTCAAGAAGTTAGCTAATAGCTTTCGGTTCTTTGCGTTTTTTTTTATAGGAAGTGTGGGGAAAATGTTATCCCTATTCAAGAATAGCGTATATTTTGATTAAGCAAATAAATTTATATGTAAAACTTCCGTAATTGAATTCAAGCCCTTGATTACCGTAAGGAAATCGATTACTATTGCACCACAAATCCAGGTATAACTATATTCTTATATATCATAGATACTTCTTAAGCTTCATTAAAAAAGAAGAGGAAAATATAGAAAAAAATGTAATTTAAAATGTTATTTTAAAGTGTATAATTTTTAAGATGTTAATTGTCATTTATTAACAAAAGTTGGAAAAAATTACATTTAAATAAAAATTAAATACTATTAACACAATTTCATACCATTAAAATCAGGATCAATTTCGCCCATCATGAACATTATCAACTTATCTCAAATCACTATCTAAATGCTTACAATTTATCGAAACTGTTGGCAGTTTTAGTTGGTAGTTATATTATTTAAATATATTGCTGTTCAGTAAGCTTGTTGCGTAATTTTTGGGGCCGAGTACCTCTCAAAATATTAACATGCGTAGATTTACTTTTGCTTTATACAAAACACCCGTTGAATAATTTTCCCTTTCGAGAATTCAATACGTATCTCAATATAATATTGTTCTACAGTAACGATGAAAGTGAAAATATCGTGAATATATATTAAGCTACTTCAATTCAGAAACATTAAGCTGTTTCTTCAGAAATATTTTTTTTTTACTATACAACAACTTATGAAACTCAGTAGTTTTACGTTAGTTGCTAAACCCCTCTACTCAAAAAAGGTTTAAATACGGATGCAATTACGAAAGATTAGTTAGTTTGCTGTGCTTATATTCTATATGTCATTTCCAACATCGTACAAGAGATTTATATTAATAAATATGCAAAAGAAATATGCATTAATGCTTTTAGACACAAATTCAGAAAACACATAAATAATATTAACCTATAAATGCCTCTTAAATCTTACTTCCACCGAGATAACGAAAAGAAAATAGTGTTGAATACCCATACATATGATCAAAATTTCATACACCACTGTTCAGTATTCGTATAGTGTTTCAATATTTTGAAGTGTCTTTTCAAAGCTTATTATTATTTTGGATTATTAAATCACTTGAAGCTCCGCACTATTTTAATGACAGCCAATGTTCAAAGTTGATAGTCAAATGTTTTAAATCAACCACGGAACACAGTCAATCAATTATTAAGTGTATAAAATAGCAACAAGTATTTAACGTCGATTCTACTCACCGTTTATATAAAAAAATTGTGATGGACATCTGTATCAGCACAGATATTTTCTGTTTTATATAATATTATAGATTGAAACTAAAATATAATTTAATATTACTTAGCTCTAATGGAACGGAACAACTACCAGCTCATCCAGAGGTTTGATATTTCATTATATAATATCATAAGAAAACGAATTATGAATCATTAAAAACATTTTTTGGAAATCAATTAAAAATATGATAAAATAAAGCTTATGTATGGTAATTTGAAAGCGAAATGTGTTGTCGTAAAGTTGATTCTACTGTTGTGAGCTTGTTCCCATCAACAATACTTCCATCTCTCACATAAATAATTTTAATATTTTCAAAAGGCCTAATTAAAACTTTATCGCGTCTGATAGATGGTCGTAATAATTCGGAGGATGCGCTTAATTCTAACAATTTGAGCATTTGGTTACAAGCTATAATTATTGGAAATTTGAGAATTTTTGGGTACGTATGCTTCATTTAGTCCACTTTTAGGTAAAAGCTTTTGTGCGTAACCCAACAAACATTCGCCGATAGTAATTATTCATACATTCACTTTTGGAATGACCGATATTATGGTTACGATGAGAAACATATAAAAGTCAATTATATAAACTCTGGAATCAGATTTTCATATTTATAATTGCTCGACCCCTTTACGCCGTACGTTATAATAGGTGTATTTTCTCTCAAGATTTTATCACCTAGATCTTCATTTAATTGCGGCTATATTTACTACTATGTAAGAAGGTTTATTAAATCCAACACATTAAAACAATTGAATCGTGTATTAGGAAAACGTTGAGAGTCAGAAAAGTGAAAATTATTTATCCTCAATCAAATATAGTAAATATAATCTTATTGTCATAGACACCTATTACTTCATTTAGAATTTTGAAAATTTAGTGTCATTGTGTTAAAGTAACAAGCTAGGCCGTTGGAACAGGAGAGAGGATGTGTTGTGTGCCTTTTCTGCACAGCTATATATAGATAAGCAAATGTTAGTTTAAGCATAGTTCTGACGATGGCGTGAGCCGAAATAGCTATCAACTATATTTGTTAAAATAATTTTGTAGAACTAAAATACATTGCTATTTTTTCACCGTGTTGTAATTCTTGTACCCAAAAAAATAAAAGATTTTTTGTTAAAGGTTATATATTTTGGTAAGTTATATTTTCCAATGTAGCTTCGTAACATTTTCGTGCTACACGCATTATTTCAATGCTGTAAGTGCTTTTATAAGATACATACATGGGAGATTTTCGTATTACATTTGTGTATATAGGTATTTTGACGATTTTTGCACACTTAACTCAATTTTAGAAAAAAGTGTTGCGCGATACGTTTTAAAAACTCACTTGTTATGATTCTTTGTGTTTTCAGCACTGATCACTTTACTGTATTAAAATTTGTACTTAAACAATATTACTGCATAAAAAATACTAAAATTATAACGTGTGGCAAAAGTGTAATAAGTATTACTGTTTAGTCACTAATAAACTTGAGAATAAAAACGCAGGTATTTATATCTTGTTTCTATAGTAGCAGAGTAGTCGCATGATCGTTTCAAATAGTGTAATTTTTTTCAAAAAGATGGGTTAGCAAGAATCAAAATATAAATATACTAAAACATCTGTTCTGTATACATTAAACTCACAAAAGCCGAACTCGTACGAGTGTCAACTACTACACTTTGGGACTAGAATTAGCCAGTTTTTAATTAGCAAAAATCTCAATATTCAATCAATTATTTACAGCTAACTATAAACCAAATTAAAATTACAATAGCTGAACATAATAGTCATAACGTAATAAATATCAAAAGGCATAACTTTATCTTCTATAGTGATTTTAACATTTTTTTATTTTCAACGGTTATTGTGTATTTTTTGTTTTGTTTTTAATATTACTTTTGACGAATTGATAAATGCATTGCTAACTTTATTCAAAAAAGGAGCTTTTATAAACATAAAAGCTTTATTAAATATGCAATGGCTTATCATTTGTAACCGCTAAGTTATTCAAGAGAAGTTCAAAACGCTTTTTCGTTTGAGCTTTTTCGACTGACGCTTGACAAACGCTGTCAGCTTTCATACTTGAGATACACAATCATTTTTTTTTAATATTCTATCCAAATAAATATAAAATATTCACAAGCAAATTTTATCATACTATTATCAGTTTTAAGATTATTCAAAGAACATTTACAATAAATTTTCCAACGTACAATACATACTTTAAACGGCGAGAAAACTCTTGAAGACTTTGTTATACAATATAATGCTTTATAATAGAGATGCGTATCTATCGAGATATTATCTATTCATCGAATAATTTTCCGTGCGAGCTTCTGTGAGATTTCATGGAAATCGTGTTAACCTATCGACAGAAGAATAAGGTACCCAGAAATTTTGTGTACATTAATTATGTATTATAATAATTAATTGGGTCAAAAATAATAAAGCTTAAATAACCGCTTTCACGTTTATGTATTATCATAATAATCAAAATAATAACGTATATTTTAGAGTACCTACTTTCTCGATAGCAGCAGATATTTCTCACAAAGAAATCGAAAAGAGCTTTTATACCTCCAACAATACTTTTTCTTTCTCTGTGTATTTTTCACAACAATCGGTTTAGGATAATACGAACAAGTGACATTATAATTTCTTAGTAATTTTAATTTGGTGATATCAGTGTGAAAGTTCTTTTTTTATGGCTTATAAAAATCATGTGTATTTACGATATCGACTGAGGGTGATTGATAGAATTCTAATATCGAATTTGAAATGTGAAAGGCAAAATCTGGATCGTGAATGACAAAACATGTGGAAATAAAAAAAAGTTTCAACAATTCAAACATACATAATGTTTTTTTTTATGTATAATGTATGTAACGTTTCGCATGTTTACACTTATTTTCTTTTTGCAATCTTGACCATGTGTTTGAATTGCAAGGATTTGTCTTTTTAAATTATCATTGATTTGAAGCACATTAAAAAATTTAATTAACTAATATTAGCAAAAAATGATAAAAGCATTACATGGTATTTTTGGCATTAAACATGTCTAAAACTACAACACTACTTAAGTTTAGTATGAGTATAAGAAACTGTTATAAACTGTTTAAAAAGAGAAAGTTTTTTTCTGGGAAATTTAACATTTTAATTAAACACGGTGAGAAAATAGCAATGCATTTTAGCTCTACTAAATATATACGATTTAAAGTTGTAGATGTTTCGGCTTACGCCTTTATCAGAACAAGTGCTTTTTTTCACCATTTAATTATGGAGATATATCAAATAAATGTCAATTCAATTAATAAACTTTCACTAAGCTTAAGTTAATATTTCAACGTTAAAATCATTTATTTTGTTTATGTATTATGTCAGTCTAAGGTACATATTTTTTAATTGAATTTATAAACTATCTTACGAACTAAAAGTGTTCTCACACAAGCTATGCTTTTTCAAACATCAAAATAGTTATAACTCTTTTTTTTCAAAAATGATAATTTTTCACGAGAATAAATTTAAATCTGGCTGAAATTTCGTACGTGTATTTAAGCGCAATGAAGGGAAATGCTTTCGGCTAGAAGAGTTGGTAAATGCAAACCAAAAAAGTGTAAAGAAATTGCAACAACCATTTCATGTAACAAACAAAAAAAACTAACTATATCCCCCAGCAAATGAATACTAGTGCTAGTACATGCTTTTCAGTATGTTTCTTTCGCTTTTGCAAAAACAGATATAAACAACATTTTAAAGAATAGAGCTTTCAGATAATAAAATAATAAGGATCTTAAATCACCATTGTTCTATCAAAAACTATCAATCCGAGAATAATTGGTACGTTAATTATATCTTTAATAACAAAGAACGATTCCTAAGCATTGCATTATACTTTTCTTCGAATAATAAAACACTTTCAGTACTTATTTGCACAGTATATTTTTTGATCAAGACGGGTTTCGCTAATCACGAGCACTATCAAATAGTAAAATACAATTTACAAGCAAGTCTATTTACGCAAAAATATTGAGTTAAAGGCAGCAATTATACAAAACCATTTAACAGGAAATCATACAATATAAAAACAAATAAGATGAATTAATTTAAAAATTAAAGGGTAACAATCGGTCAATAATACATTTCAAACAAAATTAAAGTAAATCAATAATCCACTAAGAGCTCTAAACAATCATAAAGAACTCATAACGATTATTGAAGAGTGGGAAATTTTAATAAACAAAATAACCTGCACTTAAAAATTTAATGAAAACCATGTCTTTCCATCAAGAAGTGACAGTTAACACCTTAAAAGTGATTGTATTATAGACTGAGGAAAGCAAAGAAAAGCATTCTATTGATTGAATTAGCATTTACTTCGTAGAACTCCATTATAACACGGTGTAAAAATAGCAATGTATTTTAGTTCTACAATTTTATTTTGATATAGTTCATAGCTATTTCAGCTCACGTCATCGTCAGAACAATAGAACTATTCTTTGTATACATTCATACACTTTGTATGAATTTATATAAAGTATATGGTTATGTCGTATGTCTGTTATGCGGTGTAGTGGCCAACGTCATTTTCTTCCATTTTGGATATCACTGTCCCGAATCCCAACAAGAAAAACATTACTATAGGAATCCTTAAAAAAGGGACAGAGTAACCCGTAAAAAAATGTTAAGATACCGCCAAAGTGTCGATTGAAAATGTCATTAAAGTAATAAATATTTTAAATAATAAAAACACATTTTTTTAGTACTTATTTCCACAATATATTTTTTGATCAGGACCGGTTTCGCTCATCGCGAGCATTATCAACTGATGATACTATGATGAACTAGATCAGTTGATAATGCTCGCGATGAGCGAAACCGGTCCTGATCAAAAAATATATTGTGGAAATAAGTACTAAAAAAATGTGTTTTTATTATTTAAAATATAATGCCTTTCCATCAAGAAGTGACAGTTAACACCTTAAAAGTGAGTAATAAATATTGATAGTTATAATTCGTAATTAAACAATATTTACTTTAAAAAAAACTGTTAAAACTTTGTACGATTCCACATGTTTTGTCACTAACGACCCGGGTTTCGCCTTTCGGCATCTTCAGGCATTCCATCACTCGGATGCAACAGAACTGACGTAAAATAAACAATTAGCATTGTATACATACCAAAGTTACCAATTGCAGGAAAACACTCACCCCTAGGCAAGCAGTACATTACAGCTAAAACAAATTTTACAATATCAATCTAATAATAATTAACACAATTGCCTGAGCCCAATTTTTTTTTCATATAGAGAATACCTACTACCAAATATCTAGTGACGAAACATTAGAATTTACGTCACGAGATGACGATGTCATTAGATGAAAATGTACTTTGGTATAATGCCTTAGGACTTAGATAACACCAGATACTGGAATAAATTAAGTTTCTTGAGTAATACGAGTTTAAAAAATAAAAAAAACAACTCGCTTACAGTGTCAGACCGGCGTTTTATTGCAAGAACTCGTTTGCAAAAACTTTAGTTGACCACAAGGACAACATTAAGTTTGGGGATATAATTATTTTCGACTGAAGGTCGATATCATAATAAAAAAATATTTACTGGGTTTCCCAAGTTTTGTAACCCCTTCTCCGTTGCAAGTGAAACAATCGCACAAACGTAACGAGTTTGAAAAAGCAAACAACTCTTAAGATTGGTTTTGTTGCATATGAAAATCAAACATAAGCATTGTGTATTTTTCACAATAAAAGAAAACATGGCGCAGTGTTTTTCGCAATATATTATTCTGTGTTATGAGAATTTTTCCAATTTTTTACGGCAGTGTTGCGAGCGCCGCTGCCGTGGGTGAAATATATTTTGATTATTGCAATGTCAAATATTTCAAATCGTAATATATTTTGCAGAAAAAAAAAGCTTTCACAAAGAAAATGAACATATTTTTCAAATTAAAATGTGTACTGTTTATGTCGCACAATGAAACAAAAATAGCGGCTGTTTTGTTTCGATTTTTTGATGTGGGCAAGAGGTCGAAACCTGGAGCGATGTAAATATGTCAATTATCGATAGAAAAAAAAGTTTTCTGCTGCCAAAAGCTCTTAGTGTCAATATTATTATTTTGTGACACGAAGTGGTAATAGAAAAGAATAAGTAAATAAGTCATGAAAAATTGAAACGTTATAAGGTTTATTTTGTTATTATGATCAAAATCAGTTTCACAACGAATCGAACATTATCATAAAAATTGTTTTATCACTAAAATTTGTTTTCATAATAAGATTTCGCAGCTTACACATAAAAAATAAATTTTCATATCGACTGAATGTGCTTGGTGGAATTTCAATATCAAATTTGAATTGTCAAAACTTTGTACGATTCCACATGTTATGTCAGTTCTGTTTCATCCTTGTCATAGAATGCCTGAAGATTCCAAAAGCCGAAACCTGTGTCATTAGTGAAAAAACATGTGAAATCGTACAAAGTTTTAAAAATTCAAACATGTGGAAATGTATATAGTATCAACAATTCAAAAAAAAAAAAAAAAGTTTGTTGAATAGATATATTATATATATGGTCAACTATGTTTGATTAATTGTCGTCAGATTGGTTGATTGAAAGAAACTGTGTTTGCCTTAAAAAAAACTTAAGATCTAAAGACAGCATATACAGATAAAAGATTTTGTATTATAATTAAATAAGTTTCTTTTAACATTTAACATTTTTGAAAACTTTTTTTGAAAAATTTTCAACAAGTAGTAGAATAGTTCAATCAGAAATACAAAGCTAACTAAATCTACTTTTTTAGATCCCGCTTTCCGCATCAGTGGATCTTTTAATTACTTACAATCATGTCGGCGCGCTATCCCTTCGCAAACACAGACCGAGTTTACCATAATGGCCAAATAAAGGGAGTTTTTGTCGAGTCCACTAGAATGCGCCCCATTCTTAAATTAAACCCAAAGTCATACAAATGAAAAGATAATTTTCCAATTAAGCCCAGTGCATCGTTAAGCAGATGCTTGGGGAAATGTCATCACGCCGTACTCGGCTAGCCGTGTTAACATTTTTCGAAGGGGAGTGGGACATCGTCATGCAAAATGGTGCGTGTTGCTATACGGTGTGCACAAATTTCTTCGTCCTGCGGTCGTATTTTCGTCTATTACTGACTTGACAATTACTGAACCTAGGCTGTAATTTTCAACAGCTACACAACCTTAAAAATGTGCTTAACATAAATAACATGCAATTCAAAAAAGAGTTCAGTGGCGAAGATATTAAAATCACACGGAGGAAAAATATCAATGTATTTTAGTACTTATATGTATTTTACTAGACTTAGTTATGACGATGGCGTGAGCCGAAATAGCTAACTATATCTTATATAAAATTTTGTAGAACTTAAATACATCGCTATTTTTCACAATTTAAATCGACAGCATAAAAACAGCAAAACTTCAATTTATTTAATTTTCATTTTATTGCATTTTTTAATTTTCAGTCAATGGTTTCTTAAAACCGCAAAAAAAACAATCTTAACAAATATATAGCTTTTAATTAAGCTTCCTTAATTAAATCATATTTTTTAAGCAGCGTAAATGTCCATTAGTTAACAGTTTTATCACCACATGTCATATCATAAATTAATTCCAGGATTTTTTTATCAATATAATTAGGTATGATTTAAAATAAATATAAATAAATTTTCTTGTCGGATTCAATGAAATTATAATTTTAGTCATACTATTTGCTTATACAATATATTACTTTAAACTTTGCAAAAATTATTAAAATAACAGAAAAAAACTCCAATTGGTTTTTTTTTAATATCTTTACAATTGAAATAAATATATTATAAATTTTAATTTCTTTAGTGAGTGAGTGGATTTAAAGATATTCTATAATGACTCGCTGTCAGATTATTAAAAAAATCCCTTTTTTTACAAAAATATAAAGTTTTAACTGTCACATAAAAAAATTACTTTAAGGATATTTGCTGTTTTTAGGACAAGGTTTTCAATTATTTGAAAATGTATAGTGAAAAAAATCAATCATTCAAAATTTGATAATGGTCATATGGTATTTTTTATTAAAATTTATTGAAAAATAAGTTGCATAAATAAAATAAAGCTTAATTCCTTTTATTATTAAAAATAAAAATATATTATATAGTGAAATGATTCAAACAAGAATGTAAATAATATACTTTAATGGGCGTCTCCATAAATGAGCTTTTTTTATACAAAAGTGCATTAATTGACTGTAGTTAACGAGACATTAATATAAAAATTGCAAACGACAAATTAAAAGGTTAAATTGTATGATATATTATATTGACTAAAGGTACTTGATAGAATTTTAATACCAAATTTGATTTTCTGAAACTTTGTATGATTCTACATGTTTTGTAACTAAAGACCTGAGTTTCACCTTTTGGCATAAAGGCAAGGTCAGCTATGTTGCGTCCGTATAATATAATGTTTGTAGATGCTGAAAGGTGAAACTCAGGTCGTTGGTGACAAAAAATCTGGAATCGCACAAAGTTTCAACAATTCTAATTTGAATTGTTTAATTTTAATTCAAAAGTTTGTCTAGTCACTTAGTTATTTTGATATAATAACGTACCCACCCTTATCGTATATGAAAAATGATTAGTTATGAAGTAGTTCTTGTGAAATCTTTCCACTTCATAAAATACTCACGTGCAGTTTTATTGCTTCTAACTAAGTACAGTAACAAATATTAATTAAACGAAACACTTTTATGAACATATTATCATATTTTACAATCAAATAAATTACTTCCGATATGGTTTGTGTCAAATAATACAAGTAATATCCTTACGAAATATCTCCTGTCGTTCAAATTTTTGTTGCACGGTAAAATCTTGACGCCACGCAAATAAAAGAATAACCTATTCGTCATCGTTTCTTCAACGAGATTTTCTGGCAATCAAATCTGAGACAATGCTCCAATAAAGAAAAGAAAGCAATCATACGAAAAGTCATTCATCGCAGATTTTTTTATGAACTAATAATATTTGCATTTAGACGAAAAAAGCCTAGACTTAGGGCTCACCCTGTGTTTTGGACATTGCTTGAGTATAGTGCAGTTATATCAAACTGGTGGTTATTGAGCTTTGTGTCATGTTTTATACACACTAAATTTATTTCATTTATTGCGTGTTTTAATTTAATTAATTAAGCTTAATTAAGGGTTGTTATTTCGTATGATTCTTTAAGCTTGTAGTATATAAAGTGGATTCATTCTGAAAGTTGACCACGAGCCTATATGTTAAAGAAGGTATTCATTACGTTTAACATTAAATACATGACCCAGCAATATTTCGAGTCAATGGATATTTTCTTTAATTTAAGATATCGACTGAAGGTGCTTGATGAAATTTCAGTATCAAATTTGATTTGTTACAACTTTGTACGATTCCACATGTTTTATCACTAACGACCCGGCTTTCGATGTTCAACATCTTCAGGCATTCTATCACACGGAAGCAACAAAGCTGACAGTCAGCAACTGACCAATGTTGCGTCCGTGTTATAGAATGCCTGAAGATGCCGAAAGGCGAAACTCGGGTCTCTATTGACAAAACATGTGGAATCTTACTAAGTTGTAACAATTCAAATTGGATATTTTATTATTTGAAATTATAATAAAAGAGTGAAAAGTCGATTGTTTTAAATAGCCTTAATCGTGTTATACTCACTAAGATGACGCAATATCACGGAAGACGAATTGTCAACGAAAGAAAAGGATTGGTTAATCCTTTTTTTGTTGTTAAAAATGTTAAGTATTACCTTATTACAAAAGCGTCGAGAGGCTTCGTCACTGGGCCACGCCGATGTTCAATTTTTTTTTGTATTACAGATTTATTTGAACGAAAACTAGTTTTATTATTACATTTGAAATAATTGTATATTTATTTACGATTTTTTCAGGTTGGTGACCGCTGTGATATAGGCTATATTATAGTTAGGGTCCACATGCTCGGTAAGGGCTTTTGCCACGATGGAAGGCATAAAATTTGGGATCCCACTTAAAGAAATGGCCCCTGCGAAGGTAGAGGGGACAAGAAAGGACGGACGGGGACCAAAGGGGACTGGAACGTTTGTGGATAAGGGACAATTGACGATTTATTCAAGCGTTTTGTTTATATAACACCTACGGGCAGAAGCGCCTTATGACATATTGGTCAGTTGCGAAAGAGATTTGGATATAACTAAAGCTTTGGGAGGCTATGTAGGAAAGGTCGAATATCAGAACGAGGCCTTCCATTTCGGAAGCTTTTACTATAGGGACCTGCAAAAGTTTCACAAGCACGCCTACAATATGATTGGAATAGAGAATAACATAACGGTATACGAACACAGCATGAATAATTCCGATATTTTTCACCTGAATATAATATATGAAGCTTTTGTCTCACATCTCACGTACATATTTCACTTTGCTGAAATTTAAGTTTAAAGAATTAATTTTACAAATAGAAAAACGTCTTACTTAAATGATTCTTTTATGACTTCTGGATAGAGTCAGAGAAGAATAGATCTATTTAATTTTCTGGGAAGAAAGTCTCAAATGTAGTGATACATGTTTATTAAAATTCTCGATTTTGATAAAACTGAAAAAAGGTAATTTTAAATCGAATATATTTTTTGAGTTGACCACATAGCCAAAAACACTGATTAAACTTCTCGATCATTGGTCATAGTTTTTGGTTTCATGTGTTATATGTTTCGAATTTTATTATAGAAAGTCAAAATATGTGATTTTAATCGATCGTAATGTAAAGCACGGATTTCTGCGATGTGTAAACACCTGTTAAATTATTCCACTCTTAAATCAGGAGGTAGCGAAAGCGATTTAACACGTCGGATGCTGAAAACTCACCTGGTGCGTAATCCATTATATTGATCAAACGATTATTGCATTAAGAGTTACTCCATGTTTGTATAATATAAAATATTGAAAAGTGATTGCTACAAGCCATCTTATATAAATGTAGCATTTTTTAATAAAATGTGTTACACGTGTAAATGTGGTTCCAAAATACGTATGTACGAGGTAGGTGTTTTTCCGCAGCCAAAGTGTTAAAAGACACTTCTTCAGTACGAACATTATTCGCCTAGCCTTACTTTCTTCGAAAAATATAGTGTCTTTTTGAAAAGCGGTCCTCGACGAAAATCTTTTTTTTTATAACAACAAAAAAGTACAAAAATTACACCACGATTAATTTGAGATTATAAACAATAAATGGTAATAATTAAACGCTTTTTCTTAACAAGCATTAAGTCCGTATTCGTAAGGGTCTCATTATTATTAATCTTAAGCGTTGGAGAAGTTTTACAGTACTTAGCTAGAATATGAAAATTATATATAATGAATCAAACTTGAATTGTTACAACTATGTACGATTCCACATGTTTTGTCACTAACGATCCATTCGCCATTCCGCATCTTCAGGCATTCTATCACATGGATGCAACAGAACTGACATGACTGAAACATGTGAAATCGTACAAAGCTGTAACAATTCGAATTTGATACTGAAATTCCATAACGCACTTTCAGTTGATATCATAAATTATATAATGAATCAATTAGGATCATCCATAAAAAATAAAACTCTTAAGAAAATATTATCAGTGAAATTTGAGTAGTTATAAAAATATATTTCAAACAATATGTAGGTTTATACATTTAGCATATGTATACAATACCATTGTACTTAACAGTATGTATGATAGTTTGGCAATCTATCAAAGCAAGAGAACAAAACAGTGTCCAGTCTAGAGAGAAATATCTGTGGGTGACATGCTGACAACGTATTTGACATGTCAAATGATTAGGGTTGTCAGCTATTTTGACCGATTTGGAAATACAAACATGTTCCAAATTAAAACAAAGGGAAGTAGTTTAAGTTGTAAAAATAGCACGATTGAAAAAATAAAATCTGAATTGGAATGAGTATATTATACAACTCCCAAAAACATTATACTATTATTAGAGAAAACTGTATAGCCTCAAAGCACTTACATTTTAAATTACATTTACGGTTTTAGAATCAAAAAATATTTCGAGTCTAGAGTTATGCCTTTCGAAGTTATTGGATAAAAACAAACCATTTTATCAAGAAATAAACAGATCCCGATCCAATTCAATGCCTATTTTAAACGAGTAATTAAGTCTCCGTTATTATTCCTTACATGAAATTAGTTTACTAAAAAGTCATTCTGCTGTAACGTTTTTAAGATTGTCGTTTCCGAAATTGAATCTCATTAGATTCAAGTCAAAAGTTAGTTAATTGTTTTGAGATACATATTTAGCTATTCAAGTGTTAACTGTCATTTCTTGATGGAAAAGCATGATAACACGGTGAAAACATAGCAATGTATTTTAGTTCTACATTTTTTGTGAGACATAGTTGATAGCTATTTGGGCTCACAAATAGCTATTAACTATGTCTTACAAAAAATGTTGTAGAGCAATAATACATTGCTATTTTTTTCACCGCGTTATAATGGAGTTCTACCAAATGAATGCCAATTCAATCAATGAAAATCATGATATTTTAAATAATGAAAACAAATTTTTCATTGCTAATTTCCACAAATTATTTTATGATCAGAACCGTTTTGGCTCACTGCGAGCATAATCGACTGATGACATCACAAAAATTTTGTGATGAGCTATACCGGTACTGATCATAACATACATTGTGGAAATAAGTACTAAAAATGCACATTCACTATTTAAAATATATTTGGCGCCTTACATTTTTTATTTAATTAATTTTATATACAAGCGATGAAAACTGTTTCATGATACATTGACTGCGTCACAAAATACCTGAAGATTCTGAAAGGAAAAATTGTTCTTGAATTTTTGTACTATAATGAATAATTCTACAATCCCAATCATTATTTAATTTTGAATTTTTACAACTTTGTACGATTCCACATGTTTTGTCACTAACGACCCGGGTTTCGCCTTTCGGCATCTTCAGGCATTCTGTAACACGGGTGCAACAGAACTGACAAGCTGACGTGTGATAGAATGCATGAAGATGCCCAAAGGCGAAACCCGGGTTGTTAGTGACAAAACATGTAGAACCGTAAAAAGTTGTGAAAATTCAAATTTGATATTGAAATTCCATCAAGCACCTTCAGTCGATATCATAAACCATTCATTTTTTTTTCTATCCAAATATAATTCAGTTGAAATGTATCTAGCATCTATTTTACTAGTAACATTACTCTAATTCGATGTTCTCGGATATGGGTCAACAATCTATGACGTAGTTCAAACGATAACCATTATATAATAAAACGCATCAGGGCAAGTTTCTCAGATGTTCAAATGGAGATTAAGTCTCACCCGGTTCTTCTTAGAAACCCCTAAGAATAAACTATATGTAAGGATTCAATCTAATCATTTGATATTGAAATTTCTCGGAATGAATCAAAGATTTTCGAAATACAGAGAACCTTGTTTGCATCATATGCTACTACGAATAGAGGTATAGCGGAAAAAACCAGAGTAATAAAAGATTTTTATAACAACATACGTTATGTCAATTTCAACAAAAGATATTCAGTCCTTTCTTTAAGGAAATGAACAAATGAAAACACTTTTTGATATGAATAAAAGAAACTTTCAAAATTATTAATTATTTTGTTATTGCTCCATTACCTTTATTTTTGTAACACGAGATAGAAACAAGTGTATTTTTACAATATCTATTTTTTTGAGTTATGATATTTAAATTCGTTCTTTGATAAATGATTTCTTTCGGTGTAAATGTAGAAAAAAAGCTCACTGATATTCATACGTGATGGGCCGGATGGGGATATCGTTCGCCGGATGTATAAGAATTTGTAAGGGCGGAAATTCATTTCCAATTCAAGGCCGGACGTGAATTAGTAATGCGGGCCCCAAAAAATGGCCTCCTGCGGGGCCTACAGATTTAATAAAAATTGGTTTAATGATATAGCCTTAGTAGAAACGTGTCGCTGTCCCGGAGCAGCAGAAGGTATTTATATTTAAAATAAACCAAGGATTTCAAAGCGAATTTGTTGGCAATTTTTTTTAAAAAAGTTTTTACTCAAAGCAATATTTAACTCTTTCAATTTTCGTTAATAATTAATTTTAAGTGACTATGGCTTTTGGCTTTCAATCGACTGATTAATAAAAGCCTTCGTAGTACAACTATTGGGTGATTTCGTCAGATGTAGCTTTTTTAATCAACAGATATCTTTAATAAATTATTATATTGACTGAAAGTGCTTGATGGAAGTAAAATCTTAAATTTCATCGAAATTTCGCCTTTCGGCATCTTCGGGCATTTTATCACACGGATATAGCAGAACTGACTATATTTTTTAAGTACTATATATTATATATTTTAAATAATAAAAACACATTTTAATTCTAATTTCCACAATAAATTTTTTGATCGAGACCGATTTCGCTCATCACGAGCATTCCGGTTCTGATCAAAAAATATACACCCAGTCCTTTTTTACGCGATTTTTTTTTTACGCGAATTCGATTATACGCGATTTTTTTGGACGGCACCTTTACATTTTTTTAAGCCTTTCATTCATTTTTACGCGATTTTTTCCCCAAATTCGTTTTAAAGAAGAAATTTGTATATGATGCTAGGCTTGTACGTTTCATTATTTTTTTAAGTAAAATATATGATTATTTTTAAAACTTAATTTTGTAAAGAATTCCATTTTTTTAAATATGCATAATAGTGTAGTGTAGACTAGTGTATCGGATATTATGCGAATTTATGTTTTAGGGTGTGTAAAGAAATGTTATGCAATTGCAAGTTGTGATTTTTTTACGCGATTTTTTTTACGCGCCTTTATCTGGAACCAATGTATCGCGTAAGAAAAGGACTGGGTGTATTGTGGAAATAGGTACTAAAATGTGTTTTTATTTTTTTAAATATCATTCCTTTCCATCAAGAAGTGACTTTAAAGTGATTGAAAAAATATATTATATATGGTTACATATTCTCGTTGATGTGCTGGTCAATGACTATGCCCTACGTGGCTATTAGCATGTACGAAAAATATTTTTTTTATATACCTATCCGATCCCAAAAATCAGACCGTGTAGACAAACATTCGTCTTGTTCACTTGTAAGGTGTTAACTGTCACTTCTTGATGGAAAGGCATGATATTTTAAATAAGAAAAACACATTTTTTTAGTACTTATTTCCACAATATATTCTATATCTAGCATCATATATATATTATATAGCATCATCAGTTGATAATGCTCGCGATGAGCGAAACCGGTCCTGATCAAAAAATATATTGTGGAAATAAGTACTAAAAAAATGTGTTTTTATTATTTAAAAAAAAAAAAAATCGTCTTGTTCTGTCTCCTAAGAAACCTAAATCACTTCCTTCTTTGTAACAAAGAGGATTAGCAATTATGTAACAAACAGTTCTTGTAAAGAAAATTCTGTTGGGATACCTGCAAAGTCCATATCCGTCAAATTGAAAGCGGGTTTGTTTTTTTCAAAAGGCTTTAGGAAATAATATTCACATACACGCATAAAAAGTGTTATGTATAAACTTAATAAAGGAACCAAGCTGACAAAAAATTACGCCATCTTAAGATTAAAGTTTTCCTTGATAGCATTTTGTTTTAATTCAGCAAAAAAAAAAACAATGAGAATGATGTGCTTATTTTTTTGTTAGACCGAATAAGGAGATGACTTTAATCTCTCTTGTGAGCGATGACGTCATTGTTCCCTTTCCTTGCGGACAATACAGAAGCTTTTGCGTATGAAATCACACCGCATGACGTCACCGCCTACGGTGCACATTTAATAATACAAAAGCTCCTGAAAGTTAAATGAGTGACAGTAATATTTTATACGCACTCTTTTTGAGGTTCTTATTATATTTCAGGTACTTGCCCACGTCTTTTGTCACATTTATTTTATACATGGTCATGTAACATTTATGTCAATCGATTTGCTTCCTTTTGGTTGACAGATGTCTCAATACGAATGATGCTTTGTACGCCAACGCTTATGTGATTATCGAAAATTTTATACAAACAACTTACACTAATGATTCAGTATCATTTAAATCCATACGTAAATATGATTGTTTTACAAATACAAGCGAAAAAATCGTATTTTTTCCAAATGGAATCAAATTATAGGAATTATATTATTTATATACTAGGACAAGCTAAGATCAATTTCGTACTTATTTTCACAATATCTTTTATGATCAGAACCAGTTTCGCTCATCGAAAGCATTATCAACTGAATTATTAAAAAAGATTCAATGACTTTAAAAGTGTTTAATGTCACTTCTTGATGGAAAAGCATGATATTTTAAATAATAATAACATATTTTTTAGTACTCATTTTCACAATATATTCTATGATCAAGACCGGTTTCACTCATCACGAGCATTATCAACTAAATTTTTAAAAAAGATAAAATCACATAGAAGAAATTAAATCTCTTGATTGAATTGACATTTACTTAGTAGAACTCTACTATAACACGTTAAAAAAATAGCAATGTATTTTAGTTTGACAATTTTTTTTTATAAGCAATAGTTGTTTTTTTTTTTTTTTTTTGGGATATCAAATCCATGGAGCGTTAAAATCTATGACGCGTCAGCATCAGAGCTCTTCAGGTCTCCTCCATCTCTCATATATAGATTTAATTTTGTTATAATTGTTGTGTCATTGTTGACAATATTAGGTCGCAGCTGAGCCGGGGAACCCACAATGAGTGCAGCTCACGCGGACACCATACGCATTATATTCACTCACGCATACGTGTGCATACAGGCACACACACAGCCACACGCATGCATATACAATACGTAAGGAAATAAAATAGGAAAGTAATTTTCAGATGCCGAGGTTGTCCTTGTTGGGATTAAGATCTGTAACAACAAACCTATGGCGGGTCATCGAGCAGAACCGCTCTCGGCCTTAGACGATTACTCGGTACTGTCTCATCATAATTACGTAGATAAGAAATTGTAGGGTTATAATGTTTGCCTATATCGCTGTGAAAGTTTCGAGACATTTCACGAACGAACTCTCGAATTGTAGGCATTTTCAAGTCTCTATGTAACAGCGAATTGCGAACGTAACACGGGGCATTGATTTCGCAATGATTTATTTTGAACAATTTGAAGTGTCTTCAGATACTTCTGGCGAGCATAAGCCCACACTGGAGTAGCGTACACCATAATTGGCCGAGTTATAGCTGTATAGAGGAGCAGCTTGCATTTGAGAGTAAGCTTGCTCTTCACATTGACCATAAAATTTAGTCTAGCTTTTACACCATACGCTTGACGTTTTTTAATCGCGGTGTGCTCATTGAATTTTAGTCTATTGTCTAGAGTGAGACCTAGATACTTGACAGTATTGGACCACTTGATTTCTGTATTTTTCATACGAATGCAATCGAAATTGGGTTTTCTAATGAAACCCTTTGAAAACATAACTGCAGCGCTTTTTTCGGTATTGATTTTAATTCGCCAGTGTTCACATCAGTCCGCTATGATATCAGCCAATAGCTGGACTTGTGTGACAGCACTTTGCCGATTACGAGATTTTGATAAAATAGCAGTATCATCTGCGTACTGAGCTATAACTGCTTCGCTTTCCCCACCGCAAGGAATGTCATGCGTGAATATGTTATACAGTATGGATCCCAGGACGGAGCCTTGCGGGAAACCTGCCTAGATCGGTCTTAAGGAGGATCGAATTACACCCATTTTGACTTTGAAATGTCTATCCGTCACGAACGAGTTGAGAATCTTTACTAGTGGTAATCCTGTGCCAGCCTTCGACATTTTGAATACGAGCCCTTCGGTCCATACCCTGTCGAAGGCTTTAGCAATATCTAAAAAGAGGCCCGCCGTGACCTCTTTATGAATGAATCCACTTGCGATCAACTCTACTACCCGAAGAAGTTGGTGGTTTGTCGAGTGATTCGCGCGGAAACCGTGCTGTGTGTCTGGGATTATCTTTTTCTCTTGCACCACTTCTTGCAGTATAGCTTTAATTACACGCTCCTCTAGAATTTTGATCATTGCGGGTAGCAAGCTTATTGGTCGATGGTTCATCGGAAGCGTGTGATCTTTCCCAGGCTTTGGAATTAGAATAATATCCGCTTCCTTCCAATGTGATGGAAAATATAGTAATCTTAAGCACGCGTTGATAATATTGACTAATGAGCTAATACCTTTAAGCGGTAGATGTTTGAGAGCTTTATTACCGATTCTGTCATTACCCAAAGCTTTTCTGTCAGGAAGCGCTTTGATCAGTCCATCCACCTCGGCAAATGTGGAAGGACAAATAGTTTGACAGTCTACAGTTAAGGGTTGTTCTAGGATTAGCTTAGCGGTTGCTTCTATATCTAACACGCTATTTTTCAAGTGTGAATTACTTGTGTCAATTGTATTGGGTGTAAATTGTTTCTGGAGGCTATCCGCAAACTCTTCCACCTTTTCACTGATGGTGAATACGGGACCCTTTGCTCCGTGAAGTGGCATTATGGGGTATTTTTCTGCGCGGAGAACTTTGGAGAGAGCCCAGTATGGGTCGCTTCCTTTGACGAGTTCATTTAAGTAGTCGTCGGTAGTTTTTTCGCGATGAGCCTTCATGGCTCATCGGATTTCTGCTGACAATCGGTTGACGCGTTGTCTTACTAAGGGGTTGCAGAACTTTTTCCATTCCTTTCTCGCGCTCCGTCTATCATTTATAAGCTGTCATATATCTGCTGGAAGCGCTTTACTGTGCGGGGAATTTTTTACCGTTTTACTGGCATATGCAGCAGCTAAATTGATATTTGTTGCTTATGAATCTCAAGATCGATGCCTTGAATATACGTTAAGTCACTGTGCGGGATAAGCATGTCGTTAACAAAATTCTCGAATTCCTTCCATTCCATTCCATTGGTTAATATTTCGTGTCTGATTAAAATTATTACAAATATGCTATAGTTGATAGCTACTTCGACTCATACCATCGTCAGAACTCAGTCAGTATATTATATATAATTTTCTTGGTGGAAAAGCATGATATTTTAAATAATAAAAATGTTTTTTTTAGTATAATGCTCACGTCCTGATCATATACTATATTATGGAAATGAATACTAAAAAATGTGCTTTTAAGATAGGATCATTATTAATCTTTTATAAGTTTTCGCTTTTTTGTAAGTGTCTTATTTCCACTGTACAACTTACATTTTATAAATTTAAAATTTACACTTAGTACAGCACTGTATATAATATTAATGAAAAATATTCAACACTGAACGTTTTTTTAGTTTTCATGACTACTCAAATAGTACATATAACGCCTCGGCAAAGAAAAAAACTGCTTATACTTACATCATATCGGAATTAAGTTTCTAGTTGTTTTTTAATACGTAGGAAATCTTCAATTGGTCTTACCTGAAAATAAAATAAACATCATTAGTACATCTCATTATTGTTCATTTAACAATATTTGTCTCTTCTTTCTGATTATCTCAGGTAGTACTTTATGCGTACAGTATAACGTTTATTACGATTATTTCTGTCTGTGTAATATAATACAAATATTATACTCAAAACAAAGAACATAAAATGTAATATAAATCAAAAACAAAATATAATATATCTACGGAATTCAATCAACTTGTCAATTGTCATGAATATAAACTTTAAGATTTTCATATGAGAACGGAAGGTATCTTTATATCATATATAAAACTTTCATACCTAAGAAATTGCGAATAGATAGAGAATAGACAAAGAATTTTTCCTGAAAAACATTGAAGTCGCAAATGAAAGGAATAAACGCGTGTGTGAAGAATGAATGTTGTATAATCCACTCCTTAATTCATGTAAATAATTGATCCGATTTCGTGTTATAAATGTGGATTTTTTAATGAATGACCACAATATAAGCTAAAAATTGATCTTAAGATTACTTTATTGTGTCTACATGCGTGGAACGTGAAAAATTTTGTGAAGATGTTTTTCATAAAAATAAAATTTCAGGCATTATATCACACGGATGCAATAGAGTTGACACACGATAAAAAGCTAGCTTCGGTTTTAAACAAGAGTTAATTACACAGGAAAAATAACCTCCAATACTATTGAAATAATAATAATGGCAATCAATTACCTGTAAAAAGCTTTATCAACACTAAATCTTGTTAATGAGTCTTTTATGAAAAGATTCTACACCAAATAATAATCAACTTTCATTAATATGCAATTGGGTAATTTTAGACTTTGAGAAATTGGTGGGTAAATGTGGGAATTAAACACCACGTAACATAATATAGAAATTCAATATCTAATTGACCTTATCTAACAAGAGGAAATTCGTTACTGACAAAACATGTGGAATCGTAGTTTCAACAATTCAAATTTAATTTTGCAATTTAACCAAGCACCTACAATTAATATCATACATTAAATAAATAGCAAATGTATTAGCGCATTTTTGTGAGTATTGTTTTGAGAATTGACATGATTTTAAATTGGATCTCCGGGTATAGAGTGTTTGTTTTTTATAATAGCAAATAATAAAGTTAGGTCGAAACCAACCCTATTGTTAATCGGTTTGCCATATAGATAGCCGACAAAAGCCTGCACCTTTCTGCCCTCTTTCGTCTCTTTTCAGAGACATAAATAATTCATCCGATTGAAAAGAGAAACGCGTGAAAGCGTCGTGACTAGAGATGTGCTCTGACTACCTATTGATTGGGAATGTGTATCCGCTGATAGAGAAATAAAAATATTGACTCAATGTGTTATATTGACATTGCTAATTATATAATCAAATTCATTTAATACGCTGTAAATGGTATGACATTAATGCTTTTTGGAGTTCTAAATTTAATAAACAGGTGTGACCCTACAAAATTTCTTGGAGAATCTTATCGATCTTGAAGATTATTAATCGAAATTATGCCTAAACATTTGTACAAGCAATAATATTGTATATGTATGTATATAGATGTCTATCATATGATACTATCGAATCTGGAATTGTCAAAACAGATTGAAAATATTGTGTTCTGTCTCTGCTTGGCGGGAAATCATGTTATTTTAAATGATAAAAATATATTTTCTGTACAATTTCCACTAAATGTTTTATGAACAATTGATGATGCTCGCTATAAGCAAACCCGTTAATAATCATTAAATATATTGTGGAAATAGTACTTAAAACGTGTTTTAATTATTTGAAATGTTGTCAAATTTGAATTGTTAAAACGTTGTATGACTCCATATATTTTGTCACTAATGACCGGGGTTTCGCCTTTTGGTATATTCAGGCATTCTATCACACGGATGCAACAGAAACGTGAAATCTTGGTCTTGAGTGAGAAAACATGTGGAATTGTATAAAAATTTTACATTACAAATTGGACATTAAATTCCATCCAGCACCTTCAGTAGATATCAATAATTATGTAAAATGTTGTCACTTACTTAATTAAAATTCATTTGTTTTTAAACAAAGTGTTTTTAACCGGTTAATTGCCAAAAGCGTCTTAAGACGCATAATTTTCTGTGAACGGAGCGCCGCTCATACAAAAATTACGTCTTAAGACGCGCCGTTTTAAATGGGCTTTTACTATAGAAAATCAATCATTTGAAATGTTCAATTAATTTTATGATTATGGATAAATGAGTGCACGACTGGCGCGCTTTTCATTTATTTGATAAGTTTTATAAATAAACTTTATTACACTTTCAATAACGATAGGTTTAGAAGGTTTTATTTTTGTCGTAAAATTCGCGGCGTGCTGGGTACCGCCATACATGTACCTGCCGGCAGTTAACCGGTTAATGAACTTCAAAGAACCTTACCAAATCGAAAAGGATATATGAAAATATAGGTATTTAAAAAAAACTACCATATGCTTAGTCATTTTCTTTTATTAGATTTCCGTATTCCAGTATATTCATTAAATTTTAATAAGCATTCGTAGTATTGCATGAAATCCTGTTTATCATATGTGACATCCTTAGATTCGCGACGCTGCTACGCTACGACGCCGAGGTAGCTTTCAAATTGGTCCAAACGACGTCGGAGCTTTTGCCCAATTTAAGAGTATACGCTTCAATTCAAAGCGGAGGCGGGTTTGGCTGGCTTTATCGGATCAAACGGGCAAAGGTTAATAATTAACGGATCGAGATAAATAATAAATGGACGCACTGATTGATGAATATTACCCTGTGATAGGATGATTAAAATTTCATCACTGCAAAGAGTTTCAATTCAATGTCGAGCAGAAATCGGCTATTAAATTATTGGTATGAAATTTATTAGGGAGTTATGGTTTTTACTTTTTACTCGCTCAACATGCGAATCTCATTACGCACGTTTTTGACCAATTTAACTACGGTCATGTTATAGGGTAACATTGACCGAGTTTATTTTGTGTCTTAACATATATTTTATATTTAAACAAACAATATGATTTATGGTATCGACTGAAGGTGCTTGATGGAATTTCAATATCACATTTGAATTGTTACAACTTCGTACGATTTCACATGTTTTAGTCATGTCGTTTCTGTTGCATCCGTGTGATAGAATGCCTGAAGATGCCGAAAGTCGAAACACACACCATTATTGATAAAACATGTGGAATCGTACAAAGTTGTTACAATTCAAACAATATGATGTTAGAGTAAGTGGGATAATAGTTAATGTTTCAATTCTTAAGATCAGTAAATAAATCTTATAACTTTATCCTATTCTTCTAAACGGTATATAAAAAATTCCAAAACCATTTTTTTAAAATGAAAATAGTAATTTTTATGTTTAATATACTAATAAAGAGTACCAAAACAAATAAGGCTATATTTTAATATAAAAAAAGCTTCTTAGCAGAATTTTAAGCACTGTTGGTATTTTAAAAGCTATAAGTTAGTTGTTAAACCTTAGATATAGTTGTTAAACCTTAGATATAGTTGTTGAAACTTGAAAATGCGACTCCATAAAATTTGTCATTTACGAACTGATTTTCGTCTTAAAAGTAAAACGATTATTTAAATATTTATTTAAGAAATATATCAGCTTGCCGCACATGGCTATTTATTTCATGGTGCCTTTAAGATTATGTGTCCACTCCCATTGCTTTTTCTTCCATTCGTGAAAGTCCAGCGTAGACGAGCTTAAAGCATAAAGACATGTGGAAGCTTTGGAAGACTTTTGAAAAGATTTTCCTAAAATTTCACATGATTTTATTTGTATTATATTGTATTATTAATGAAAGCTTATAACACATATATCATATCACACATACATGTTTATATTGCTTTCAGTTATATTGTCACATATACAATGAAGATCAATTAATAAATATCGGAGTTGCCCTTTTTTTTATTCAATAATTAATGATATCGACTGAAGGTGCTTAATAGAATATAAAATTTGAATTGTTGAAAATTTGTACGATTCCACGTGTTTAATAGAGTTCCATATTCAATTTGAATTGTTAAAATTCTAAACGATCATGTTTTGTTATTGGAGATCCAGGATTCGCCTTTCGGCATTCTCAGGCATTCTATCATACGGATGCAACAGAATTGAGACACAATAAACAGTAAGCATCGTTTATATACCAAACAAGTTAATTAAAGGAATACGCAGACCCCTCTGCAGAAGATCTAAATGACAGCTAATTTTTTTTTGAATAATATTGACCTAACAATAACTAACACGATTGCCTGAAATAAGTTTTATTAAAGATTCTGTAATAGTAATGAGACATTCATGAAAGCAAAGTCTTAACAATTCAAATTTGATATTGAAATTCCATCAAGCACCTTCAGTCGATATCATAAATATTAGAGTTCCGTATGCTATATAGAATGCTTGAAAATGATGAAAGACGAAAACTGGGTCCTCAGAAACAAAACATAGGTATTCATACAAAGTTTCAATAATTCAAATTTAATTATATTTTCGTTTTGTCTCACGTGCATGGGAAAAAAGGAACAAAAAAATGTTTATGATTTATGATTATAAAGACACTGTAAATATAATATATCACTAATCTTGTGGATCTCAATACGTACAGTTTTCATAATTAGATAAAAAATTGTCCTGGAATGCAAGTTTGTGACGATTAAAAATTATTTTTCTCAAATATTTGTCGCCATTAAAATTGTTTGACAAGTAGTTCAACGCAACCTTTAAATATATATATGGTAAGAATGTAAAAGAAGTATATTCTGAGTATTATTTACGTAAACATCAAAACAAACGTCTGAAAAGTTCATTTAATCATTCGTTAAATAAACACCCGGCACTAACACTACAGCAATAAGCACTAGTAGAACATATCCAGAGTGAATTTATTGCAGCTCTCGGTTAGACGGACACAGAAGTTCTTGAAAACTGAATAAACGTTAGCTTAGTGAAATATTTCTTTGCTCTATTTGCAGTAACTGTGTTTCCATCCATCTATTCAGGCGTTGAAAGATTTATTTATTTATTCCCTAGTTTTAGAACCGTAACTCTTTTCTTATTGCTTATTTTTCAAATTCATTCCTGCTACAAAAGATATTGTATTTTTTAAGCAAAAATGCATGAAATTGTGTGATTTGGCTTAAATTTGGTTTATCTTGCACGCCACTGTTTGGATACACAGATCAACACCACACAATAACTGTCTAAGCATAGAAAAAACAAAGAAAACTTATGATATCGACTGAAGGTGCTTGATGGAATTCCAATATCAAATTTGAATTGTTACAGCTTTGTACGATTTCAATGGCATTCTTTCACACGGACGCAACGGGCGAAAGGCGAAACTCGAGTCTTTAGTGAAAAACATGTAGAATCGTACAAAGTTGTAACAAAATTAAATTTAAGCAAAGAAAATGTTGAAATCTTGTAATGTCACATTTAGATTGAATGGTATTCATCTCTACAAATGTGAAATTATTTTATTTGGCACAAAGTCATTATCACTTTTAAGGTGTTAACTGTCACTCCTTGATGGAAAGGCATCATATTTTGTTATTACATACATACATATATACAAATTATAAATTAGAGATAGTTAAAATTTTAATTTTAAATTATTTACTTTATTTGTATATATTGTATGACTTTTTGTTAGCTTTTTTCTTAGTTTTTAATCGCATAGTTTTGTAAACCTGTTAACTTTAACACAAAATTTGTATAAATAGACTTGCTTGTATTTTGTATCATATCAGTTAATAATGCTTGCGATTAGCGAAACCGGTCATGATCATAAAATATATTATGAAAATAAAAGAAGTAATAAAAATTTAAATCGAAGGAATTCGTTTATAACATCAGTATAATATCAGTAGACAAATAAAACAATTACTAAAAATAAATTGCACATTATAAAAAATTGACTTCAAAATAAATTTGACGTTATTTTGATTGCAATTTATTACCAACACCATAAAATTTTATTCGTAAAATTTTCACTTTTATATATATATATATATTGTACGATATTCACTAAGCTTGTAAATTATTTTCTCAGTTCTAAAAAAATAGTTTTGTATATCTGCTAGTTATAAACCAAATATTTAATGGATTGTTTAAAGTAATTTCTCAATCTCTATTTTCTGTGAAAAAATAACAAAAGACACCTATCGTTGAAAAAATATTTTTCATAATAAAAGTGTTTAAAGAGAAAATAGTCTACGGTGAATATTTATTGAATATTAACTCCGAAAATTTGACCACTGATTTGAAGTACATTTTGTTTGTAGTTTAAAATATTTAAAATTCAAGGCGAACATATTTAATATTTGTATTACGTGTTAACCTTTTAAATCCCTAATGCAAATTTGAGCCACGCAATGTATTCGTACATTTTAAATCAAAAGATATGTAGAAAATTTAACGAGAATCATTTCATAATAACATATAAAAGAGCAGTCTAGACTTTTGAATTATCGTACTTGATTGTGTTTTTCATATTTACTGGAAAATTCATACACTGTAAATAAATTTAAATTATAATTTGAATGTATGAAAATACTTCAGTCAAAAATTTTCGGCCAAATACTCAAAGCGTGTTAGGTGCTGACAGATTTTCAAGAATTATTAATAGGATCAACTTTTTTACTGGTTATTTATATTTATATAAACGAGTTAAAATACTTAATTTTAAGCACAATATAAAATGCAAAATAAAAAATACTGTGGTATTTTTTAAAATTTAATTTATGATATCGACTAAAAGTGTTTGATGGAATTTCAATATCAAATATGAATTGTTACGACTTTGTACGATTCTATAAGTTTTGTCACTAACGACCCGGGTTTCACCCTTTGACATCTTCAGGCATTCTATCACACGTATACAACAGAACTGACGTGCAATAAACAGTTAGCATTGTCTTTATACTAAAGGTATTAATTATGGGAAAACACAAACCCCAAGGCAAGCACTAAATAGAATCTAAAACAAATTTAATGATATTAATCTAACAATAGTTAACAAAATTGCCAGTGATAATTTTCATTAACGATTAATCTTATTAATGAGTAATTCTTGAATGGGTTTTTTTGTTTTTTAGAAATACCTACTTATTTCAATCTAGTGATGAATTTGTTTTATTTATTACTGTCTGATTATCTATTATCAAAAACAATGAAATTTATACAATCATTTGATTTAGAGAATAGTAAACATAAATTGAATTTTTAATACACAATTAAAAATATCAAATTTCGTTTATGAGTAGAATCTCGAAATAATAGGGTCATAAATGATGTCCGTGATTGGCCTTTATAGTATATAACATTTATTAAAACAAAAAGCCTGTTTATCGTACTTAAAATCAGTTGGCAGAATTTAAGTGATCTTTAATCGTATAATAAATAAATTATTTACAGTGATAGATTACTTGAGGTACAATTCAACAAATAAGCATTTTTTGTAATTGGGTGTACGACTAATTTTCTCGTCAATAATATAAATTGAATCGAAAAAAACCGATTACAGTCGCTATGTTTTCTAGCCTTGGTGATTATGTTTTTTTTATTTCTTTTGTTATATAATACAAATGAATTTTTCTTCAGTAAAGTCTCTACGTCGATATCAAACAGCAACGTCACAACGTGTGTCCGAAGATAATTAAATAGAATATTGTTTCTGTTTTATATTTTTTTTATTTATATCTAAATATAGTATATTTTATGAAAAAAAGTTTTTCGATTAATATTAAATCTATTTTTATACAACGAACTTCAATTTGAATTAATATGGGTATTTAAATGTTTCATAAGGTCGAAAGATATATAGGATGGTCAATGATAACACATTAAGTGTTGTATACAATTTATTATCTGACTTATGATTTTATTGTACCGTGGATAATACACGAAATTAAACTCACAAATGCACCTTAGATAAAATGTTTTAAATATTATATATGTTGCAAATAACTAAATTATCTTTTAAAACACCGAACAACTTAATGTGTAACATATCACATTTCAGACAGCATAAGATGTCTTATCGAATTTTCTCGGAGCACAATCTTTGTGTATTTACATTTATTTTGACAATAAAAAACTTATATGGTTTTTGTTTGATTGTGCGTCCTCAAGATGTCCTTGGCTGCCACCTGATGCCCCGATTTAAGACAAGCTGCAATATCGTAGAGGTCTACGGCGTAGAGCCACTTGTGATTTTACCACAGTGGTATTAAACCATGTTAAGTTATTCAAATAATAAGACCAAACTTCACTTACTTCATTTATTTTTGCTAGCCTATTTCAGTCATTAAAAACAACATTTTATGACACAAAAGATAAGTCAGTAGAAAGGTTTGATTAAAATAAATATTATTATTTTATTCTCAAGCAATAATCATAGAATGGATAGAAAAATAGTAACTGCTGAATGATAACAGTATATTATCAATAAATTTGCATAAAAAAGTGTTCTGGCGAAAATAAAAACAGCAAGATATTATAACAACTGTAAAATCTGGTGGGATTCAAAATAGATTTCGAGATTTCCTAATTTTGTACCAAACTTGTAATTTTGAAAAACTATGAATATATCATACTCTTATTAACGGTGTTGTAAATAAATCATGAATTTGATAAAAAAAATAACCAATTATGGACCAAAACTGAAAATATCTGCGGTACAATGTTCATCTTTTGAGGCTAGACACTAATAGAACATGCAGTCATTTTTGATACATTCACGTGGAGTGTATTAAAGTATTTTTTTATGTTGTCATTCAATAATTAATTTAACTTAGACTGTGCCAATAGTACATTATTTTAAGTTCATAATGCTTAATTATTTTGGTTATATGATAGTGTACTTAAATACTTAATCTTATCCATTTATTATGAAAATAAGAGTGACTAAAATTATGCTAGATTTTACTATCACTCATGCTTTTTTTATGTTATATTGGTAATGTTAAGTACCAACATTATAAAGATGTATAGAGGAAATACAAAAATTACTACACTTGACGTCAAAGTGTTATAAATTACTGCCTGGGCTTTCTTAGCGGCTAGTTATTAATTAATATTAAATATGACTGCTGGTATCTTACACAGTGGAGAATTACGAAAATTAGCACGGAGAAAAAATAGCAATACATATTAGTTTTACAAAATTTATACGATATATAATATGATTACGCCTTCATCAGAACAATATAACATAATTTATAGAACTAAAATACACTGCTATTTTTTATCGTCTTATAATGTGTTTTACTGAATAAATGTCAATTCAATCAATAATTATGAAAATTAATATGAAGCAGCGTTACATATAAAATATCCTTTTAACCCATTGAAATAGAATAAAGAATTCATAATGAAAAATTATCACGAATTTGAGCATGAATTTTAAATGGAATGAAAATTTATATATATATAAAAGAGAAAATTCATTCATCAAAAATCTCTAGGCTCTGTAAATCCAATCCAATATAGAGTGTACACTGTAGAGAAAGGTTGTGTGCATACGGGGCAGCCTTATAACCCGCGCCCTCCGCAAATCCAAAGATTATCGGGGAGAGCTTTTCGAAAGTTTCGCATACATATTTACAAAAGCTCCGCGGTGAAACAAAAAGTTTGGCTCGAACTAAAGCAATAAAAAAGTTTCCAGGCAACAGCCGCTGTACACCAGTATTACCTTCGACCCTTGCCCGACTCTTATATATTACAATGCTCATTTTTTCATCATCGCAATGGTTCTTTGAGATCTATTTATTATTTAATTAAGTCTTAAAGAGAGCTGTATAAATACAAAACACTGGTAAAAATATTTAGTCATTATTGTTTTTACAATTCATACTATACACAGGAAAAAGATAGACAGTTAACTCAGGTAGCCCATAGCAATATATACACCCAGTTCTTTTTTTACGCGAATTCGATTATACGCAATTTTCTTTACGCGCCTTTTTCTGGAACCAATGTATCGCGTAAAAAAAGGACTGGGTGTACAAAGTTTCAACCATTAAAATTTTACTTTGAAATTTCATCACACACCTTCAGTCGTTATTTTAAATAATAAAAACACATTTTTAGCACTTATTTCTACAATATATTTAATGAACAGAACCGGTTTCGCTCTGATAATTTAATAATGCTCGTGATGAGCGAAACTGATCATGACAATCGTTTACCACAGAGAGGCGATATTTGACATACTAAAAGTGACGAGTTGTATCGTATAGCTGTTTTTATGACGACATATACTTGAAAAACTAGATAATAATCACATAGTTTGTATACTTGTCATTCATTCATGGACCGTTGAAATTTGATCTTCTCTGTCGTTAAGCTTTTGTCATTTTTTTACTATTCGATTTAATAAGCGAAATCAGTTTTGATCATAAAATATATTGTGTGAATAAGTACTAAAAAATTACTTAAGCTCTGAACATCACAAAAAACTCATTCAACATCATCAGTTGGTAATTCTCGTGACGAACGAAACCGGTCCTGATCAAAAAATACATTGTGAAAATAAGTACGAAAAAATATGTTTACATTATCATAAATATCACGCAATTCTATCGAAAATTGTCAGTTAACACATTAAAAACGTTCAGTCGATTTCATAAATTATAAAAAACTCGCTTAATTATATCCGTTGTTTATTTTTTTCGTTTTTTAATCAAATATTTATAAATTTACGTTGTACTTTCGTTTCATATGAATATAATATTTGGGCAGCAGCTGTATCTTAAAGCTCTAGAATCTTCAGAATTGGCCAATGTCGAGTCTTAGAGGATAAAAGCCCGACTTAAGTTTGATTGATCGATGTTTTTCCCGCACTAAGGACATCTTTAGACCAGCTGCTGATTGGTTTTATGGCTTTCCGAAGTCGATAGGTTCTGGAAGCATGGTTGGTAATGATATTTATTTATAATGATGGTGTATTATATATCGTAGAGTCTGATATTTTATCGTTATTATAAATTTATGGAGAATATATTATTCAAGTATCTGTAGTTGAATTCTTTACTGAATGAAATTGATCTTTTGGCCGCTATTTTAATATGTATCATTTTGCTTTTGAAGTTTTTATATTTTATAAGATAAAATATGACGATTTTTGAATTAATATGAATGAAAATTGAATTGTTGAAACCTTGTTCGATTCTGCATGTTTTTTTTACTATCGACCCAACATTTGCCTTGCTGTGAAGATCTGAAAGTTCTGTGATTTTTTTCTGTCAGTCAGTTCAACTTTGTCAGTTCTGTTTCATTTATTTATTTATATGTACACGTTACAAAGAATTACAAATTCATTGCTTTGCAAAGTCAAAATATTAAAACACTTGTTGGAAACAAAGTTGGGAATCCGCGTGATAGAATACCTAAAGATGCCGAAAGGCAAAACCTGGTTTGCCTGTGACAGAATATGCGTACAATACTTAAATAATTCAAATTCAATTTTGAAATTCTATCAAGCACCTTCAGTCGATATCATAAATTATATGTTTGAATAACTTGAATTCTCTTGTGACCTATACAATAATTTAAACAATATCTATGAGTTTCACCAATTGCTTTAGGCGTCTATCTTTAACATTTTAAAACTTTCTCACAATGTCCGCGATGTGAAAAATGTTAAAAATAATTTCATAAGGTTATAAAAAACAAATAGTTTTTTCGTCAAAAAAATTAAAACTATAATTTATCATACCAACTGAGGATGCTTGACTATCGAATATAAAATGTCAAAACTATGTAAATTTCTTCATGTTTTGTCACTCACGATGCGTGTCCCGCCTGATTTGACGTCGGTTCTACTGCAGTCGTATGATGAAAAGCCTGACGATGCGAAAGGTGAAACTTGGGTCGTGAGTGACCAAACATTTAAAAATTAGTTGCTTAGAAAAAATAGCTTACACATTAGTCAATACGGATTAAATTTTTCATTTTTTAAAACTGTTTTCATACAGCCATATCGTGACTTATGCAATCATGTCGTTTATAATATATTATATGAAAATAAAATGAATTTTATATTAAATATTCAGACTCTAAGTAGAAACTTTCAATCAGATACAACGTAGTGGAGTGGTTTTAAATCAGACTGCTAAAACAATTTTTATCAGATTTTGAAAGGTCAGACAAAGAGGTACAATGACAATAGTGATTATTAGACCGTACCGTCTACGCATTTTTCGGACCAGATAGGGTGCTAAAAGGTAATATAAAAAACTATCAACACCCAATAATCAAAGCAATATCATTATTAATTCTTAATCAATGCATTTTTTTGTTTTTTGATAGAAAGAAACGTGTCTAGACATAGCATAATTATTAATTTAATGGTGAAAATAAAAAATGATTATCGCCATATTTTTCACAAAGAGCATTGAAGATTGTTGTTGTTTGTGGGAATTAGCAACAAAAAAAAAATAAGAACATTTCCTTTTGAGTTATTATTTTTTATTTAAAATACAACTGAAATAACTCTTAATACTATTTATTTAACCATAGTGTCACTCAATTGCTTGTGATAAGTTTTAATACACTGAATACTTTAATGAAAGGATTCTACAACAGAGAGATTTTTGTACAATCTATCTTTTGTAAAATTAAAACAATACTATAGAAAGTCATTTCAGTTGTTTGTTTGTATCCTAGCCTTAGGGTTTGTGTTTCACCTTCGTAATTAACTCCTCTATTATGTGTCAGTTCTGTAGTACCCGTGTGAAAGAATGCATGATGATGCCGAATGGGGAAGGTTGTTAATGACAAAATATGTAGAATCGTACAATGTTTCAATATTTGAAATTTTGTATTAAAATTTCACCAAGTAACTTTGGACGATATCTTAAATTATATTATACAAAAAAAACATTTTTTTTCTAAAAAGTTACGTTAGTAATCAGTTATGTTGATAATGCTCGCAATGAGCGAAACCGGTCATGATTAAAAAATATATTGTGGAAATAAGTACAAAAATATGTCTTAATTATTTAAAATATCATGCCTTTCATTAAGAAGTGACAGTTACAAGTATAATAAATACATTTTTATTTAACATTTCCACTAAACGATTGATTTAATATTTGATTTTATTATATATCTCGTATTAAATGAAGTCTCAAAGAATTTATAATATAATAGTACATATGTTGGATTGCTTTCGTCATTTACAATTACAAAACAAACATAAGTTATAATTGCGAAATACTATTTCAAAATATGCGAACGTTCTACCGAAATGAAAAATTCTCAAGCCAGCTTATAATGGATATTGCATCTCGTCGGACGGTTTTTCAACAGAGGTCTTCCTTCCGAGGGAGACTGTAGCGCCATATGGCCCGCCCTGACCGCAGCGCACGAGCCTCGGCAGCAAAAACTACCCCTATAGCAACTAATCAGATGCATGGGGGTGGTCGACACATGCAATGGAAACTTTCCCGTATCGGACCAAACTCAACTAAAAACAGTAGCCTTGGATACTCCGGCTTAATTAGTTTTAGCAGAAAGGTTGTATCTAAAGAAATAAGCAGGTTGCATTGTGCTCAGGTGAAAGAGTAGTCGAAAAGGTTTATTGTGCGTAAGGGTTGCAGTTAATTACGGAAAGTTGTGTCATTACTAAAGAGTAAGATAATATGTAAACATAGTAATAGCAAAGTTAAAGGGTTTGCTTTAAGCTCTTTATAAAAAGAAAATAAATATATTTAATTTTTAATATACCAACCGCTACAATAGAAATCAAAGCTTTCACTCAGAACAGATGAGTAAAATAAGCCCATTTAAAGTGATATTTTAATATAGATTTAAAGTAGACAAAATTCAAACGTTAGTGAGGTAATCAAAAATTAAATCTACTGTTTTTAAAAATAAGTAAATTGACTTTTTAATATCGAAACCTCTAGGTAAATAAACTTTCATTTTATTTAAATTTTGACCCACGGTTTTTATTAAGATACACTTTAATAAAGTTTAAATACTCCACTATCTGTAAAAAATAATTGTACTTTTGAATATTAACAATTTAATATAGAGGTAAATTGTTAAATAATGCAAATTTTGTTCAATAGATGGGATTATACATATTTTAATATTATATAAATAAACGATTTAATACACATTTCTTGATATGAAGTTTTAGACATTAGTGTAAAATGTCAATAATGAATGTCTACGTCATCATATAACATATATTCACTACGCTTGAAATAACAAATTGGTGTAAAAAAGTGCATCTGCCAGAAGTTTACGTTCATTTTTTTTTTAATTTTTAAAATAACTGTTTCTAAAAGCTATCATATACTTGAGTTCCATCTTGAGATGTTCTTCAAAACAATTTAAATAGTTTTATTTCAATACAAAATACAGAGAACGTCTAGGTGAACCAAAAATGTAATTATTAGTTAAAAATGTTGCGTTGCTTAAATCGGGCTCTGGGGGATATTTTTTAATTGTAAAATAATGCAGAGAAATTTGTGTTTTATTGATTCAAAAGAATCAGTACCAATATTGTAAATTATTCAATCTTTTGAATCATAACTTTAAGAAATTCGATTGAATACTTTTAGCGAAATGAACGACAGAAATACGGCTTATACACAATTATTTGTACCAACAACAATAATAAAACTTCGTATGAAAGGAAAATGAAAAATAATATCACGAGAACAAGATATTTCTTAATTTATTTTACCGAAAACTTTTAAAACAATTTCAACAAAATAACTATTCTTTTAAAATTCTTTGATACAAACTGACATATTATTTTACGAAAACTTTTCATTTTACGGCTGGTTTTTTTTCAATAACCCAATTTTCTTTTGTTTCCCAAAAGTTTGTTTCCAAAATAAAGGCTCTATGCAGTATTTATGTATTTATAGTTGGCAAAAAGAGCTTAGAGCAGATGTACAATGATTTCAGAAACTTGAACGCTGACAAGCCGCTGAAACGAACCCAAATTTCTAAAAAGTATTGATCACTTTTATGATTTTAACTGTCACTTCTTGATTGAACGGCATAATTTTTGAACAATTTTTTTAGTACCTATTTCCGCAATATATTGTATGATCAGGACCGGTTTCGCTCGCAGGCATTATCAACTGATAGAATACAATATACAAGCAAGTATATTCATACTAAATTTGGAGTTTAAGGTAGCAGGTATTCAAACCCATGGGCTCAAAAACTATGAAAATAATTTACAGGAAATCATAAAATATTAATCCAAATAATGTGAATTAATATTAAATTTTAATTTGACAATCACAATAAATAATGGTCAAACAAGATTAGAGTAAATCAATAATCCATCAAGAACTCTGAACAATCATAAAGAACTCATTGTGAGAAGTAAGGAAGATAAAATGTGTTTTTATTACACGGTGAAAAAAATAGCAATTTAGTTCTACAAAATTATTTTTAACAAATATAGTTGATAGCTATTTCGGCTTACGCCATCGTCAGAACTTTGCTTAAACTAACATTTGCTTATCTATATATAGCTGTGCAGAAAAGGTACACAACATCTCCTCTCTCCTTTTCCAACCGCCTAGCTTTTTATTTAAACACAATGACACTAAATTTTCAAAATTCTAAATGAAACAATAGGTGTCTATGACAATAAGATTATGTGTGGGACGGAAGTGGTCCTTCAGGGAGCAAATTAGACCACCCCTTTGTGCAACGGCTTGACAAGTGGCGATATTATTATGTTAGTTTGATCGTTAAGAATCCTTTGTGATAATTGGAGTCTATTGATCTCCAGCTGTTCCAAAGCCGTCATTCTTCGACCCTTACTAAAAAGATGCAAACATTTAGGAGCTGAGTTTGAATTTACATTATGTGATTCATTAATAACGTGATTAGCGAATTGTGAATCTGTTTTTTTATTATTGAATGAATATATGAATTTATATGAATCTCAAAATTATTAATATTTTATGATTTGCATTTTAACATATTACAGTATTTAATTGCTTGAACTTACGTTTTTATTAATTCAACTATTGTATATTTCTGAAATAATCCCTAGAGGTACATCTACAACGCTTGTGTAATCGATTTTTTGAAATATAGCATAATGATTCAATTGGTAGTAATACATTTTGAAACATCGAAGAATGAAACTATGTATGGAGAATTAATATCATTAATTGAAGTACGGTGAAAGCTTTTTAAAACAGTAATAAAAAAAATTATATAAGTATTTTAATATAATACAAAGTGAAACAAAACTCAATTTATGAAAGATGGGAAATAATACTTCGTTAAAGATACGGATTATTTAAATATATATTATAGTCCATACAGCTCATCTGCAATGGAGTTAAGTATGGTACATGAAAAATCCAGGGTACATTTTGGTCGCCGGCTTAACTTTGGGGGTTCTTTTGAATATTTTACGACTCTTCCTACCAAATATGGGCAGGCTGTATCCAGCAACTAATCGCGTTACAGGTTTGGGAACATTATTGTGGGCAAAATACATTAAGAGTTTGAGAGAAGAATGATTGGTATGGCTTTGTATATTGGGCGGTGGAGGCTAAAGGGTCAGAATTATTGTGTTTGTCTTCAAAATGACCGGGTAAATAAGTAAATCCTTAATTGGATCAAATCTAGCGGATTCGATCACCTGTGCAGGGCTTACGTGAGAATATTGATAATATACCAATAAAGTTGTATCGATAAACTTTGCTACGCGACATTCTGGCAAATAACAATCTTTCAACGACGTGAACAACGTTACAATTCAAAATCTAAAAAAACTAGTTTATAAAAGTGTTAATAAAGTGAAGGGAATATTTAATAAAAAAAGATTTAAAAATCTATCTTCGGAGATTAATGATCATAATTGTTCATCGTTTAGCTTAAAAGTAAAGTGATATTTTCAACAAAAACTTATGTTTTTATCAAGTGATTATATTGATTGAATTGACGTTTTTGTATCTCCATTAAATAGAGCTAAAATTTTTTTGATAACTATTTCAACTCCACGCCACCATCAATATTTTGTTTAAATTTAAACATGCTTACTTGTAAAACAAGAGATATTTAATATCATATCGTTTTGCACAATCAAACAGCAAACTTGATTTTTTCTCAACGACCATGACGAAAGCAATGTATGGTTTTGAAACACTTTGAACTAAAGGAAACTTTAAAAATGTATCAAATTTAATATCATAAGATTATTCCAAATGCCTAAGACAGAATTTCATTCTTTAAATAAGAGTCAATATTAAGTTATTATAAATAATTTTATTGGAATTTGTTACTAACTATTCAATTTTATTTTATGTTAGTAATAAAATTAGGTATAGTAATATCAAACTAACTCATACATGTCAAAATAGGTATTACTTTGAGGATTTAGTGTGAATACGCCTTCATTGCCATTAATGCAAAATCCTACGAAGCAATTAAATGTATTTGTAGCAGCAACTGAGCAAAGCACCGTCTCCAACATTCATTATTTGTATCATTACGAAGAGCATTCGAGAAACGAAAGCAAATCAGTTTTGATTTAGTTGCATGATTATGCAAGCAGAACACGATGAAATTCTACCAAAGCTAATTACCATCTCTTCAATCATTTCATGGGAATACAATAATTGATTTTTCTACTGGCTAATTTCACAAAGTCTGTTGACAAAAATATTTCGATGCATAATAAGACAAAATAAACTATTGAATAAATAATTTAATTGAACAATAATTTGCGACAACTCTGTGACAACCTCCTCTCGTTTGTGATATTGTATATTTATTCTATTTTGAGCAATCCTGAAGATGTTTTTGATATTTAAGAGACACGAAAGTTTTGTTGACGATACATCTCTTTTGGAATGAATAGTTTGGTTAATGGCGCCTCTCAACTTTATCGAATGCCGAACTTATCTTTTTTACAAATAATTTTTGAGTACAGTAGAAAAATAGCTGACTACTCAAATATATCAAACAAGCTATCAGCTAAAACAATTAAAGTATTAAAAAACTTTTTTTTAAATGTTAAAATGTTATAATGTAAGACTGACATAATTTCAATTAATAAGGCTACAGTGCTTGAAAATATGATTGAAACAGAGTTCTGTTGTATCCGTGAGTGCCTGATGATGCTGAAAGGTGAAATTCGTGTCATTGGTGATAAAATATCTGTATTAAACCATTTTTACAATAAATAAATTCTGAATTCTGAAAAATATGAATTCATTGTTTCTCAACCTTTTTACATACGCGGACCACCAAAATATCCAAAAATGTTTTGCGTACCATCAGCATATTTAAGTATATTACAACAGACAGTAACAAAAATAAAATTTTAAAATCCATCAAATATAACCTAAAATTCGATTATTTAACGAAATGATATCACACCGAGGACCACCGGTTGAGAAACTAGGAACTAAGTTATCGATTGTTAAAAAAAAATCTTTTCTAGATTGACCCAAAGGAAAAAATAATGTTGAATTTTATGTGCATTAATGCTAAAAATATTTTAAATGCACAAAAAATTCATTTAGTAAAATATAACTTAATACCTAAAAGGTTAAAATAACATACCCAATTTCTCTCAGTTTAGATCCAAAACCATGATAGAAATTACATTTCATCAATATAAACTGACTAAGAACATACTGCTATCCTTATTTTAGTTTGTTTTTATTCCTTCTATATATTATATCATATAACATAAAACAGGACTGAAATTACGTGTTTAATATCGTCATGAAATATTCACAAGCGATATAACCCACTTCATGTTTACATGTGTTTGCACAAATCACTTCGGTATTAATATAAAAATTAAGGTTCCTTCACGAAAGTCCCTTGCCTCCCAAATTGCTTCAACATGTTCAATATTTCATTAAATTGAGTGAGTGCGGTAGATCACGCGAAGATTTTTATTGTACTTTAAATGCCAAAAGGAAAGCTCGAAGAGAAATATACAAGAAACCTTATTCAAATTTTCATAAACTATCAAAGACTTTTCGTGGATATTTTTTTTTTCATAAAAAAATATCTCTACTGTTTGGAAGTCTATTATATTTAGCATCGATGAATATTGATTTTTTTAATTGAAGTTACATTTAATAAGTCACGTGACATTTAGTGAACCATGAACTTTTATAATTTACTGTTAAGGAATATATATATATATACATAATTTGTGATATCAATTGAAAATTCAGGTACATGATGGAATTGCAAATTGGATTAAACGTTTTTTTGTAAGAGGAGTTAATAGACAAGACAAATTGATATTTTTTCTAATAATTAAAAAAATATAGCTGTATCGTTTACTGTGCGTTGTTTTAATTGCTATTCTTTAACTTACGTTTAAAATTACTCATTGCTTAGCTACTCATTTTTTATAGACGTTTAGCTATTTTTCACTATCGTTAGACAAATTTAAAGTGTCACTAAGATGGAAAGACATGATATTTTAAAAACAATAAAAACACATTTTTAGTAATTATATTTCACGATGATGAATGGTTTTGTACATCGCGAGCATTATCAATCGGTCTTGATTATAAAATACATTGTGGACATAATTACTAAAAATGTGTTTTAATTATTTCAAATATTCTGCCTTTCCATCAAGAAGTGACATTTGATTCCTTAAGAGTGGGTATATTAACAATTATTATGTCAAGTCAATCCTGCAATGGATCAATACCGTTGGCTTTATGACATATCAAACAGCTATATTCCCAGTATTAACAGCTTTTTTAAGATCAAATAATCGATTCTGTTTAAATAATTCTAATGTAAAAAGTAGGGAAGTCGTGAGAGAGAAAATCTCATCATTAGTGTTAATCCACCCCTTTTATATTTATCTACTAAGTAACGAGCAGTATTGGTAAAAAAACATCTTTCCACATGATGTAAATTGGGTGCGAAAATACAATAAATAAAATGGGACACTCCTTGATTGATTTCTCTAGCAAATACTTCTAAAACAATCAAATCACTATGTAAACAATGTGACAGGTTGATATATCTTTAGATAAATGTTTTTGTATTTCAAGGAATAAGCGTCTATTTATGTTGCTATCCACTTATTTAATGATTCTGATAACGGATTAAAAAAAAAAACCACTTTTAAATTATTAGATTTTAGTCACCCTCCATATATCAATATTTATTCATTCTGATGAAATCGACTAAACACTGGGACTAGCAAGACAATGTACATTAAGGAATTATTACGATTGATTTTATACTGAGTTACATCACATGAAATGCTATACGCTTTCAATTCCACATACGACTCCTTGTGCATTATTTTTTCTAAAATACACAGCTGGAAAAAGACGGAATCTTTGAAAGTTCAGTCTCAACGTATACCTGTGAATACTAAATTAGCAGTTAACTCACTTTTAATATAAAATATTAAATGGCGCTTCTTTATGGCAACGCATGATATTTTAAATAATAAAAACACATTTTTAGTACTTATATTGTGATCAGCTCCGGTTTCGCTCATCAAGAGCTTTATCAATTGATGCTAACACTCGCGATAGCTTCCTGCATACTATCAACACGAAATTTTGTAAAAATAGGCTTGTTTGTTAGTCGTATTCTATCAGTTAATAATGGTCGTGATGAGCGCAATTGGTCCTGATCGTAAAATATAGTTTTATTTATAGAAAATTAACTATCTAAATGTGTAAATATCTTTATTTCGGAATACTTAATAGGTACAAACTATTTTTTACCAAATATGAATAAGAAGGATCTATCCTTTAACTTAAATAACCCAGATTAACTCTCACTCGAGAAACGCATAAAATCAAAGTGCCACATTTTAGTTTTTATTGGTGCAATATGAAACGAGTGTATTGAAATAGAAGAGAAGATGTATTGTGTACCCTTTTTACACAGTTTCATATAAATAAGTGAATGTATGTATAAACGCAGTTCTAACGAAGGTGTAAGCTGAAATAGCTTTATAACTTATACATTATGTAGAACTAAAGTTCATTGCTATTTTTTTACCGTTTTATAATGGAGTTCTACCAAGTAAATGACAATTCAATCAATGCAATTAAATCAGAAAAGGTAAGGTCTTAATCACAATTACAAACGTGAAGCAACGATTGGGTGAACTGTATGTTTTGAATAAAAATACTGATATTTATTTGAATCTGAATATAATAATTGAATAAATACAATCGGCAATACTGTGATGAATAAATGAGAATTGGTGAGTAAATTTAATGCTAATGAGCAATAAATTTTAAAATAATCATGTTTCTTATTCAGTATAAGTTTGTCGTAAAGTTAATATTGATGTTGACAAACAAAGTATTTTGATGCGGAAAGCGTGTAGTGTACAGGTTATCGATATAACATCTCCACTCAGCTGTCACGAAGAAAGCTATTAAAAATTTACACACAGAACTACAAAACATGAACGTTGGCATGTTTCGCAGTCGACGAGGATCACAAGGCAATTTAATTGTTTGGAAACGTGTTTAACAGAGATCGGAAACCAAATCTTTGATTAGACTTCTAATGTGAACAAGAGTGATGTTTTGATTTCGTGGTCGTAAAAAATGAAAAATTATCAAAAAAAACAACGTTAAATATCAAGTATTTTAATAATGTAATGTTAGTATTAATGAATATTTTTTCCGTATTTAATAACAAGAAGCTAAAATTTATGATTTCGAATAAAGATGCTTGATTGAATTTCAATATCAAATTTAAACTATTAAAATTTCGTACGATTCCACATTCTCTATCATTAGCGACCCGGGTTTTGCCTTTCGGCATCTTCGGCTTGACGTCAGCTCTGTTGCAACCACGTGATAGAATACCTGAAGATGGCGAAACACAGGTCGTTAGAGACAAAACATGTGGTATCGTACAAAGTCTTAATAATTCAAGTCTAAAAAACTAAAATGTATTCATCGCTAATCTCACATTACCATAAATGACATTCTTTTCTCTATATCAGGTTTCAGCAACATTAAACCCGCGAATCATCAACTTACGCATTTGATAATTTCAAATAATTCACTTTAGTTTCACAAATGAAGCATAAAACACAAACATGAACAATGAACATGTTTTTTGAAATAGTATTAAAATAATATAATTATCATTTTTGTACGATTACATAGATTAAGAAAACACGAAATATTATCTAATTTTTGTTTATAATGATAGAATAAAATGTGTGAAAAATATAACAATAACTTTACTTCAATAGTCACTAATTGCTTGATTTATTGAAAATAATCTATATAGATTAGTCAACGACTTATTTTTCATTAATGTCTAGTCAAATACTTGATTAAAAAAAAAAGAAATGACCATTTTTTATCAGTGAAAGCTAGCAGTAATAATAAAGCACATTCATATCGAATGTATGTAAAATCAATTATTCGTTTCAGATTTCATGTAGTTGGTTTTCATTAAAATGTAGTTATTTCGTGTGAGTTTTAGCAATACTTTTCTTGGTTACCGATCTATCAGCCAATCCAGCTAACTGGCAGCGAGTTGACGTTCAATTTCGTTCCCAGTTTTGCAAAAATACGGGAGACGTCTGTTTGTATTCATACGTTTTTACTCCTCGCATAACAGCTTAAAGCTCACATAAAGCTGTATAATTGAGTTAATTAAATAAAACATACTTTAAAAAAATCATATTTAATTAAGTTACTGTTATTACTTTTACGACCACAAAAATTTCACTTTGTAAATAAATAATATTGTCTGCCGATACAAAGCAAATAAAATGAATTGATTTGTAGTATTTCTTCTAGTAGCTTGGAGCTAAATGGTCAAGAATTACTGGAAAAAATTATGTTTTTATACTTCTTAACGGGAAGGAGAGTGATTGAAAAGAATATCAAAGAATTTTGTTGCAAGTAAAAGAGGTGGACGATGTCTTCAAAACTATCTTCAATTATAACAACGTAGCAATACTATATGTGAAAAAAAAACCATTAAAATCACTTAATAAAAAAGATTTCACCTTTCTGCTACTTCAGGCATTTAATCACGCGAATGCAACAAAACTGACAATAAATGACTGAAGATGCTGAAAGGTGAAACTCGGGTCGTAAGTGAAAAAACATGTGGAATCATACAAAGTTTCAACAATTCAAATTTGACATTGAAATTTCATCAAGCACATTCAGTCGATATCATAAATAAAAAAGCAATGTATTTTAGATCTACAAAACTTTATAGGACTAATTTACATTGCTATTTTTTTACCGCGTTACAAATGAGTTCTACCAAGTAAATGTCAATTAATTCAAGAACATTTCGTATTGAAGTCCCAATTGTTTTAAATTTAAATGTACTGATAAATGAAAATATTGTTTAGATGTTTCTCAAGATATACAAGAATATTTAGGACTTGATTCACAAAGCATTCATTTAACATATTATATATTTTTATAAGCATTAAAATGTAAGGATACGCTGTTTTAAAAAATACTTGAAAATCAACTATTATGTTTTCTTAGCAGAACGAAATAAATATATATTGTTGCAAAATACAACACATCTGGAAAAGATGAAGCTAAAATAAATAATAGAATTCCACATGTGATACAAACAACTGTCACACAAATATATCGATATCCGGTAGGTTCGAAAACCACTCACCGTTCGGTGATATTGACAAAACAATCCTCCCCCGCCACTTTTAAATAAATAAACAACAATCACTGACTGCCGTTTGAAAATTCTACGAGTTTCGGAAGCAAATCGTCGCTATGAAATATTTATTGGACTGACGAAAGAATCCGTCCACGAATGGCGTGGTACGGCAGAGCTTACATGATACCTGATCACGCGAAAGCTTCCAAGCTCGAAGCTTTGGATGTTATAAAGCTGCCGACGTAACATTGCTTTTACTGTATCGTTTTAGTGATTCATATTTTTTACGCTGTCAAAATACATCCGATTTAAATATTTTGAAAAATACGAAACATAAATCTAATTGCGACTGCCTTTTCATTACATCACGTGTTGAAAAATTGTTTACTTATTTTACTTACCGATTTCCCAAGAGAAAAGTGTGTACTTATATTATTTTTTCGAAGAAATCTTACCTGTAAAAACAAAAGAAAAAATATATTCAGAATTTTCATTGATAATATTATATTATAGTTAAATTTGAATTGTTACAACATTGTACAATTTGACATGTTTTGTTACTAACGAAGCGGGTTTCGCCTTTCGGCATCTTCAGGCATTCCATTATACGAATCCAACGCAGAACTGACAAGTTGTAACAATTTAAAATTGATATTAAAATTCCATCAAACACCTTCGGTCGATATCATAAAATGATTATAAATAAAAATAAGAATACATATTCGTCACGAAACATATATTTTACAGTAATTTAAAAACACTTTTTATGTGTTAACTGTACATTTGAAGAAAATTGATATTGCCCCCTTTTTTTTACGTGTTTCAAGAAGCACTGGGACGCCTCTGACTGACCATTCTTATTATCCGTTTTGACTACCATTAAAATTTTATTTATTTATACATTATGTTCCGTATTATGTTAAGTATTTTGTGTAAGTAAGTGCAGGTAATTTTGGTTATAAAAATTTCCCACTCATAATTCTTCCTAATGAGTCTTTCAAGATTGTTCTCGCGCTCTAAATATAAGAGATTATTGATTAATCTTAATGTTGTTTAGATTTTATCAATCAGAAATTGTTAAAATTTCAAATTTAAATTTACTTACTTTAATATGTATATTGTATGACTTCCTATAAATTTTTTTCTTAGTTTTTTATACCTGCTGATTTTTACTCAAAATTTATATAAACAGACTTGCTTGTTTAGTGTATCATACCAGTTGACAATGCTCGCAATGACCGAAACCGGTTCTGATCATAAAATATATTGTAAAAATAAATACTTAAAGATGTGTTTTTATTTTTTCAAATACTTCGAACTAAAATGTTCGTTTCCCAATTTTAACATTGAACCATATGTTTATCCACAAAAACCTGATATATTTCAGTCTCTTAACTTTATAATTTCGGAAAAAGTAAAGAAGAAGAGATAATGGTGAGCTAATTTTTTGAATTGTTAGAATTGGAGAAATAATACTCTTTGTACAGTAGTATGTGATGACCGGAAATAGTTTTGCGATGGGATTCAAAACATTGCATAACCGTCAAGTTATGTCAGACGCTAATATTCGTCATATCCATTTTTCATTTTCTAGCGAGCGTGATAAACTTTAATTTTCAACAGTCTGCAAGTAATTGCTTTTGATCATTTTATTGATATATAATGTATGCTAAAATCGCGGTATTACATGTATAGTTATCATAAAAACCACAGGGATGAATTGAAAATAAAAACTACTCTCGACAAAACAATACTTCTTAAAAAAACTGTACTGCTGTAGAAGTTTTTATGTCTTTTGAGTAAGGAATATATTTTTAATATTGCCTGAAAACGAACATGAGTTGAACAAAAATGTGACAGGTGCGAGATGCCTGCCGCGCGTACCAATATAAAAACTAAAACGTCCCATCTAAAAATAAGCAGAAGCCAAAAAACACACGAAATCGCAGATGGAATGAATTATAGGTACATCGGGTAAGCAATATCATTTTTTTGATAAAGGAATCATTTGCTGTAAATGCAACAGCCATAAAACTTCCCGTGGGAAATAATAAACCTTCTATTGATTGAATTGGCATTGACTTGGTAGAACTCCATTATAAAATGGTGAAAAAATAGCACTATGTACTTTAGTTCTACAGAATTGTTTTAAGATATAGTTGATAGCTATTTCGGCTCACGCCATCGTCAGAACTATGCTTTATGAATTTATATTATGTGATTCCTTTAGGGATCCTAAAGGAATCACATAATATAAATTCAAGCTCAGCGCCTAAGTGTTTGCATCTTTGTAATAAAGGTCGCAAGATGACGGCTTTTGAACAGCTAGAAATTAATAGATATCAACTATCACAAAGGATTCGTCACGAACAAACTAATATATATCGATCGCCATTGCTTAGCCCTTTACAGGGGGCTATTTTGTTTCCGTAATAGACTATTTCCGTGGTATATGTAAACTTATTGATATAGCCGCCTTTTAAGTTTCATTTACAATTTTTAGTTTTATTGCGAGCAAGAAACAAGCTAGATCGTTAAAGCAGGAGAGAAGAAGTATTGTCTACCTTTTCTACACAGCTATATATAGATAAGCAAATGTTCGTTACAAGCATATTTTTGACGATGGCGTGAGCCGAAATAGCTATCAACTGTATCTTAAAATAATTTTGTAGAAACAAAATACATTGCTATTTTTTTCACCGTGCTGTAACGCTTTTTTCTTTAAATGGTGTTCCATTTCTTTGCCAGTGTTGTTATAATGCAAAAATGAATAGAATTAAATTTAAAATTTAAAATTTGGCGATTCTATTTGTAACGCTTTCCACACTCAATTTTACTCAGGGAAACTTTTTCAAATATCCATTCGATAAAACACATTTTGAAAATCGAACGCAACACTCAACATGACGTATGTGAGACGGCGGGAAAAACATGTCACGTGACGATGAGCTAACCCTGTTCCCTCCGCTCACACAGCCACCCCTCTCCCATCCATACATGACTTTCATTTTAGTGTTAATAAAGAGAGGATTCTGCGTGAATCCGCATTCCCACATATAGCATTGGGACACAAAATAGTCACCTGTATAGGAATATGAGAGTATAACTCATTTATTTTGTTTGAATAAAGAATAATGAAAATACGTAGTGATTTTTTTATATTAACAAACATATCTACCCCTTACATGTAACAGTTTAACTCCTCTTAATATTTCCGTATAATACAATCATTACAATGTAAATTATTTTAGCTTCAACGAATTCAAGTCAGGCAGGCAAAATACAAATACACATTCAAACTCTTTACTTCTTGCTTGCCGAATTATTTTAATATATCGATTACTGATTTATATGTTTATTTAGGATAAAAGTAATATCAAAATATATAATGTAACGTATAGATTTCTTCAATATTTTATTTATTTATGTTATACACTAGATGTCACTTGTATTATTCGACTGTTTTCTCTCTCTATGAGGGTTATCTGTTCACATCAGAGTTTTTCATTCGTTTTTTACTGCTTCACTACTAATTAGCTTTTAAAATCTACAAGTTCAACTTTATTTATCTCATTTTCATCGAATATACCATAAATATGTTGCAACTTGAAACCAAAGAACAAACCAATATCCAAAATAAGTGGAAAGTATAGTCATTGAAATTGTAATCTTTCCAAAAACACTGTAACGTAGCTATTTTTTACCTCACAACTAACTTCAATAAAGGTTTCTCCAAAAAGTCATTTTCAAAATAAAAATCACATTAAGTTTGTTGTTGTTTACTTTTTTAACGTATTATTGCAATAAAACATAACCTATATTAATTTAAGTCAGGCAATAAAAGCATACCAAATTTGGTTATGTTGAAATAAGCTTATTTAACCCTAAGAGTTTAAATAATATTTTGCTCAATAAGATCACTATAAACTAGTAATTATAAAATCTGTGGAAGTATTATCTATCAATAAATATTAATTTTAAATCAATATCGTGCATGTCAACAAATACTGATCGTAAACTCATTAAAAGTTATCAATCAATCCATTTCTATTTTATTAACCAGTCACCTCTTAAATCTAATAAGCTCTATTAAATCAACATTATCAAAATTTATTTCAGTTATTTGTTTGGATCCCAGCCTTGGAGTCTCTGTTTTCCCTTTGTAATTAATTCCTTTCGCTTATAACCGATGCTTACTGTTTATTATGTGTCAGTTTTGTTGCATCCCTGCGTAGAATGCATGAAGATACCAAATAGCAAAACCTGAGTCGTTAGTGACAAAACATGTAGAATTTTACAAAGTTTGAACAATTAAAATTAGATATTGAAATTCCATCTCTAGTATCCAGTATAAAACAATTGAATGTTAATTTACTCACTTATGAATAAAATTGTTGGAACTTTTACGTTTGCAGAATTTTTGTTTGAAACATTTAACTTTTATGAATACACTGTACTTCTGAGACTGTGAGTTAAAGTAACTGGGTAAAGTTAGAACTCTCGAAAGACACGTGATGTGACAAATGGGTGAATTGTGTTAATTTTTAATGTACCTAAGTAATCAAAAAGTTTGTTACAACACATCAAAAAACTTTAGAAACACAAAGGCTTGTTGCTAAGACAAAATCATCAGGAATATTATATATATTTTTTTTTTTTCGTATACTAAATAATGCGGGAAACAATACAGTAAGACAATCACTTTGAATGCGTTACTGTCGCTTATTAACGAAAAGTTTTTATATTTTTAATAAATAAAGCAAAATCAAATAAATTGTGTGAATTTAAAATATCAAGCCTTTCCGTCAAGAAGTTAACACTTTAAAAGCATTGATTGAATTGGCATTTACTTGGTAGAACTCCATATAACACGGTGAAAAAATAGCAATGTATTTTTTTCCTACAAAATTTATAAGGTATATATTATAGATAAAAGGTATTTTGGCTGATGCCTTTATCAGAACTACATGCTTATTTCCTATCAAAAATATATTCTTTATAATTTTTATAAAAAAATGCGTTTAATTTATTTATTTATAATAAAACAATTGAGCATTTAAAATGTGTCTCTCGATAGCAAAAGAATCATTCATACATAAGTGGGTGATAAAATATACTTAAAAAAATTAAGCTCATGAAAGCTTTTTTCTTGAACAATTTAAGCTAAGCGGGCTTAAAAACGTTTTTTGTATTTTTAATTGGACCCGTAAATATCTTAAATAAGAGATCCTACTTAAATAGGATTAATGTTTGTAAAATCCAACTGGAAAAGTTTTTTTCATTCCGTTATATACATCACACGTGTATTTAGAGACAACAGAAATGAAAATACAATTAACTCAAAATAATATTAAATATCTACACTCATATACACCCATTACACGATCGCAAGGCGTGCAATTATGTAATATTATTGATTGAATTGGCATTCACTTGGTAGATGAATACCGTAGAACACGGTGAAAAAAATGGCAATGTATTTTAGTTCTACAATTTTTTTTTAAGATATAGTTGATAGCTATTTCGGCTCACGCCATCGTCAGAACTATGCTTAAACGAACGTTTGCTTATCTATTGTATATATATATATATATAGCTGTATAGAAAAGGTACACAATACATCTTCTCTCCTGCTTTAACGACCTAGCTTGTTTCTTGCTGGCAATAAAACTAAAAATTGTAAATGAAACTAAAAAGGCGGCTGTATCAATAAGTTTACATATGACACGGAAATAGTCCATTACGGAGACAAAACGGCTCCCCGTAGCGGGTAAAGCAATGGCGATCGACGTATATTAGTTTGTTCGTTAATAATCCTTTGTGATAGTTGATATCTATTGATTTCCAACTGTTCTAAAGCCGTAATATTGCGACTTTTATTAGAAAGATGCAAACGCTTAGGTGCTGACTTTGAATTTATATTATGTGATTCCTTTATAACTTGATTAGCAAATTATGAATCTGTTTTATTACTGTTGAATGATCTTACATGTTCCTTAGCTCGATTGGATATACTTATACCTGTCTGTCCGATATAAACGGATAGACATGAGCCACATGACATTTTATAAATACCGCTTCTGTCGAGCTTATTGATTTTATCTTTACTATTTTTAAGATGTCTGCCTAAATTGTTGTTGACTTTGAAAGCTACGTATACTGCGTTTTTAATTTCCCGATTAATTTTTTCGCTAATGCTACCTAGGTAATTGATTGATTTAAAGAAGCGGTTATCCTGAATTGGGTTCGGGTAAATGAGTTTTCTAGCAAGATTTTGTTGTTTTTTATATAATAAATTATTTATAGTCGCTTTCTCATAACCATTATTAAGAGCTATGTATTTTATATTTAAGATTAAATATCTACTCCAATATGGACTCATAACACGATCGCAAAGGCATGGAATTATGTAATATAACTTTGAATATACCAAAAACTTAAGTGTGGTAAAAAAAGTTAATCATACAAGCTTCTCATCAACACAAAAACATCGAAATTCATCCATAATATCTGCACCCGAACGCCTTTGTTAAATTCAACCTTTATCTATCTAACGCTTTATTTTAAGTACATCTATTCACCTCCATACTACCGAACCGATATTAAAAAATATGCGACAATCTTTATGTAACAAAATTTGTGAAAGGTAATGGATTATTATGATAAAAAAAGTTTTCAACAGTTTGTTCAAAAGGTCGTCACACGCACATTCGCAGTCGGGGTAAACATTATCTTGAGACCATAATTTACAGTCCACAAAAAGGCGCCGTTAATCATACGAATCGAAAGGAATACTTACTGTGTTTTGAGAGGACATAGGACTATCGCATTATCTGCCGTCCGGTTCGCGCTAATAAATCTAAATTGTGCTACCCGCTTCTTTTGTTACATAGCTCATACGAAACCGTCATTTTTTGTGCCCGCGCGGCATATTTTGTACCCTTTTCCGAAATGGTCAACCGGTCTGACCGTGCAATTTTTTATATCAGTCCATTATTGCTTCGGCGTTGAGCGGAGGAAGAACGTTTCAGTAAAGTGCGATATCGCTGCTTCTCTCAACAAACTGATTCATTTTTTTCATTGAAGTCTTTTTCAGTTAAAGTGTATGACGAATAAATATCAGATTTTGTTACAGTCTAATAATCTTTTGAGTTATTTCACTCGACTTTCTTGACCACCGAGAAGTTAATATTTCCGCATAAATTAAATATTAACTTAGTTAAAGATTTTTTTAATACATCGTCTCAGTAGAATACTTGTTCACTACATACATTTATTCCCTTAAAAAAAACCTAGACTAACTCTTACTTCAAGAAATGCATAAAATCAATTTACTACATTTTATCACTAATAAGCACAACATGAAAATAGTGAGTTCTACAAAATAGAAGGTGTGTCGTGTACCTTTTCTTCATATAAACAAGTAAATGTATATTTTAACATAGTTCTGACGCGGGTGTAAGCCGAAATAGCCATCAACTATATACCTTATAAATTTTGCAGAACTTAAATACATTGCTTTTGTCTCACCGTGTTATAATGAATTCTACCAAATAAACAGCAATTCAATCGATATTTCTTTCAATCTCCATCTATCTTATTTTGACTGTCAGTCATAGTTCTGAAATCAAAGAAATTAGATATTTTTTTCTCTTCGGCCTAAAAGCCCAGCTGTACACAATTGTATAGTTCTACCAAGTAAATGCCAGTTTAATCAATAATCAACTAACGACTCTCGGAGAATCCGACTCACTCCAGAAAAACGAATGAATTGCTTAAAATCCATCAAAAAGTTAGTCGCTTATAATTGATTTTCTTTGAGCATCGGTATAACGCAAATGAACGAATGAAAGCGAGCAATTGATTTAAACGGGTTTTTTGGCACCATACTTTCAGTATAACTGATGTTTTTCTCTTTATGAATTAACCCACGGTTTCGGTACCAAAATGGTTTTGTATCCACTAAGTGTTTTTATATCTTTGTAATATGCTTTAAGCAAGGTTGGACATCACTGATTTAAATTATAGTGTTTTACTCATTAATATTATTATACATACAATCTAGTGCTTTGGTATGAATTAAATAAACAGAAGTTCCAAGATATTCCCGGTCCATGAATATTTTAAGCAATACATATATAAATCAAATGTACTATCTTATTTCTGACCCTTTCTATATGTAGGCATACCGTTGCGAATATTAGAAATCCGAATAAACAATACTCAACAATTGAAATAGCAGTGCGCAGACAATACATTTCGAATATCACGATAATGACCGCAGAAATGCATTAAATAGAATGGAGGCACATCTAGGGTCAAGTTGCCCCATTGTGCCCGAAGACCTTATTCTAAAAGGAGTGTGCAAAATGGCTGCCATATCCGGACGAGCAGGGTTGCCCAAGATGGAAATACGTATCCTAAAATATATTTATTTCACTTTTAAGGTGTTAACTGTCACTTCTTGATGGAAAGGCATGATATTTTAAATAATAAAAACACATCTTTTTAGTACTTATTTCCACAATATATTTTTTGATCAGGACCGGTTTCTCTCATCGCGAGATGATTGATAGAATACAATTTACAAACAAGTCTATTTATACAAAATAAAAAAATAATTAAAGAGTTAAAGGTAGCAGGTGTACAAAACCATGGGTTCAAGAACTAGGAAACAATTTACATAAAATCATACAATATTGATACAAATAAAGTAAATTAGTATAAAAATTAAATGTTCACAATCACTTATTAAGAATTACAATTACAATTATGGTAAATCAATAATCCATTAGGAGCTCTGAACAATCAATAAGGAAGTAAGGAATGGGAAATTTTAATAACGAAAATAACCCACACTCACTACTTAATGGAACAAAATTAATTAATACATGAGAATTTTAATGATAGTCGATTAAAGATGAATCGATGAGATGGGAAGAAATGGTCAGTCAGGGGCGATCCAATATTTTCTGTCTTTCACAGACACCTGCTACATTTAACTCAAATAATTTTTTTGTTTTGTATAAATAGACTTGTTTGTAAATTGTATTCTATCAGTTGATAATGCTCGCGATGAGCGAAACCGGTTCTGATCAAAAAATATATTGTGGAAATAAGTACTAAAAAAATGTGTTTTTATTATTTAAAATATTTATTTCACATGGCGAAAAAATTGTAATGATTTTGGTTGTACAAAAATTATAAGGTACTAAGTGACCCGTTGGGCGTTTCTGCTATCTCATAGTAAGGAAATTAAAGGAAATTCAAGGAAAGTCGTTGCGACAACAAACAATTTAATTTTAATAATGGTAGTGAGTCTTAATAGTAATAATGTAGATTGAATTTTTAAAAGTAAAGTAAAATATTGATTTAGGGGGTTGGAGGAATGATATGATAAAAACTTTGCGGGAGTATACTCAAGTAATTTGTATAATTTTAATACTAATTGTATGGTGTAGTAATGTATAAAGAACAGACAGATACACAAACATTGACTTATTGATTGAATTGGCATTCACTTGGTAGAACTCCATTATAACACGGAGAAAAAAAAATACCAATGTATTTTAGTTCTACGAAATTATTTTTAAAAAATATAGTTGATAGCTATATTTAGTTTCATACTCATAGTATAGTTTCAGCTCACACCATCGTCTGAACTATATATATATAGTTGTTGGTTATTTCGGTTTCCGCATTCGTCAAAAATACCGTTAGATGGAACTTCAAAACTATATATACCTTTTTTTTTTTGTAGAACTAAAATGCATTGCTATTTGTGTACTGTATAACAATGGAGTTCTGTTTATAAATGCCACCAATCAATATATTTATTTCAATTTGCATTTTTGTTATTTATTTGCGATATTGTGACAACTTTTGTATTTTTTCAGAATTCGAAGACTGTCATAATTTAACATTAAATGGTATTACCATATCACTTGATCAGTGTTCACTGTGAACAGACTGTCGGTAATAATTCTGAAATCGATGAATTTTTCAACAATGTTTTTTTTTAATTTTTGTTCTAAGTCCAATCGTACACAATTGTAATCATTTTTTCATTCATTGCACAATTATCGTGCATACGAAAAAAACATTAGGAAAACAAAGGTTTTAAAATAACAGTGAGATAGTTCTGACGATGGCGTGAGCCGAAATAGTTATCAACTATATTTGTAAAAATAATTTTGTAGAACTAAAATACATTCCTATTTTTTCACCGTGTTAAATAGAAGAGCAATTGTAGAAAGAGAGATGCAAAACGCATTTGAAGGCTTTGAAACCATCTTAGTTCATAAATAAATAATTTGGAAACAAATCAAATTTCAATGAAACTAATGAATTCACGAGTTATTTAATCCAAAATAAAAATCGATTGTGTCATTGTTTGATAAAATTTCTTAACTCTCTTAACACAATCGTGGTTCATTAAAGCATACACAATGAAACAATTCCTCGCTTGGCAACCCTACCGTAAGGTCAAATAAAATGATTCCTATTCCAATTCGCCCCCCGAAGACAGGAAAAGGGCGCGATCGTAAATTTGAAAACAGAACGATGCGTTCGAATTTCTAACCCTTGCGAATTATTTCGTTTAGGGGCGAGCACAGTCCAAATTACACATTAAAATCGAGCCCCACTAAATCAGCGATAGTTGACCTCCAGGTTTACATACCTGGTTAGCGTGTTAGTAATGAATATTGTTTTGAATAAATATATGTCTATTTCAATCATTAGCAAAAAAATATAACATTTTTAACTTGTAATAATATCGTAGGAGCATACCAATAAGTATTTAGCTTTCTTCTAATACGTGTATCCTAAATTTTATTATAATTGTTGGAATTATTTACAATTCCACACGTATTACACGATGAAAAAATATCAATGTATTATACTTTAGTTCTACAATTTTTTTTCTATCGGATATAGTTGATAGCTATTTCGGTATTTCAGATAGTTATTTATAGTAATAAACCATCCCCATCTAATAAACCATCTCTGTCCAATATTTCAACTCATTGAAATCGCCGCCTGTTAAGTTTCATTTACAATTTATTTTTTTAGTTTTATTGCTAGCAGAAAATAAGCTAGGTCGTTAAAACAGGAGAGAAGATGTATTGTGGACTTTTGCTATACAGCTATATATATATAGATAAACAAATGTTCGCTTAAATACAGTCCTGACGATGACGTGAGCCGAAATAGCTATCAACTATATCTTATAGAAAAAAATGTATTACTAAAATACATTGCTATTTTTTCACCGTGTTATAATGGAGTTCTACTAAGTTGATGCCAATTCAATCAATAAATCCACACGTTCTGACACTAAGAACCTTTTCTTGTCTTTCATCTATTTCAGGCATTGAAAAAAAATACATATTTAAAGAAAAGCAAAAATAATCAAAAATAAAACTAGACTGAGTTGACAGATTTTTTTAATGAAAGATTTTTTTTACTATTCTATAATATTAATTATCACATTAGATTTTTTTTAAATTTCTATGTAACAAAAAAATGAACGACTAACTTTCAATTCAATTAAGTCCTCATCAAAATTTCAATATTGAAATGCTTTACAATGTTTATATATGCTCTCACAATACTATTGCTTTTAAGTTTAAATATATTTTCAAAATTCTTTTAAGCCGATTTATATGGATTATTTATTCAAACGTACAGTGCCATATCACCATAGTAACGAGTGTTTTATTAGGTAATATTTACCTACATCAAAATAAGTTATACTCAATGCGAAATCTTATATAGTGTATAGAGAGACATCTATGATAGTGTTTATTCAACCAAATTTAGAGAGCTTAGTAATGATAACATACAAAAGCGAATGGCAAACTTTAATAATTGTATATGAATAGCGAATAAATTTTCCATTCAACTATAGAGATATCGTCAATATGATGAAATATGTAAAGTATAAATATTTTCTTATAGAGTAATATTAAAACATATGGAAATTGTATTCATTTATTTTTAGACAAGTAAAACGATACGGTTTATACGTTTTTGCGAGTTGCTATGGGTTACAAATAAAACATATATATATATATATATCATAATACAATGTACCAAACAGTACTCAAAGAAAATTCTAAAATAATCTGTGATAAAGCGGTTTCCGGTGTTGCCGGTGGGCATAGAGTAATATTGCAACAGAGCGTATTTGCTATTAAGAAAGAGAAAAAAGATAAATAGGAAATAGAAGTTTCCACAATCCCGTAAGGGTTGGTTTGTCATTATTTTTTCACCTGACAACTGAGGACGGCCACATTCCAAAAGTCAGCCATATTTTGTAAGCGGGTTTAGAAGTTCTGAGATCGTGATGTATGTAAATACATTTCTTAGATTTATAAAATAAGCTATCGCCCTTTTTGAGGTTTTTATACGAGAGAGAAGAAAGAACTTCTATTTTTACATGAAAAAAAAGGATAGAAGGCCATAGTTATAACAATAGTCAGCTAATCACTTTTGATACGCTCTGTTTTATCCTTAAATACCCATTAAGTGAATAGATAATCGGGCCAGATGCATAATGCATTGATCAACGTCGATAGCTTCTGTTATGGACATGCTAATCTCGCGTATCAGTATAAATAGCTTTTTAAAATCAATTTATATATTTATGTTCAAAGGTACGTAATTTTTTGATTCCCGACAACTATTGTATAAATACCACATCACTTCAAACTGTGATTTCAAACAAAAATTTTCAAACACTACAAAAGTTTCTCAAAGAGAATTTTTTTTTAATCAGCCGTTCACCACATATTCTTCTGGAGAGTTTAAATACAGAAGAATTAAAATAACCCATAAGCGCTGATATAACCTTATATCCAGTTTTGAGTATCGTATATATAGCACAGTGGCATGTGTAATGTCTAAAAACGTTCGCCATTCAGCAATAGTCTCAATATTTTTAATGTTAATTGTTAATAGTTTAATAATATATATAACATAATTAAAATAGATGTTTCATAATGTTTGATATGTGTTTCTTTCACCAAGCGTACTTTCTTGAAAATGTCAACATAACAATAAAATTTTCGGGCCGCGCTCCATTTTAGAATTCCAGCAGACACGAACCTAATAATTTACGAAATAATGAACAATTCCGCAGTGCATTGGGACAGTAGCCATTTTGTTAACAGACTCAAGATGCATTCAAATATGGAACGATGCCAGCTCCAGTAGACATTTTGGCAAGCTTGCTTCTCTGCGAATATTGCTTTTAGTGTTGCCAGATAAATGTGGAGTATTTTGCATTTTTGAATTATTATTTTCATGTATACAGTATACGAAAAAAATCTCCATCTGATATTTGAAGTAGATATCTTTTATTATTCATATTTTGATAATTGACGAATATTTTCTATAAATTCATGTATAGTAAAAAAAAAAAATTATAATCGTTATGTTGTGTCATTTAGAAAGATCATTTTAGTAAATCAACGATGAGGTAATTTTTGTAATATCAAAACATTGGTAGCATATAAATATTCGTACGAAGTTTTAACGATTCCAAATTTTTAGTAATTAACGACTCGGGTTTTGGCTTTTTGAGAACTCAAATTAAATATTGAAATTCCATCAAGCACCTTCAGTCGGAATCATAAATTATATAAAACAATTTTAAGGCGTAAATTGTAACTTCTTGATGGAAAGGCGTGATATATTTCAAAAAAAAAAGTTCAAAAAACCCAAGCTTTTTCTGAAATAAGACTTTCGTTTAACAATAACATTCTGTATTACTGATATTTTTTAGAATTATTGTTGAAGCTAAAAATTTTTAGTATACAAGATCCTAGCATAATGATGCTTTTATGATGAAATCAAACGCTTAACCACTTTTGAGAAACTACTGAAAAAATCATTTGGTTACAAGATGGGGTCTCAATCATTATAGACTTTTACGTCTGAATCCTAAAATTCATTTGAAAATTGAATTTATAAAAGATAATATCGAGAATTACGAAACCAAATAGCGTTTATCACTCAGCTATTTCTGCTAATGTATTGATTGGTAGTCACCAATGTATTTTGGCAATTATAAAACAAATAATTTAATACACAAGAGATGAAGGAGACTTGAAGAGCTCTAATGATAACGCTCCATTAATTTGATATTAAAAAAATCTTTTTATAATCTTAAAATGTTATGTTTCATCAAAACGAAGCAATAAAATTGAATACTGATGACAACGAATCAATGAAGCGACAAGAATATAAAGTATGTATTTTTTTGTTGCTGGTAGTGTTACAATGTTATTGAATATACACCAAATATGGTGCGGAAAAGAATTTTTTGATTTGTACGATAGAAAAGCTTTTAGTAAAACTTTTATATCTTCAAAATAATTCAAGAAACTCTAACGTATGTTTGAAGTTTTCTTTCATCCAAAACTCGAAAAGTGATAAGTGAGGAAAACATCATTCCGCTACGAAAATGCTGGCAACATTCAACTTGAAAAGTACGAAATTCAAAAATATTCATAAAAATAACGCGACGATAACACAATGGCAATCGGGGTTAAACTGTCTATGGTATTCTCAATTCGAAATTCAATTTATTTTATAAATCTTGTTATTTTTCAAATTTGAAACAAAAGATTGTATGATGTATTGTTTCTTTGTTTTAGACTAAAAAGATAACTATTAAACTAAATAACCTCCAAAATTTATAATCAATTCACCACTTTTTAACTAGAGCTACTTCTACAGTCACTCACGATCAACATTATGTAAAATACATTACATATAACCATGTTAGGCATGGGCCTCAAATTTCAAACTGTAAAAGACAATGTGAATATGATACAAGAATTTATTGCTACAACTAAAACCTGAAACCTTGTTATCGATATGCTTAAAATAGCCTGCCCGCTTTGTAACAACTTGGGATCTATTGTATTATGATATAACATCGAAAAGTATAGATTTGGCCATATAAAATTGTGCTGAAAATTATGTACCCCGGCCAAAATTTGGCAAGTCAAGTCATTTATCCAGTCCATTTTTGAATAAATGGTGTATTTCTTAAGTTTTTACTAAAAGTGTTATAATTGTGGTAATATTTGATACAATAAAATTAAACTTTCTAAAGTGGTTGAAAACGTTATTAAATATAACTATAGGGTTATAAAATTGATAACTTCCGTTTTGTGTAGAGCCACTCTACAATTTTTACACATGTACCGAGTAACACTTATTTTTTTTGCTTTGCAAACACTTTTCTGCAAGTCTGCCAGTAGTTATTTTTTTCTTACAGTAGTTATTAAAGATGTATTGTGTACCTTTTCTACACAGCTATATACAGATAAGCAAATGTTAATTTAAGCATAGTTCTGATGATGGCAGATTATATACATATACTATATATATATATACATATATTCTTTTTAAATAATTTCGTAGAACTAAAATACATTGCTTGTAATGGACTCTTTGCCACTATTATGTCGTCTCAAGAAGAAAGAATATTGATATCGTGTATTTTGCGCTTTACAATTGAGTTTTTAGATAGTGTAAATCAATATCATCATAGGCGATAACATTAATTGGATGACTGTTATGAATATTTTAGATTCTTGGCTTTAATAAAACATAGAATTATTTTGTCACACATCATTTGATACAATTAATATGACTTTTTTTGATGGGCTGGTATATCACGTCATAGTATGTTTCCGGGATTCATGCGTTAGATTTTGTAGCACGTGAAAACACGGCTCCGGTATCCGATGTGTTAATACTTACAAAATAAAAGTTGATTCAACGATAACGTATGACTAGCTTTAAGCGGGTGGTAGATGTACATTTAGAGCAAAAAAAAACAAGATCATGGAAGTTTTGAATTGCATACTATATGTGAAAGAAAAGAAAGTACCGATTTGAGTTTCAGCAACGTCTAAACTTGCACTCAACGTCGCAAATGGGGAATTTGAGTAAATTTATATCGGTATAAAAGTTTGAACATATGCAGGTTAGGTCTGACTATTGCCGCAAGTGTAGTTTGAAAACCTTCTGCGGCATGAGAAGTAACGTATATGTGAAGGAAAAGTTAGGCTAATGATATAAACGGAGTCGCTGTTAATATGAAAAATAAAATACGTGCATTAAACTTAATGCATTCGTCTTTAAATCGGTTCTTTGATTATCACAAATGAGGTAATTATTTTTATTTTAGGAGACGATATTATAAAATGTATTATTATTTATTGATTGAATTGGCATTCACTTGGTAGAACTTCATTATAACACGGTGAAAAAATAGCAATGTATTTTAATTCTACAAAATTATTTTTAACAAATATAGTTGATAGCTATTTCGGCTCACGCCATCGTCAGAACTATAGAAATAGCTATCAACTATATTTGTTAAAATAATTTTGTAGAACTAAAATACGTTGCTATTTTTTCACCGTATTTTTATTTATTATATATAACATTTACAGTAGAACTTTTTGGTTAATTTATACGACAAAAAACTTCTACGATATTCATTTGTTTATTCTATATAATTAAAACACGGTTTTTAGTACTGATTTCTACTTTATGTCCAAGACTTATTTCGCTAATCGCGAATATTACCAATGAAACCATCTGACAAAAAAAATATTGTGGAAATAAATACTGTGTTTTTATTATTTAAAAAAATCATAAAATAACACCCTAAAATTGGTCATTTTTTATCTTAAAAACGAGTTTTGTGCTTGACAACAAAAAGAAATACTCCAGTAGTTATCTGGACAAGCGCCTTCAAAAAGATTCCTGATTACTGTACCCAAGTAAATTTTGTATTAATTTCACCTTTTGCAATGTTCAAGCATTACATCCCAACAAAAGTGACGTCGGTGTCGTGATGAATGCCTCAAGATGCCGAAAGGTAAAACCCGGGTCTTTAGTGACCTAACTGACGTCAGAACCCATCGATTCTGTTGCATTTGTGTAATAGAATGTATGAAGATGCCAAAAGGCGGATCCCAGGTCGTAAGTGACAAAGCGAAATTTCAATCATTTAAATTTGATATTGATATTAAAAATTATATCCGTCTCCAATAATGTTAAAATAAATTGCTTAGAAAAACGTTTCAGCTTCGTTTAAACTTCTATGAATTAAAAGACTCGCATAAACTTTATTCATGTTAATGGCTATTCAGAATAATAATCTCCAATGAAATAATATTCTATGAATCCACTGTGGCAGCAATGGGGAAATTCGTTAGCATCATTTTAAACTGGGTCAAAGGAAGATAAGACATTTCGCTGGAAACCTTGTGCTGTTTTATTATTCATTCACTTTTTTCTGCATCCACTTTCTCTGCGATATGCTGGATAATAATCACAAATGGTTTAACCTCAAATTTGACAGTGAACAGACGGCCAGTCGGTCGCCATGTTGGCATTTGTTTTCCCGCGCGAGTGAACGGCCAATGGAAATTATCAGTAGCGTTCAATGTCATAATTAAAACAAAATGGTGGATTGTTTCTAAATAATTTGAAATCTAGCATATTTAAGTATTTATGAAAGAAATTTTCGATAAGTTTTCAAATAAATATAGTAAGAAAAGTGTAGATGAAAAATGATGGAAATGGTTAATGTAAAAACATATTTTTTTATATATCATGATGAGTTAAGGTATTTAATTTTATACTACAATAAGACGAACTGGATACCACGTGACAGCTGCCATTATTATTTTTAATGACGTTATGTTGTGCCTTTCAATTTAAGTGTCAGTAACATACAATAAGTCAAGACTACCGTATCGCTTAGACGTGCATAAGCTGTCTTAACCCTTTTTTGTTATTTTGTGATACGTGTGTTTCACTGCTATTATATAGAACATGTCGTGTATTAGAGAACTCGTGGACTTAGTGCGTCAGCAGGCTAAGGTCATGGAGGCTTTGCTTTTGAAAGTGAAAACGATAGAATTAAAAATGAAGAATTGCAAAGAGTGCAAACTGACAGTTCTCGTTAATCAAAATGTCATTAAGACTAATGACACCGTTGCGACTGACGCCGCATCAATAAACAAATCACTACCGACCGATGTAGTAAACGTTACAAGAGTTCAGACTCACACACATCGTCAGAACTTTTTTCGCCGTGTTAAAGTGGAGTTCTACCAAGTAAATGCCAATTCAATCACAAGCATAGAGCTTAATATGTGGAAGACACAAAAATTTTATTATTATGATTCCAAAATGCCTGTTAAGATTATTTATGAGATATTCTATTGAAGGATTTATTTGGTTAAGGGATCACTGCCAAGAATTGTAGAAAGATTTGGATGTAACCATTTTATTTTTTTTTTATTTTATAATCAACATCATGTCTCCAATCGAATATTAATCTAACCAAAATATTAATTTTTAAATATAATCCAATAGCCATTTAAATATAATCCACTAAGCCAATACTCGGCTCGGCGTGGAATGTTCTCGAACGTAGTAGTGACTTTGATACTAAAATTTCATAATTTTCACTCGCTGTTCAACCTTTTATGATTTGAGGAACTCTATTTAACAATTAAATGCAAATTTTACAGATTTCATTTTAACAATGTGACTCCTATAACCTAATAAATTTAGAGTGTACCTATTAAAAAACCCTTTAGAAATACTGCAGTACACAGCGAGATGTCACTTAATTTTCATAGCCAAAATCTAGCTCTGCTCAAAGTTGTTCCTAATTAAAATCGACTAATTCTGTGCATATAAAATACATCTCCACCTATTTCACTTTAAAATTATGAATAGTGATGTTCTCGATTTTAATCTGCGTTTGTTCATTTAAAGAAAAGGTAAATTAATTCGCAAATTATATCAGTTATAATTTATGACATCGACTGAAGTTGCTTGATAGACTTTCAATATCAAACTTGAATTGTTTCAACTTTGAACGATTCCACACGTTTTGTCACTAACGACCCGGGTTTCGTGGATACAACAGAACTGACGTCTTAAAAAACAGTTAGCATCGTCTATATACCAAAGGTATTAATTACAGGAAAGCACAAGCCACAAGGCAAGCAGTATAAGGCAGCTAAAACAAAATTTTAACCATGCTGTGAAGAGTGAGTTTTTTTACAAAACAATTTTTTTAATCAAATCATTGTTAAAAAAATACAACTCACGATTTTAGGGTGTTATCATAATAAAACCAGTTGCATAAACCAGGAATCACAAACCATTGACACACACAAATTGACAAACATAGCAATTGAATATATTATTACAATAATTGTTGACATATTCGAGAAGTACGTCCATACTACTTTACGAAAAAATCACGCCGGCGTACTAGTACGTCCATACTCATGGCAAGATGAATAATATAAATCTAATAAAATTTAACACAATTGCCTGTGATAATTTTCATTAATGATCTTGTTAGTATCAGCATCCGTGTGATAGAATGTCTTAAGACGCCGAAAGGCGAAACGTGTGTCATTAGTGACAAAACATTTGGAATCGTACAAAGTTGTAACAATTCAAATTTTATATCAGTTATAAAAATTGTAAAATTGTATTGTGATAGTGCATATACCCTCTTTTTGGTTACGCCAGTGGTCTCGTTGACGTTTAATTAGCTAAGTGGCTGGCCTGTTATTATCAAACCTGACGTTGGCGTGAGATAGAAAAGGAAGGCAGACCGGCAAACTCGTACAACTTGCTTGCGGTTGAGAAGAAGTCCCGAACGAAAACTTTCTAGCCTGGCGGTCGCGATACACTGTTGCCACGACACGGCACTAACAAAAATTTACATTTTCAAATTCGGAATACAAACTATCAGAATATTGAAAAATATACCCGTACGGCCTTATTCCCTTGTATATAAGTGTAACCACTAATAAAACCCAGGCAGTAAATGCTAGGTTCCTCCAGGTTTCGCGGTATTTTTGTTATACTTCTCTACAATTAATTTTAGTTAGTAGCTCTTTACTTAAATTTCGGTATTTATGTCAGCTGTAATGTACTAAATATAATATTGGACTTCATTGTAAGACGTTCAACGATATTGGTCGATAATTACTGGTGTAATGTAACAAATATTATTTATTTATTTAACCTTATAACTGCCGGTAGGTGTAAGTATGGCGGTATCTTGTAGGATAGGAATTTTATTGCAAAAATAAAAAAATCTTTCAACTTTACGTTAAAACGACGTTACGATAAAAACGTTTAACTTAAGTTTTAGTATGTGACAATGTTTCCAATAGATGTCATCGTGTATTCGATATATTTTCATGCTTTAAATAATTGATTAACCTGAAATATAATAAATAAATAAAATCCTGTTTTCCTGTATTACCAGACGCATTATTTATGTGACAATTCTGAGCCGACAGTTCCGTCATTTTTCCGATATTTGACGAAAGTCGATGTATCGTTTTTCGGAAACCAAATGGTTTAAAGTAATATATATATCTTTAATTAATTAGAAGTTTTCATGGCGATTTTGATAAAAATAATAGATATATACGAACCAGGTTTTATGACTAACTATTTAAAGGAAACAAAAATGATCCACGCTTTAAATATGCAACAAAGCTATATTAAATAATAAAAACACATTTTTTAGTACTTATTACCACAATATTTTTTTTGATCAGGACCGGTTTCACTTATCAACTGATAAATATAATGTCTTCCCATCAAGAGTGACAGTTAACACCTTACTATTGATATAACAAAGCATTCAAATGATTTTTCATTTAACCGGTTAACTGCCGGCAGGTACATGTATGGCGGTACCCAGCACGCCGCGAATTTTACGACAAAAATAAAACCTTTTAAGCATATCGTTATTGAAAGTGTAATAAAGTTTATTTATAAATCGTACCAAATAAATGAAAAGCGCGCCAGTCGTGCAGTCATTTATCCATAATCATAAAATTAATTGTTCATGGTGCAGGGTTGTCAAAAAAATAAGGACAAGGTTGTTAAAACGGCGCGTCTTAAGATGTAAGTTTTGTATGAGCGGCGCTCCGTTCACAGAAAATTATGCGTCTTAAGACGCTTTTGGCAGTTAACTGGTTAAAAAGGATTTGGATGTTTATTTAGTTTTAACGATAAAATCATTATTTTTTATTTATTAAGAGTGGGGTAAATTATTATTTATATATTATCAAACAATCAATGCACGATAATTCCTAAAAATATTGCTGTTATTAATATCAAAAAATGATAATAAAAAAACGCATTAATATTTTAATGGACTAATTATGTCAGCCACAGCTATCTTGACTGAGGTCACTACGAATTAATTTAATTAAAATCATACATAACGCTGAATTGAAGAATCTGTCCAACGGAAAATGTACACGGCACAAAAAAGGGCGGTCATTTAATTTGTAGTTATGACTGCTTTACATAGATTTTATTTACTAAACACGTCATCAGTAGACCCCACACCCCAGAAATTATTTACGTAAAATGATACTTAATCACAATCAGTATAAACATTGCCCCCCTCTCTGGCGGGACCCTTCTCGCAACTTGGAAAAAGTAACGCCCCTGAGAGAAGGTGAATTTGTGTTGGCGTAATGAAAAACGACACCACAAAAAATTCTTAATAAATTACTTTGTTCTTAAATTCACTATTTTTTTTACTTTCATATATATTTTTTGCTCAGTGGTGTCGTATTTTATGTTTTTACTTAATTTACCAAATGTATAAAAATGTAATATTTTTCACAACAAAATTACATAGGTGATCAGTTAAACTATGGTATTAATCTTGGTTTATTTGAGAGTCGCGCATTTATATTTTTGGTATAAAACCGTATAAATAAGAACCTTTTTTTTATATAGGCATAAATTTTTAATAAATAAACACATTTTTAGTATATTCCATTTGTCATTTTGTAGTACACTAATGTAGAAAAATGTATTCTCTTATGGTTTTTAATATAACTAAAAGCCTTTTTAAAAAATATTGTGATAAATATAAATAAGCGTATTTTAAAATATATTTTTGAGTCTTTGGTTAATCAACATAATGTTTTATGTGAATAAAAATTAATTTCACTTGGTGTCACTAGTGTATGATGTACTTTATTCCTTTGAAAAGAATTATCACTTTTATAGTTACTAGTTTACTCGTCGCGCGTTACTACGATCGTAAGGTAAGGAAATTCAAAGAAATTCGTAATGATAACAAGCAATTTAATTGTTAATAGTGTCGTATAAAATTTTATTAATTTACTATAAGGGAGGAGGTCGGGGAAGAATTGGTATGCTAGTAACATTTATGGGAGTGTATTTAATAAATTTTAAAAATTTTAAATCGATTTTGATGAAGTGTAGTAATTGTAGTAAAAGATGTAGTAATGCATAAAAGACAAACATACACACATACATTGATTGATATTTATATCGACTTGGAGATGTTTCTCAAAGAAGCAAAACGCGTGTCATATCCAATAACACAGCCAGAATAAAGAGCACAAAAGTTTTAATATAAATCAAAAATATATTTTCACAAAGTTAATCTGAATTCATCAAAAATTATAGGTGATTTTTACTATAAAAAAGTTTCCAAAAGCTTCGGTTATTTTGTTGATTGCGCCACAATTACTTACCCAAATCATGGAATTTAATAGGTACCGTGTTTGAATATGTTCAATATTTGAAATAAGGTTCTATAAACTTACAGACATATTAGGTTTATTAAGCAGCTAAAGAAATACTATCCTCTACAAATTTACATCTTTTGTGTTGGCGGTTGTTTGCTTGGTTCTGGGGATATCATGATTTGCAGCTTAAAGTTTATCGAGTTTTATAAAATGATACCAATAAAATATTGAAAGAAAAAGTAAAAAATTACAGCGGAACCCAACGAAAAAAGTTTAGTATTAATTTCACTGCTAGGATATATTTCTTTCATATTATATTAAGTAAGTTTATTAACCCCTAATTTAAAACTGCATCGCAATTGAAAACACGTCAACAAACAGAAATAAAAATGAATTTACAACCTAGAAGCCACAGAAACAGGCCATTAATTATTTGACATGGAATATATCAAAATTACATAAAGGGCGTACTCAATTCGCCATGTTGTTTTTATGACGTGGGGCAGAAAAATAATAAGTAATTATCATTTTATCCCGGCGACTGTAATGCCAGTAGACACGCGAAGCTTTCCCCGCTGAGACTAAACAGTTCCCCGAAAATACCGGGGAATAAATTGTGCGCAATGCTGGTAACACTGCAATTACAAAGGGCGGCAGTACAGAGTAATGAAAATATGTGTTACTTAACTCATTGTTTTAGGGTGATCATTTACAGACATTTTGAGAACGGCATGTGGAATAAATGTATGTTGTAAAGTTATCATCTATTGGTGTATCTAATTCGATTGTCTTCCGATTTTTATCAGCACCAATAAACAAATGCGTATAGCTTATATCTAAGTAATCCAATCTCTCTTTTAGGAAGATTCATTAATCAATGAAACTATCCGCAATAGGATTCAAATTTGCCAGCCCGGCGAGCATAGCAATCAAAGAAAATTTCGTCAACCATTGATCTACAAGCCCCAAAAAATTTCGACTAAGGAATATTTTTGATTTCATATACAAAATAGTTTCCACAGTTACCGACGAATTCATTGAACATTAAATTTTAATAGACAAAACCAGAACGCTCAATATTTTATTAAAATATTTTTTTAAATCTGGATTTACTAAGAAGAACTTCATTGAAATAAGATAAAAAATACAAAGTATGAAAAATGCTTTAAATTTATTTTCGTTGCAAACCAGCATGGACACATTCTAAGCTACGGCGTTATACTATAATGCAAAGATATACATATGGTAATGCAAAGGTTATTTGTAAACTTTAATTTATGATATCGACTGAAGGTGATTGATGGAATTTAAATATAAAATTTTAATTGTTATAACTTCGTACAATTTCACATGTTTTGTCACTAACGACCCGGGTTTCGCCTTTCGGCATCTTCAGGCATTCTATCACAAGAATGCAATATGGTTGACGTAAAATAAACAGTTGGCATCGTCTATATACCAAAGTAATTAATTACAAAAAAACACAGGCAAGCGGTAAATTGCAGCAAAAAACAAATGTAATAATATTAATTTAGATTAATTAGTAACAATTGACACAATTGCCTGTGATAGTTTTCATCAACGATCTTCTTAATAAGTCATTCTTATAAGGGTTTTTCAACAAATATTAATTGAAGATGCCGAAAAGCGAAACCCGGGTCGTTAGTGATAAAACATGTGGAATCGTACAAAGTTGTAACAATTAAAAAATTTATTCATAAACATTTAATACTTTACAATAAACGTTCCATACATAATTATTACTAACAATAATCACGATTGAAAAAATTACAATTTCGTTACTAATAATATTTTTAGAATGTTTCAATGTAACTATGGATGCTTTCACTTTAACGTTATTTCAGCAAAAAGTGACATAACTTTGGAGAAAATTACAAGAAAAATCCTCCATAAATATGCTTCTTTACTGGTATATACAAAATAACAAATAACGATAGTACTCATATACTGATGTACACAAAGCTTTTCCAAAAACACAGTATAAATTCGAGCGGCAGCTCCGGGAAATCCCCGCGAAGGAAAGAAAACCAGACCGTAAAAACGGACAAGCTGCGCCGGTAACGACGTTCGGGGAACCCTCAGAGGGACTTTAATCCTTTGGCCAAAGGGTGCGGTTCGGTAGCCGGTTTCAAAACCAGCTACTTCAAAGGAAAATCATAAGTATTGCAGTGTATCATACAAGGATTCTCAAATAATTCATATTCAGTGCCCGTTTCTGTAATACAATATTATCAGGTTGCTTTTGAAGACCAACGATGGGAATTATAACAATCAAAAGTATGATTTGAATATTGTCAAGACCTCTGTTTATTTTCAAAATTTATCATATATTGATGATCCCCCGTCATTTTATACAAACAGCAAACTAAATTTTCTGATTGTTTTCTGATTGCAGAAAACCATTCATTTAACGCGCTATCAACAATAATACCTAAAATTTTGCAGATTGAAGTATAATAAATATTTTAACATTATAAAGTAATGAAATTCATTTAGTTTTATAGCTAAATCTATAATAATAAAATTTTAAAAATACTTCATTCTATTCACTGTACATGAGTGTTATAATTATAAAAATTAAGCACATTTTTTCCATATGTCTCGAAACCGGTTTCACTCATCGCGACAATTTTTAGCTTTATGAAAAAAAATACGCCTTTGCAAAAGTCACACAAAGATTTTCCCAGCCATTTCTCTACACCTATTCATTCTTTGTTTTAAATTTATGTAAACGGGCCATCATGTTATAAAATACTGTTCATAGAGTCATACTCTACACCGCGATGGAATGCTTTCGTGAGCTTTTGAAAGCACTGGCCGAACGTATTAAACAAATGAAAAATCCACCACAACGGCAGGGTTTTAGCGTTATCTTTATTATTTTGTTTTTGAAGCGGTCCGTTTGAGTAACGCAAAGCAAAAATAAGCCTTAGAATAAATCAGCCACTGCAACGTTTTTTAATATTTTATACCTATAACAAAATAGCATTTGCATATCAATCCAAAATTAATTGGTGTTTGAGTATAATTCCGTGTGCCTGAAGATGTCAAAAGGCAAAATACAGTCCGTGACAGCCAAACTTATAGCATAATAAAAAAAACTTTATAATAAAAGCAATATTTGAGGTTTTTTGTTGATCTTTAAAACATTATTTTGCGGCTTTACGGTTTCGATCTACAGTGGGTGATCTGTTAACTTACGTAACCTGTTTCAAGACTGTTCACTATCCGAATTGTTTGTTGACCGATCATCGATTCACTATAGATTTTAATAATGGATTAGAAAGATCGTTTTAGTTCAGTATTCAAATGTATGTTCGTTTTCCGAACACAAAAATCTTTTGTAAGAGTATTTATTCTCCGAATTGTTGGCAGTCCAAACTGTTCGTTAACCGATAACTTACTGTATTGTATTACATATAAAATCTCAAATATTTTTTTCCATTAAGCACGCCCAGAAAGGTTTTACCACGATTTAAAAAGAACATAATTTGCACCTTACTTTCAAAACATATCCTTAATATTGACAACCTAATCATTAGATACAGAAATACAGAGAATTTTCTATTGAAATATCCTAGCACAGTAAACGCGTTCTTTGGCTACTATAGTTAATCAATGAATTCTGTACGTGTTTTCAATTTATTATATTCCCTTAAAAGGGGCAAATATCAATATTAGTAATACATAAATATATCAACTGGAAATATCCGTGCAAGATATTAAGTTTTCAAATTAAATATAATTTATTTAATATTGTAAGAGTAAAAAGAAACCATCAGTATACCGAAAATTTTGCGCTTTGTTCGCAAAAAATGTTAAGAATCTAATATATAGTGAATTTACGACCGTACCACAACGTTAAACATATTATCTCACTTAATAAAACTAGATTTTGAAAATACAAATAAAAAAAACTCATGACTAAGATATTGCACATGCAGATGGTAATATCATCTAGTTCAGTGGTTTCTAAGCTAATGAAATGTAGATTTTTTCAAAATTGTTTATGTTTTAAATGATATTCATTTCATTTCATATGCTGATAAAAGTATAACATTAAAGAAATACTTGCAGTTAGTTAACTTATCGCTTTATCGCAATATGAAACTAAGGTGTTAAAACAGAAGAGAAGATGTATTGTGCATTTTTTACACATCTACATATAGATAAGTTAATGTTAGTTTAAGCATTTAGTTTTGACGATGATCAATATACCTCATAAATTTTTTTGATCGAAAATGAATTGCTATTTTTTTCAGCGTGCTATAATGGAGTTCTACTAATCACTTTTAAGGTGTTAACTGTCACTTCTTGATGGAAAGGCATTATATTTTAAATAATAAAAACACATTTTTTTAGTACTTATTTCCACAATATATTTTTTGATCAGGACCGGTTTCGCTCATCGCGAGCATTATCAACTGATCTAGTTGATAATGCTAGCGATCTGAGTTCTACTAAGTAAAGAAAAATTTAATCAATACATTTTCAGTAATATTTCCACTATGTTTTCAATGATCACGACAGGATTCGCACATTGCCAATACATAATTATTGATTCAAAATTTTGTATAAATAGGCGTTTTTGTAATTTGCATTCTATCAGTAGAAAATGTCCGCAATGAGCGAAACCGGAAACATATAACGAAGAGCATACGTGTTTACGGGTTTCTATTCGTGAAACACAAATCACAAATAATAAAATTTCATTTTATTCTATTGTAGTAAATATTCTTGTTTATAAGCATTTTTGAATGACAATTTTATATTTATCGATTATTTCACATTCGATACTAAAGTGACTACCTGTAGCTAGCGAGCATTGGTTTGACAACACCTGTACTAGTTTATATTATACACTTGTAGCACTGAAGCCTTTTAAAATAATATATTCATGGATCCCTCACGCCAGTGGCGGGGTATAATTTTCAGCTAATAACGAAGTAAAAACACCCCACACACTCCTGCACCTACACATTTTCTTTTTTGTTTATTTCAATGTTTACTTTTGCACTTTTTCTGGGTAAATATACATCGGCGAGGGATTTTTCGCGTCGGCGATAGGGTAATTTTGTAACAGCGACATGCAAATTTGTTTTTTGAAACTCATTTTTTATATTGCCACCGTTGGCGTGTTTTTCTTTAGGATTATTCTCTCGGCGCTTTACTTGGAATGCTATTTATTTTACCATGCTTTGCTTGACCATTCTTTATCGTTAATTTTCAGGGGACAGCTCAAATTATTTTTCAGCGTACGTCTAAATAACATGAAACAAATCCTATAGATTGAATTCTATTGAACATATTTCTATAGCACCTACTTTGAGTCATCCGTTTTTTGTGTGTGTGAAATTGTTTTATTTTGCATCATTATTTATTTTCTATTTCCATATGTTTTGTCGCTTATGAATAGAACACTTTGATTGATACTGAAGACACCAAAGGTTGAAAACACATCGTGAGTTTTTTTTTTTGAAAATTTAAAAAAAATATTAAAACATTTTAAATGAATAAGCATTGATCGGAATGAATAAACATATATTTTGTGGAAATAAGTACTAAAAAATGTGTTTTTATTATTCAGAATATTATGCCTTTCCATCAAGAAGTGACAGTTAACACATTAAAAGTGATGAATAAACATTATTTAAAATAAATAATTCGAGACTTTTTTCTTTGTGCCGCGGCGCACAGTTTGGCAGACACTTATATATGTCATAGCAACCCGAATTAATTTACATCAGGCAACTTTACTTATGAAAAATTTCGCATCCAAATGAAAAAATATGATAATCAAATAAATACCCCTAGAAGTCTAAAATTTCATGGATTTTTGATCATTTTACGATACGTAGAGTTAAATTAATGTTACGTCTCATTAATCCTCCCTTGAACATAACAAGTAATGACTTTTATGCTGACGGGTTGGGGTGTTAGCCAGCATAATGCACGTTACCGGTGGGGGTGCAAATCATTGCACCAACTTGCAGCTAAGTCGACCTGGTTTCTTTTCCATTAGTTCCAAGACGTAGAAGCTAACAGTCTTAAATCATAGTAAGTATGAACCAGCGCATAATTTTCTTATAATCACCGCTCCTCGAGTAATTTACTTTGAAACTTAAAAAGATCCGTTTAAGTGGACTTTATAATGGAACTTGATATAATGAAATGAATATTCAACCAAACATGTTTTATAATGTTTTAAGCGAGGAAACAACCTTTCCTCGCTTATAATTTATCCAAACACAACTATAAACAGTCTAGTGTATCCCGCGATTGCGCTGTCGAAAAATGTCTTCAATATAATTCTAAAACAATACATTAAATCATTTTTGATAACTATGTTTCACGTGTACTGAGTTTATGGGAAATATTTGCAATCTACTTCAAGCACTTATATTCAATGAAAACATTGTTTTTATTTCTTTATTTTATATTCTTCCCTGTTATAATTTTCTGTGTATTACACACAAAAAATCATAACAGGAAATAATACTTAATCGATTAAAAATAATGCTTCCACATTGAAGTCTGGACACATTGTTCAAACTGTCGTCATTTGGTGGTATTTATTGCAAACTTGACCAAAATTTTATAAGAGCAATGATAAATACAAACCGACTTCATTTTTATTCAGTACATCCCTCCGAAATTCTTCTATTCTATATCCGCTACCTAAGTTAACAGTAGAAAAATATATATATAGTATAATATATATAGTTTTATTTTCACTTTAAGGTGTTAACTGTCACTTCTTGATGGAAAAGCATGATATTTTAAATATTTTTTTTTGATCAGGACCGGTTTGGCTCATCGCAAGCATTATCAGCTGGTGGAATACAATTTACTAGGTATAAAAAACCATGGGTTCAAGAACTACTTTACAGGAAATCATTTCTTTCCATTTATTGATTGAATTGGCATTCACTTGGTAGAACTCCATTATAACACGGTGAAAAAATAGCAATGTATTTTAGTTCTTCAAAATTATTTTTAACAAATATAGTTGATAGCTATTTCGGCTCACGCCATCTTCAGAACATTTCTTTCCAATTTTTCTCCAAAATGTCACGGTATTTAAAATAATGAAACTTTTAAAAAAAAGTATGAAATTTTTACTAAGTCAAATTATCAAATATTTTAAATTAAAAATATAATACGAATGAAGACCACTTCTTAGTAATGTATATTTCGAAACGACTAAGACGCAACTTGATGTACTATTTATTCCTTGACTATTGTACGATATTGTATTTTATTATGTTCATAACACAGAAATTTCAAGATTATTCGTCAGTAATACGACTTAGACAAAAGGTCGTAAAGCGGTTTAATGACTTTCGTTTTATGCCATTTTTATCTGAATTTTCTTTGTCGTAATTGTTTCTTTTTTTTATTATTGCATTAACACTTTAGTCGATTGTGCTCCCTCAAATATTCTTAAAAAGTAATAATGAGCTTTTTTACTTTACGTACAATATAATGATAATATTTTTACGCTAATGCATTTCGTATATTAACATTTCAAAGTAATATTTTGTATTGAGACATAATTTTAACTTAGGTTGTTAGGCAATAGAACTTTTATTTTATGAGCCACATAGTATTTATTTTCATTATAACTGTAAAGAATATGCCTTTTGTTGTAATATTGGGCATTGAATACTAACATTTAGTAAATAAAAGGTGCGATCGGGGACTGTTTAAAAATCCTGTAAACTTTGTAAAAAAAGTGTTAAATCATATACGCAAAACACCAAAATAAAACAACACATTTCGATTTTTCGATCCACGTTAATAATGTATTCCATCTTAAATAATATCAAATTGTATGCTCCCGATAATTTTTAAAGAAATTGTGGACATGATTTATTTGTTCTTCCAAAGTGTAGAACAAGTTTGCCAATGGTAAGAGCATTAACAATGTTCAATAATATTGCTTTGGATGTCAACATATTCCATGTGGGCGAAAGTGAGTTCAAGCGAAAAGAAGATTTTTCATGAGCTTGCTTGGTTGACTTTCTTGCTATCTTTATTTTTATTTTGTTGTTTATTTTTTTGAATTTCCAACATTAATAGTTCAAATATTTTGACTTTGTAAAAGCAATGAATTTGTAATTTTTGTAATGTGTATATTTAAATAAATAAAAGAGTGACTGCCTATTATTGCAATTATTTTATAAAACCTCACTCTCTCAACATATGACCGAGACTGTACGTACAGATAGACGAATGTTATTCTTTTGTTATTCAATTCACATAACATCACTGTTTCCGAAAACGAAAATTATAGACTAGTTTAATACCAGCTCTCGTTAAACTTTGTTTCTAAGTATAATTCATAAGTATTCTCTATATTTAATAGTGGATATGGTTAAAAAACATATTAATGACATAATAAGTAGGTGACATGCACCGGTCATGCGCAATTGTCGGATATGGTGATAGCTTCTCCACTACCCGAAATGATAATTATTCAGCGCTGATGGTGCTCTGCCGGTCGACAATTTGCTGCCAGATTAAAAGTTCAGCAAAATTCCCATGAGGCAGTGATTGTGAACATTTTTCAATATATATTATTTATTTTGTCAATAAAAAAATACAAGAATGCACAATGAATTATAACAAAGGAAATATTGAGAAAAATACTTCAATACAATTTATCTACCTACTAGCTTTACTAGCCTTGGAATTTGCTAAAAAAAAAAAACACAAAAATTATTTCTTTCTCTTACGATTTGAAAAAGTTATTTCAGCCTTAAACAAAAAGATAAAATTATAATATTTGTTTTAATATAGGTTTTTTTGCGACCGAAATAAATACATGAGAACAAACAAAAATAATGGAATATAATCATTGTGTATTAAAAGACTATTTGGTTCATTTTGTTTTTGGATCGTACAATTTATCATTAATATTCTGATACAAAAGATGATATCAAAAAACGAAATTCGATTATATTTAACCTCTTAATGTCGGCTTATACGAACAAGTGGTAACAGCTTTATCCTTATTATAAAATTTGCACATACTCGAGTCAATATTCAGTACGACAATATCAAATTAAACTTTAAACGTATCGGAATGATGATGTTTATTTTTCTCAATTTTAACTCTTGTTACTAAAAACACATTTATTTGTATTTATTTTATGTATAATTCAATGATATTTTAGTGACTTTGGTAGAAAATTAGAAAAAAAATCCATTAAATAAAAGTTACACTGAGTTTTACTAAAAGTGAGATGAGTTTTGCGTCTTCGAGAAGCATTTTCGGGAAACTAATAATATTTTTTAATGAATGTCTTACAAAGGAATTCTACTGAGCAAGCTTTTTAATAAGGCAATATTTACACGTATCGCATATAGTTCTTCTGTTCAAACTATTTTTTTTTTAAATTGAATTAACCAAAATATTTTTTTATGAAAAGACTAATGTCGCACATGCCACAGGTTGGCCATCGCAGTGCCATTCAGCGTATGTACTATACAAACACATTTACGGGCATTGAATATTCATACGGGGATAATATTTACCCAGACGGGTACCACCTATGTCCTGCGTAGGTACACCGCGGGGACACAGATAAGACCGGGTCATTTTAAAGCCATTCCCTCTTGCTTACGAGGCGTTTTAACCCAAAATGCACTTACTGCTTATATTATTAGCAAAGATAATCAAGCAACATCATTGAATTTTAAAAAAAATGCCAACAGTTCTCATTTGGTAGGCTAAAAAATATACAGAAATTATTTCATTTAGATAAAAAATGTTTGAGAATGTCGTGATATAAATAAGTATATATGTTTTTTTTAATTGTTTCAACTTTGTACTATTCCACATGTTTTGTCACTAACGACCCGCATTTCACCTTTCGGCATCTTGAGACATTCTATCACACGGATGCAACAGAACTGACATACAATAAACAGTCTGCATTGTATATATGCCAACACATACACAATACATCTTCTCTCCTATTTTAACGAGCTAGATTGTTTCTTGCTCGCAATATAACTAAATTTTAAAAAAAATTGTAAATGAAACTATGACAATATGAAATGCAGCTATGATAATTTATTAGTTTGTTCGTTAAGAATCCTTTGTGATAGTTGATGTCTATTGATTTCCAGCTGTTCCAAAGCCGTCATCCTGCGACCCTTACTACAAAGATGCAAACACTTAGGCGTTGAATTTGAATTTATAGTATGTGATTCCTTTATAACGTGATTAGCGAATTGTGAATCTGTCTTTTTACTGTTGAATGATCTTACATGTTCCTTAGCTCAAGTAGATATACTTCTACCTGTATGTCCGATATAAACGGGAAAACATGATTCGCAGGACATTTTATAAATACCGCTTCTGTCAAGCTTATTAATTTTATCTTTACTATTTTTAAGATGTCTGCCTAAATTTTTGTTGACCTTGAAAGCAACGTTTACTGAGTTTTTAATTTCCCGATGAGTTTTTCCTGAATTGTATTTTGAATTTTTTTCATCGTGTTATAATGGAATTTCTACCAAGTGAATGCCTATTCAATCAATAAATATATGTTTTTTTAATTGTTACAACTTTGTACTATTCCACATGTTTTGTCACTTACGACCCGGATTTCGCCTTTCGGCATCTTGAGGCATTCTATCACAAGGATGCAACAGAATTTACGTAAATAAACAATTAGCATCGTCTATATAACAAAGTTATTAATTACAGGAAACACACACTCTTTGGAGTGAGCAAGCAGTAAATGTAGCTAAAACAAATTTAGTAACTGTTTTTATTATTTAAAATTATTTAAATGAAAGCTTTCCTAAAAATTTGTTTGCGATTCAAAAATCAACTTTGATTATTATTTTTGTTTGAATTAAAAACAAAACATTTTTGTTTTCAGTTCGTTTTCGAACTCTATATAAAACATTTCATGTTACCAGAATAAGCATTAAATGCAAAAATTAAGTGTCAATAAACCATAAATTATTCCAACTATCCTCAGCAAACAACAAATCATTCGATTTACTTACATCTGTATAATATATTCAGGCATATAAAAATAATATTTATTACGCCAAAATTTTGCGGTTTACCAAAAAAAAAATGCCTGCCAAGCGCAGTTCATATAGCAGTGCTGCCACCCAACAGTAAATACGATAATGACCATCATATATCACTGTGACAACATGAAAATAATAAATTATTCTAGTTTGTAGTTGTGCCACAACAGCGAATAAAAATATTTGACTCACTTTAGATAGGTTGATATTTTTAGTGCTCCACGCTGAATAGGAAAGCTCTATGGTGTATTCAAAGAATTTTAATGATTTATTGCTTCATTAATCAAGATACTAAAAAAACGTTTTTATTCGATGTACGACATATAATCTGCCAAGACGATCTTTGTACTTACGTCAATAAATAAAAAATAAAAGTTATTTTACTTTACTAAGCAGCAGTTTTCATAAACCACAAAAATAATAAAATATTAAATTACAACACGGTGAAAAAAAATAGCAATGTATTATATTATAGATCTACAAAATTATTATTTTTTTGATATAGTTGATAGCTATTTCAGCTCACACCATCGTCAGAACTATGCTTAAACGAACAATTGCTTATCTATATATAGCTATGTAGAAAAGGTACACAATGCATCTTCTCTTCTGTTTTAACGACCTAGAGTTTTCTTGCTCGCAATAAAAATAAAAATTGTAATTGAAACTGAAAAGGTGGCTATAAAATTAGTTTACATATGGCACGCAAATGTTCCATTGTGGAAAGAAAACGGCCCCCCGTAGCGGTTTAAGCAATGGCGATCGACATATATTAGTAGCAACATAAAAATTAAAAGGAATTTATTTTTTTAGTATTCGAACGTCACTGCAAAAATAAAAGTACATCTTCTTGTGAGGTAGGTTCGGTTTTTTTTGTTAGTTACCCCGAGATCTTCTGCATTAAAATATTTTTGTTATTTATAAAGAAATCTTTTGATTCATTTAACGAAATTAAATAATTATACATTATCTATGCTGTTAAGTCTAATTGCATTTTAATGACTTTTAAGGTTATAAAAGTTACCACTGGGTGGAAAGGCATGATATTAAAAAAAATAAAAATACATTTTTGTTGTCAAAAAAATGCATTTCAATGATTATTTTTTTATTACGTGAAGATAAATTGTATTTTAATAGTTTTATGAAACTAAAGCCAACTTTATAAGAACTTCGTTCTTCCAATATAACCAGAGCTCTGAAGTCGTTAATAAAAACATACACGGATTCCGATATTTACTAAAAATACGTCTCCGACTAAAAATGGTTTAATTCAGTCATTTTTTTTCTTACCTTTCCTATTTATATGTATTAAATAAAAGATCAGCAAAGCAATCCGACAAATTGTTCATTGAGATGTTTTTCAAAATCGTCTGATCGAAAGATTCTCTTCGACTCCGCCTTCGAATTCATAGCCCTGAATATAACATAAGAACCCCATAATATTCTAGACGAATTGTGCTTATGTGACAAATATGAACTTTGCATTCAAACAACCTTAAGCTACCTAATTATTTACTGCTTTTTGGTGTATTTAACAAGTTCATTTTTATGATAAAGTGTTCAGTTTACATAAGTAGCTTTTTTATAAATATGCAAGAAGGAAAAATTACTTATGCACGCAGTATGTATAAAACTTGAGTCCGCCTACGCCCTACTTATTTTTGTTTTCTTTGAGAAAATGATAAATTTAAGAAATTTTCACTCTGTTTGTACTTAAGAATTTTTCGTATTCAGCTCACGATATTTAAAATGTTAATCTTTACTTAAAAGAAAATAACCTCCCAAAAGAATCTTTAGATTAAAATTTAAAAGATTTATGGTATTTTTTTTCATAAAGTTTTGTATTAAAATTTATGTGTACTACATATTTTGTTTTCATAATAATTAGTATAAAAATCACGATCCTAGTTTATACAAAAGTATGATAAACTGTTTTTTATACATATCTCTATTTTCTTATAGTAAAAACCAAAATAAAAAAGGTTACCAACATAATTATCCTGCATAAATTTGCACAGTTAATTAAACCTACTGAGATTTATTTTACTTAAGAATCGGAAATCTCTTACATTAAAAAGGTAAAAGTAGGAATTCCATCGGTGATACTCATGGCCTTACTATGTGCTTGAAAAACCTATAAACTTGCATAGTTTATGATATTTGCTAAAAGTGTCGTTGTATCTTTTAAGTGAATACTTATTCATTCACATTCTTTGTTCACGTTTCATTTCTCTTTTCTACACAACTTACTCTCATTGAAAATTAAAAATAGGGGTCCTTTACCAGATTGTATTAAACGAAAATATTGTATACTGTTGTTTGTAAGTACGTTATTGTTATAGTAGATTTTATATGATGAAGAATTAGCGATTAAACAGGAATCTTTGCCATTTAAAAACGCCAGATTTATGTATGTCATTAAATCTGGCTGAGTTCAAGAATCTTCAAATAAAATACATGAAATATTTATTCGTTAAATATTTTTTTAATGAATCAATTCAGAACCATTTTTTTTTCGATTTTGTTTAAATGATTGTAAGGTCACATTTATAATTTTATTCATTTCAAAGCCCTAGTTTTCTTCTACTAAAAAAGAGTTTGAAAGTCCATTAGAATTAAACAATCAATATTTTCCTTATTATACTATTATAATCAAAATTGTAGAGTCGCAGTCGTGAAGTCATAAAAAGCAACTCCGACAATTTTTTCGATTAGATTTTGAAAAATATCTCAATGAACCATTTGTCTGATTGGTCAGTTGATCTTCAATTTAATGAACATAATTAGGAAAGGTAGGAAAAACACCTAACTAAATGAAACCTTTTCTAGTCGTATTTTTTTAACGACGACTCGACAACCTTGAATACAATTTCCGTATAAATCTTATATTTGAATTAAGCAAGCTTTAATCATGCCCTAATTGTACACAATAAATCACATGTGAATATTTTTTGATCAATCAGCAGATTGCCTAAACTTTTTCATGCATGGTTCTAAATATACATTATTACCAACTCTTGAAACCAAAACTTAGCATCGTTAACTATAAAAAAATACACTTTTCTTGTATATGGCGGTTATTTTATACGATGTACATATGACACAGAAAAAATCTGCAACAGGAGTATATTTTCTTCATTTCGTTATAATATAATTTAAAATTTTCAATGTATGAATAAGTAATGCAAATTTATGTAAAAATTTATGCATGTTTCAAAATATTTTAAATATTAACTAATGGAAATGAAATTTCGTTAGTTTTACCATTTATTCAAGCATCACATATTTTTTAATTACATCATTGATTTATGTCAAGAAATTTTCTAATAATTATAAAATCGATATGTTCTTGAAATAAATTAATTGTGTTGTTTGAATTGGCATTTACATGGTAGAACTCCATTTTTTACCGTAATAAATTAAGTGAGTTCTTGTTATTGCGTAATGGCGTTAATGATGATAAGATAATATTATTTCTGTTTTTTGCTCATTGAAAAGAATATTTATATTTTGAACAAAACGAAACTTGTTATTTTTAACAATAAACATTGACTTGACATGCTGTTTAAATAAAGGCAAGAATCATTGGACCGCCATCAATAATTACATCAACTGGTATCACGCAAGGCATGATATGATCACCCGTGCAATAAGCCATCAAAAATTGGAAAATATTCTCTCAATATCACAATTCTGACTTTGGTTAATATTGAAGAATCATTGCTATGTAAAAATTAAAAGGGTCGATGAATACGAACCTTGAATTCCCGAATAAAAAAACAATCCAATTACGCCAAAGGTCGGTAGAGATATAAATAATATATTTCCCAGGAAGTCAACTCGATAATAATCCTCACCTGGAAAAAAAAGAAAATACAGGTTAATTTAATTATTTAAATATACCAGTATTCATGTTTTTTTTTTGTAACCTTAGCTTCTTATATAAATGGGTACTTCAAAATAATCGCATTACTGTCGACATAAAAAATAATTTTGGTATTATCCGCGATTCTCGAAGTTGAGTTGTATAATTTAAGCGATTAAAATCTTACAGAAATATATTTTAAAATATATTTTTCATCATTTTTTATGGACGTTAGGTGTGTCAAAACAATTTGAAATAGGTACAGTAAAACCTCGATTTTACATTTTTCAAGGAACCTTAAAAAAGAACGAAAATTTGGGAAAGCTTAAAATGATACTAAAAAAAGTATAAAGTCTCCTCGCGTTTAATCTTCAAAAATTGGTAAATTTAAGAGGTTTTTGTAAAATTTATATTTATTAAAACTTATTTATTGATTTAATTGAATAGTGTTATAAGCTTAATCTAATGACTTTATTTATTAAAGAAAATCTCAAGGCATTTGAGCGACCTATGTGTAATATTTCATCAATAATTATTTCGGTTAATATATGAGATTTAATGTGCTCAAACTCACAACTTGTCACTTTTAAGGTGTTAACTGTCACTTCTTGATGGAAAGGCATGATATTTTAAATAATAAAAACACATTTTTTAGTACTTATTTCCACAATATATTTTTTGATCATGACCGGTTTCGCTCATCGCGAACATTATCAACTGATCAGTATAATATAAGTATAATATATAAATCGGAGAACGTTTAATGTGGGATTATTTAATTTTTGTTGTTGACGGGACTATAAAAATTAACGGTTCATCTGGGAAAACCTATTATGCGAAAAAACGTTGATTGGGGTTTCATTAACGTAACCTAATATAACCGAAATTGATAATGCTAAAAACGTTTTGTTGAAAGTTTGTATATGTTAAAATTAATGTGTTTAAATGTATTCATTCAAATAAATCAGTGCTCCGCAATCGGTATACCACGAAACACCAATGTGCCGCTAGGTGATACGAGGTATGTCGCGTTTTATTTTTCAAATCAAATTAAAGGGGAGCAGAGATAGTTACATCGTCGTTGTAATAATATGACATATGTACATTATACATACGATACGTCAATTTGTGAGAAATGTTAATCAATTAAATAAATGTGGAAAGAATGAGTGATTACTGACAAGCCATTGAGGTTTGTCGCGAAATTTCGGATAAAAAATTGGTGTGCCATGGAAGAAAAAAGGTTACATAGCTCTGAAATAAATAACGATATAGAATAATAAAGACGTAAATAATAGACACACTTAAACCCATGTTTTTTCGTAATGAAACATTTTTGCATGCCCAAATTTTTTAGAAACTGAACTTATATTATTAATTTTTCATTACAAGAGGTTTTAGACGTATGTGATGTAAATATGAGAAGTCAGATGGAATTTTCATATACATTGGAATTTTTCTTATAGACTGAAGAAAATTCGATTCCGTTCAACAATAAAACATCGTATACAAGTTTTATATGATTATTTTAAAACTATTTTGCTGTGTTGTTAATCCTGATTTTAAATGAAATGTTTTATTCTTTAATACGTTCTATTTATTTTAATACTGTTTTAACTTGATATTTTATTTAAAATTCAATAGATTCAAATAAAAAAGAGCTTCGTAGCTTATGTTGTCATTATATTACATTGTATTTGTGTTAAATATTCAAAATAGAGTAAAGCATGAAGTAAGGACATCTTAAAATTTATCGGCCTCGTTTTTGATTCGAGTTTGCACTCATAATCCGACAGATGTCGACAGAGTCACGTCACGGACCAGCACACAATATCAACATAACGCCACAGAAATAATTCTACCCAACCGCCAACGACAAATTTACCCTTGGTAAACTTATCAACTATTGACGATTTGTTAATGTTTCAAAGTTTAAATAATGGCAAACAAACTGCGGCTATTTCGGTTTGTCAAAAGTTTTCGGTTAGCCGAATGCAAACAGTCATGACACGGATCAATTTGACATTTTCGCTGCCGTACATAATGACGTTGGCTTTTCACACGGCATTCGTGTTCACTGTGCAATTCACTTTGGTTCAAATAAACGGTTCAAATTGATTTTATGCCGGAAATGAACTCATAATTTTGAATTAAACCACTAACAAACAAAACAATAATATTCCGTTTCTCTTTGTCATAATGACACGTAACTATAATTGTTTTATTATCTCTAAAATTGATTGTGTACATTATTAGTTGATAATATACACGATAAGCGAAACCAGCCCTGATCATTAATTATATTGTGAAAATAGTAAAAAAAATGAGTTTTATGCTTATCCAACATAAATAAAGTGTAACAAATGATTCTAATATATTATGGTCTAGACCAGTGGTTCTCATGTGCGGCCACCAAAGGATTTTGCTGCGGCCACCATCAGTTTTATAGTAAATATTGATATTAATAAAGAATGAAGAAGTATACGTTGACCATGAATCATGTCAATATACAGAATTAACAACAATTGCTTTATTAGATTTGTCGATTTTACCTACAACCGTATGTTATGAAAGATCATTCAGTATAACACGGTGAACAAAAAATAGTTTCATTTACAATTTTCGGAAAAAAAATAGTTTTTTTGCGAGCAAGAAACAAGCTAGATCGTTGAAACAGGAGAGAAGATGTATTGTGTACCAGCTATATATAGATAAGCAAATGCTCGTTTAAGCATAGTTCTGACGATGGCGTGAGAGTCTTAAAAAATATTTTTTTAGAACTAAAATACATTTTAATTTTTTCACCGTGTTATAAAGGAGTTCAACCAAGGGAATGTCAATTCAATCAATATCATTCAGTATAATGCACTATATAAAAAATAAATATCGAAACTATTTCCATTTCGTGCGGCCACGAGATATTTCCACACGACAGCTGATGCTTATAATGCGGTCACAGTGAAATTTCACGTGAGAACTGGTCGTGTACTCCTAGAGCAAAGACAGCAATGTTTGACACTTGAACATCAAAAGCTCTTAAAATTGTGCTGCATTGCTGTTATTAGGCGATCTGTCAAACTTTAATAATACCAGTAGTCAACAGGATTTATTAATTAACTACTTTAACCATCTAAATAAATAAATGAATTAGAATAAATTGAAAATTCATGTTGATTATTCTAACTAATTTCAACTCGCTACACCTTTCCTGAACTTGATAGTTTTACTTCGGAAATTGTAATTACATACGCTTATATTTTTTTAAATATTAATATGTATATACATTGGGAAGAAAATATTAAACAAAGAATATTTGAAATACAAAAAATGTGGCGTTACAAATGATATGGATACGCAATAGACTAAAGAATTATATTTATCCTTTATCAAATACGTTCACTGAATTAGCACTCAACCTGGCAACACTCAATCGTATAAGACTTAAATAAACATTTGGTTAGCTGACTGCTGTGGTCTAGAGGTAAAAGCTAAACCTGAATAAATATCTGATTCTGGGCTTAAATCTCGGCAAGGTAATTTTTTTCAATTTAACATATGAGATCTTAGATGTGAGTTATTGTAAAATTAATTAATATCAACGATAAAAAAATCATTGAGTTTACCGTATTCGATTTAAAAGATATTTATTGCATCGACTATTTTTTGGTGTAGTGTCAAATATTTTTTGTATATGATGTGGTCGGTGATATTTTGTGTGTGATGTGGTCGGTGACGTTATTGACTTGTGTGATGTGAATCTAAGTATGGTTAGTATCATGAATTGAGCAAACGATTTGCAACAGGTTTTTCAATAAGAACGCTCTTTTTTTTATTAAAGCAGTCATGTTGCTTAAATGACATCTGTCAAGTTCATTGTTAATTATTTAGAAGAGCATCGCAAATTATCACGGAAGGTTATGACGTTGAACAAAATGTGTAAATTATCAAATTTGGATGGACATTCTTGCATGCGAGATTTGAGGACATGGATAGTTTGCCGAAATCATGACACTTGACGACTTTAAGAATTTGAATCTACCTTAAGTCACGCGAATAAACTGCAAAAATTGACGCCCTCAAAGTCTGCATAACAAATGCCATCTAAGAAATTCATCCTGATTTACGCGACAAATTCATCAAAATTGGACCTCCAAAATATGTATCACCAAGCAAAACCACAGTGGACATTTGAATGCTGTTATATTCCATACGTGATACCAAAAAATACACTTTTAAACGAAGAAAAATGAGTTGGTATCCCACACTCAATTTGTTTTATTTATACAAATTTTGAGCGTAGCTTTCGAAGGAACTTTTATAAGGAGATATGATTTTTTGTTAACCTTTAATTCCTTTTCCTATCGCGAGATTGATTATTTTACCACGAATATAGGATTCAATTAAAGAATTCTATCTTAGCCATATTTTTCAATCCATTTTCTCTTTGAAAAAAATAAATTTTAAAGCCACTTGGCATGACCAGCAGTAAAGTTCGGAGAAAGTTCACTAAACATAGCTCCTATATGAGTGCATATCCTCTAGAATGGAAGTGGGTATAGTTAAAAATGAAAATTTCATTATTTATTATGATATATTATATACGAGTAATGTGCATGTATTTATATATATATATATATATATTTAATATTTCTACCCCTATATATTATATACCAGGTGTTATACCCCTGGAGATTAAGTAACTGAAAAATAAATATTTAAATATTAAAACGGAAACATCACAACGTCATAAAGTAAATATAAGATAAGTAATACCTTATTTTATTACTTAAGAAGATTTTAATGAAAAAATCTCCATAGACTGGCAAAAAACATTCAAACGAAAAATAAACATGAAAAATTGGTTTCAAAAAAATAATCTCTGGAAGTGACTTTCAAATTTAACAGCGCCGGATGTAGGCATTCAAATCGCCCGGGATCCGCCGGAAATTTATTTCACCGTGGACAGGGCCGGCTTGCGAACTCGGGGGCCGTAAATTCGAATACGTCACGGCTTGGCCCACATTTATTTCAGCGAATTTGAACGTCGGTGTTGTCACGCTAGCCAATTAATACTGCCCTGAAATGGGGTGCTGAAATGTTGTCGCATGTAAATTTTTAAGCACAAATGGCAACGGTAGGCTTACTAAAAAATATTTCACTTGTCGGATAATTTGTTGTGACGGAAATGTATATTTTCTAAGCTTTCTCCAGCAAAGAAACGGATTTAAAACTCCGTTGGCGTGTTGCTTTCTGGACAAGACGGCTCTAATACTCTCTTTGGAAAATATTACAATTCTACAAAAAATTACATCAAACACTTTATAACTGTCAAAGGTTACACCGAATTCCGTTTAATTATTACGTATTTATATTATAAATTCGAAATCCTTTTACAAAAAATAATTTAACGAATAGTTTATTATTATTTTCAGTCGATCTTATTATCAGGACTTCTTAAGCTTTTTGTTTTGAATACCTGCTAATTATTGACTCAAATTTTGTAAAAAAAACCTTATTTGTAATTTTTATTCTATCAGCTGATAATGCTCGCGATGAGCGAAACCGATCTTGATCAGAAAACATATTGAGGAAATAGTACTAAAATATGTTTTTCTTATTTAAAATATCATGCTTTGCCATCAATAAGCGTTATTTAACACTGTTAAGTGAGTTAACTGTTAATTTAGTAATCACAGGCATACGTTGAAACCAAATTCTGCTCGTACTTTTTGCAGCCGTTCTAGAGTATTTTAGAAAAATAATAAATAAGGAGTACTGTGTGAAACTGAAAGTGACTAGCATTTCATGTAATGTAACTCAGTATATATCAATCTTAATAATGCCTTAACGTGCTTTGTTTTGCTGGTCCCGGTGTTTAGTCGATTTCATCAGAACGGATAAATATTGACAGATGGAGGGTGATGAAAAAACTAATAATTTGTAAGTGGCTTTCTTTTGAATTCGTTTTTAGAATCAGTAAACAAGGGGTAGCAACAAAAGAAAACACAATAGACACTAATTCCTTGAAGTACAAAAACATCTATCCAAAGATAAATCAACCTGTCAGTGTTCAAATAACGATTTGAATATGAAAAAAATACATTCGAATTAACAATTATACCAAATGTAATGAAGATAAATTCTGTTTCGGTGTATATATTCATCAATAGTTGTATGTTGTGTAGTTAGAGAATAGATGCTAACTTTGTATCGTTCCTGTAGTTTCATGATAGCGTATCAAGGGAGCGATTCCGTCGCACGAAAAACGACCAATGTACACAGAGCAGAATTGCCATTATCAACATCTTTATGTGAATTTCGTCACTCTAATGACGTTTTTTGCACGAATTAAGGATACAACTTGACGCTAAATGCCACGGATCAATTCATATTTTTCGACTATCGCGTGCATTTTTTTACAGAAAGTGTTTAGCAAAAAACACAAAGCTTTTTCATTGACACGAAATGTTTTTCGAGATTGTTCATTTTTGTAACGGTTGATAATAGTACAATATTTTGGGGGAAATCAAAGCGATCTTTTTCAGAAAACTAAATCGTTATTGATTCGTAATGTGTTGACTGTCATTTCTTGATGGAAAGACATAATATTATATATAATCGAAACACATTACAGTACTAGTTTAAATATATATTTTTTGATTAGGACCGGTTTCGCTCATCACGAGCATTATCAACTGATGAATCTATCGTGAGCATTTTCGAATTTCTAATTCAATCGTTACTTTGTCTTGATTAATCCCGTTGTGGGTAATAACACCCTTTCAGTGGCGGTGAATATTGATTTTATAATTAGTTAATCAAAACAATTAGCATTTACTTGGTAAATCTCCATTATAACACGGTGATTTTTTTTAAATATATTTTAAGATGAAAGGTACATATTAGAATATTCGGTTGAAACCCTTTATAATAAAGTCACAAATATGTCACTTGAAAATATTATCGCAACAGCTTGTACCTTGCTTGTATACGATTCAATAAACACGAAAAAATTAAATTAAATTCTTAAGCGAAGATTTTTTCGTACAGTAGTTAATGTGTAACGGTTATGCAAAGAAAAATGCTTCGGTAATAATTTTTAGACATGCTCTGTTCTTGTTTTGGTTATTTGTTGAAAAGGATTTTTATCGCAGCACTTGCAATATTTTTATTGTTTTGATAAATAGCGTGAAACGTTTTAAATGTGCACTTGTTTATTGGCGTAAAATTATACAACTTCCGCGCGCTTCGTTCCGGTCCGGAAAAGTGAAAAAAAAACAAAATGCTGCACTGGAAAATAATAAATTTCCCGTCACATAAATCGCGGCATTATTGCCAGATTGTATCAGCCAACACAAGTACTATCAATCCTTTGTGCATAACGGCTTATTATGACATAATTGCTTATAAATAAACTTTCGACAAGCCACTTTTGTTTTTTTCAATCAAATCCATTTTACGCGCATGTATATATCGACACCATTAATGAATATTGAATTCAAGTCTCAACCTTTTTTCTAAAATGTCTATTTTTTCCTGAACGTCATTATTTTAGTGAAATAGTAACACAAACAAGAGAATTTGCATTTTGGTGGCTAATTTCAACACATCAAATTCCGTTGGACGCAAAACACCTCGAAAAATAATACTGTCTATAAGGAACACAATTTTGTTTCTAAATCACGAATCACACCTAGTTATTTATTTTGCTAATTTTTTGCGTTGCCCATCTGTGGTCGACTAGTTACTTCTTAGTTCGTCTTTGCCGTGCAACTTTCACATTTAAGCATAAAACTGAATTTTAAATAATAAAAACACATTTTTTTAGTACTTATTTCCACAATATATTTTTTGATCAGGACCGGTTTCACTCATCACGAGCATTATCAACTGATAGAATACAATTTACAAACAAGTCTATTTATACAAAACAAAAGATTAATTTGAGTTAAAGGTAGCAGGTGTACAAAACCATGGGTACAAGAACTAGGAAACAGTTTACATAAAATCATACAATACTGATAAAAATAAAGTAATTTAGTATAAAAATTAAATGTTCACAATCACTCATTAAGAATTACAATTACAATTATGGTAAATCAATAATCCATTAGGAGCTCTGAACAATTTTATGTAAATTGTTTCCTAGTTCTTGTACCCATGGTTTTGTACACCTGCTACCTTTAACTCAAATAAATTTTTTATTTTGTATAAATAGACTTGTTTGTAAACTGTATTCTATCAGTTGATAATGCTCGCGATGAGCGAAACCGGTCCTGATCAAAAAATATATTGTGGAAATAAGTACTAAAAAAATGTGTTTTTATTATTTAAAGTATCATGCCTTTCCATCAAGAAGTGACAGTTAACAACTTAAAAGTGATAAAACTAAATACTTTAAAAATAATACAGCAGTCTTGGTGTGACACAAGCTTATGAAGATTATCAATATACATCCGGCTTTATTTGAACACAGCAATTAGCTCGAACACGGCTTTTATCTAAATCTGTTAATACCTTAACAATTTTGAGTATTAACTTTCGAAAGCAAGTAATCAGCTGTCTTAACAGCGCAGACACTAGTGAATTTTTCAATAGTATTAGTTATCATTTACTACAGGAACAACGATTGTCTATGTTAATTTTTCCATTTTGTAGAGATACGATATATAGAGTGACTGAATAAATTGAAAGAATATAATTAATTAACATACATAACAATTATTTTTCAGACACATTGGTAGAACTTTCTATTTTAATAAAATAAAGCAATTTTACATCGACATACTTACGATTAAACAAATCGTTAATTTTGTTTTTTTTTTAATAAAGATAAAAAATTGTGCAGTGTATTCTTTGTTTCGGAAGCACAGCTCCATAAAACAGAAAAGAAAAAATAAAACCGCTTCAAAAAGTAGACAATGTCACCGGATATTTACGCAGTTGTCTATGGTTAGATATATGTAATGGAAGAGCGCCATCTATTGGTAGGTTCCGCACGCAGTAACCGGAAACTGTTCTCTGTCGAAAATTAATGATGTCTGCCACAGCGGACACTGACCAATGTCGCGGGATAATACAGATTAATTATTATTGCAAAAATGTCTGACGCGACGTATAAACTCGGACGTCGCGACATCTGTCGGTTGGGTTACTACAGAACTACCAACATGACGACAAATAACATATAAAATTGATATTAACAGCTCATTTAATACTTCTAATTACTAACGACGAATCGATATATTGTATTTGAGGTTTTATTCTTGGTCGTTTGTCTTCTTTATTACGTTGCTGTCCAATAATATAGATCAGAATCTATTTGCAATATATTATTTTGATAAGATCATATACACGCAACACAACTACAAAATATTTTATAAGCAAGATGGGTTATTTGAGTCGTTTTTATTGTTAGTATAAAAAGAAACCGACATAATTGCAATCCTATTTATTTTATTTCAGAAGGAAAGGTCATTTTTTCCACCTCTTAAGCCAGATAAGGGATTTGATATGAGTAGTATCGAAACCGGTATCGCGGTATTAACTCTTTATTTTCAATACCAGAAAACGTTATTTTTGTATTATGGAAAAAAAGGATAAGTTAGGAAATTTTTAATGTGTTAACTACCATTTGGTAGATAGGCAAATTGCTATTTTTAATTATAACAAGAAATTTTATTATCTTTTAAATGAACAAAATTTTTTTTTCACCTTTGTTGTTTGCATTAGGTCAATCTATTCTTATATTTATTACTACCGAGTACCCGACATGCGATACAATGCTACTTAAAGAAAAAAAATGTTTGTAATTTTATTCCGCTCACATAAGTGCTTTTGGATACACAATATATATGTTTTCTGTTTGTGTTTAGAATACGAATGAATCATTTTTACGACGCATGAGCAGGCCACCTAAAGTTGCCCATGTAGCCAAAGCATAGCCACATAAACCAGGGTATCACTTGACAGTGTTTGCGGTTCTGATCCAATAGTTGTCATAATTCAGATACCTTCATGAGCATTTACAAAATAACTTAATTAATTATATCGCTATTGAATGAAAAAGTAAATGCTCGTGAAACTATATGTATTTAAACGACATTATATGTTTATGTGTTTATGGTAAATTATTCCAACGGGTAAATAATTCTTTCTGTTTCCCTGTAATTATTATGTTCTAAAAATTGGCCGCGACACACTTAGCATCGTCTGGCGGCACATTGGAGTACCGCAGCACACCGGTTGCGGAGCACTGCACAAAAGACTGATTAATTTTTGGACGTGTATTTGAACTATCATCAAACACTACCAGTATATCACTTCGTATCTGTTTTTTTGTGGCATATTTCAATCATATAAAATCCGTTTAACTGAAATAGTGGTCACTATATCACACGATTCGCGCCAGGTGGCTCTATTGTAATACGCATACTATAGGTTACTGTTAGATAACACCCCGGGTTACAAACATTAATATTCATGGCAACCCCGGGGACATGTTGCGGCGCAGTATTTGGGTCCTGCACTCGATAATTAATCTATTTTCCGAGTTTTACTCAAGCGAATGCTGTTTGCGTCGCTTTAAAACAGCGGTCCCTTAACTTTCATATGTGATGATTACTCATTACATTTTCTTTCGCAACAAATTTAACTCCTAATAAGGAAAATTTCAATTAATATATTGGAGTTCATCTGTAATTAGTTATTCTACAAAAAATACATCCTACTGAGAAACTGAACTTCTGTTTAGTTTTTAATACTAAGCATACAATTATAAATTTACTTTATGACTATTGGTTAGGAAATCGCTTTCGTTGTGACGTTTTCATACGATCTAGGAAGGATTGGGATAAAACATAAATTACGACATTCCACTCAGCTGCAGTCCGGTCGTATTTTCAATCGATCAAATAATATAGGTTTTATAAAAAAAACTGACTAAAGGTGCTCGATGGTTTTCCATATAAAATTCGAATTGTTTGAATATTATTTTTTATTAAATATTTGTACATCTTCGCATGATTTGTCAGTTCTATTGCATTCGTGTGAAATAAAGCCTGAAGATGCAAAAAATTCAAGCCCGAATCATGAGTAACAAAATTGTAGTAAAAAGTGTAGTAAAATTCGTTCATACATATCGGAAAAATAAACAGTCAATAAATCTACATACCACTTTAAGGGGTTAACTCACACTTCATGATGGAAAGGCATGGTATTTTTAATAATAAAAACACATGTTTTTTATACTAATTGCCAAGTATTTTTTGATCACAACCGGTTTCGCTCATGGTGAGTATTACCAACTGATAGAATACAATTAACAAGCAAGTCTAATGATACATTGTTTTAGTGTAAAGTAGCAAGCATACAAAATCATGTATTCAAGAACTAAGAAACAATTTACAGGAAATCATAAAATATTAATATGAATCAGTTAAAAAGTAAAATGTTAACAATCACTTATTGATAATTTTCCAAACAAAATTAAGGTAAATCAATAATCCATTAAGAGCTCTGAGCAAACATTAAGATCTCATTAAAAAAAAACCTACAAATTGACTTAAAACAATTGTATCTGTTGTTGTTTTTTTTGCTTAGTTATATAAATGTATGATTTTTTACTTCCGTCAAAACAAAAAATTGTCAAAAAACAATAAATTTTGATGTAATATCATTCGTGAATAATTATTCTTTGAGAGTTGAATAATCTTTAGTGTGTCAAAATTCAATTCAAAAAGACTTAAAAGTGCCTTCGACGTGACCGTTTAATTAAGCTCTGTGTTATTTTAACTTATTAAGGACCTATGAAGTAATTTGTAATTTGCGGGCTTCCAAGAATTACTCGGCAATTTAATTAAGAGCAAAATTTTCATAATAATATCTACATTCCAGTCGACCAACAAAAATAGATAAATATACCGTAAAAGTTAATTGCTACCTTCACTATGAAGAATTTGTTTTCTAACTAACAACCAAATTTTAATAAAAGCCGATAATTGATAAATTGTTTGAAGTTAATTTTATTAAATACAAGAGCTTTTGAATAATATGCGCGCTTTTACTGTATTTTAATATGAAAAGATAGAGCAAATATAAATTTTCAACTCGTTTTATTTTCTAATCCTAATACCTAGACAAAATTTATACTGTGAATAACACTTATGTTTTGAATTTAAATCGATCTGTGGATTATTCCATGCTTGATGAAGGCCTTAACCACTAGATATATTTGTTTTAAATAATAAAAACATTATTTTATTTTTTAAGTACTAATTTCTACAAAATATTTTTGAACAGGACTGGTTTCGCTCATCGCAAGCATTATCACTGATAAAATAAAATTTACAAGCAAGTCTATTAATACAAAAATTTTGAGCAAAAGGTAGCAGGTATACAAAACCATGGGTTCAAAAACTAAGGGACAATTTACAAGAAATCAAACAATATTAGTACAAATAATGTAAATTAAATTTGAATTGTTGCAAGTTTGTACGATTCCATATGTCTTGTCACAAACGACCCGGGTTTCGCCTTTCGGCATCTTCAGGTATTCCATCGCACGGATGCAACAGAACTGACAGTTCAGGGTCGTTTGTGACAAGACATATGGAATCGTACAAACTTGCAACAATTCAAATTTAATATTGAAGTTCCATCAAGCACCTTCAGTATATATCATAAATTAATGTAAATTAGTTAAAAAGGAAAATGTAATTTTTAAACGAAATTAAAGTTCATCAATATTCCATTAAGAGCTCTGTACAATTATTAAGAACTCATCAGGTGAAGTAAGAAGTGCAAAATTGTAATGAAAAAAATAGCATGCACTTAAATAGTTAATGGAACATAATTTATTAACATATAAACTTTTAATTGTATTCCATTAGAATGAGAAGAAATGGTCAGCCAGGGGCGTTTCAGTATTTTCTGCAACGTAAAAAGAAAAAAAGTTCCGAAACTGGTCCAGTTCAAAAAATATATTGAGGAAAGATTTCCAAAAAAAATCTTGTTTTTATTATTTAAAATAGCATGCCTTTCGTCAAGAAGTGACAGCTTACACCTCAAAAGAGGTACGTGTGTATTTAATATAATGTTTATTTTTATACCATACGTATCGTACATAATTCATTTATCGAGCTTTCGGTATGTCTATTTATATTCATATACTTAGGAATGTCTATATACGAAGAACAAAGCTCTGAGCGTTAAGGTGACCAAAAGGAGCTTATATTGTATTTGAAATAGAGAGGATTCCAGCAAACTGAAGATATTTTTATTATGAAGGTCGTCAAAAAATGTAGCAGCCAGAAGCAAACTAAAGTTATATTACGGTGAAAAAATAGCAATGTATTTTAGTTCTACAAAATTATTTTTAACAAATATAGTTGATAGCTATTTCGGCTCACGCCATCGTCAGAACTATGCTTAAACTAACATTTGCTTATATATATATAGTTGTGCAGAAAAGGTACACAACATCTCCTCTCTCCTTTTCCAACGGCCTAGCTTGTTATTTAAACACAATGACACTAAATTTTCAAAATTCTAATCGCCACTTGTCAAGCCGTTGCACAAAGGGGTGGTCTAATTTGCTTCCTGAAGGACAACTTCCGTCCCACACATAATCTTATTGTCATAGACACCTATTGTTTCATTTAGAATTTTGAAAATTTAGTGTCATTGTGTTAAAGTAACAAGCTAGGCGGTTGGAAACAGGAGAGAGGATGTGTTGTGTGCCTTTTCTGCACAACTATATATAGATAAGCAAATGTTAGTTTAAGCATAGTTCTGACGATGGCGTGAGCCGAAATAGCTATCAACTATATTTTTTAAAAATAATTTTGTAGAACTAAAATACATTGCTATTTTTTCACCGTGGGATAAAATTTATTGTTATAATATCGACTGCCACGACCATACCACGTTGAAAGCACCGGCTCTCGTGCGATCACCGAAGTTAAGCAGCATTGGACGCGGATAGTGCTTGGATGGGTGACCGCTCGGGAACACCGCGTGCCGTGTTCTCTTGGCTATGGGAAGGGAAACCCAGACAGAAAACCGAACACCAACCCGCCTGGGCAGCGTGGTGTTGCTATGTCCAAACGACCCCCCTGAAAAAAAAGCAGGGGGAGGCCTTCATCCAGCAGTGGATCGACCCCGGCTGATGATGAATATCGACTGAGGGTGCTCAACTGAACTTCAATATCAAATTCAATCAATAAAGTTATATTGCTATGTCACTGTTTCATTTCAAGTATTTTATTTTAATAGGCACGTGAAAAAAAATATTTTACCTTTACATTCTATTGTATGTTATGTTATCATGTTAGCCTGATACATGATACATTATTTCCATTATGAAATACCACACAAAACTACTTCAACAAATACATTATGATATTAAGAATCTTTCATTTCAAACATCCTGTCATTTTCTTTTAGCCTGATACTTTTGAGTGTTATTATGCTATACCTAAAAAATGTATATAAATAATAATTATAGAAAATATTGACGTGTTTACGATGTCAAAATAATATTTGACAACACGTTTCGTTACTAATGGGCCGATTAATTTTCAATATTATGCATACAGTAATAAATATTTAATGTGTGAATTTCAAAATAAATAAATAAATAAAGTAGATTTCAAAAACCTTTAATAACCTTTGAACTTCAACGTACTTTGTATTTTAGCGACATCAAAACCTATAAAATAGTCGTTCATGTACAATAAAACACTCGATACTATTTCCACATGTTTATATTACGGAAGTCAAAACCGGTTTTCTTGTCATCGCGAGAGTTATAAAGTGAAACGCTGTTCATACAAAATTTTGAGTTAATTAATACATACAAAAAAAAAATAGTTTAATAATAGCCTATCATATAAATACACTTGTATATTGTATTATATTGTACGATTTCCTGTTAATTGTTTCTTAGTTCTTGAACCCATGGTTTTGTATACCTGCTATCTTTAATTCATTTTTTTTAATATAAATAGTCTTGATTGTAAATTGTATTCTATCAGTTGATAATGTTCGCGACGAGCGAAACCGGTCCTGATCAAAAAATATATTTGAAATAAGTACTAAAAAAATAAAATATGTTTTTGCCTTTCCATCAAGAAGTGACAGTTACCACCTTAAAAGTGATAAAAATATACCTCAATGATGTTATATCTCTTTCTCTCTCTCCTCTCGCATCTCTTATTATTAAATATATTATTATTTATCAACAAAAATAAGACGAAATTAAAAGTTTATTAAGTGAAACGGTTTATGATATCGAATGAAGGTATTTGATGGATTTTCAATATCAACCTTGAATTGTTACAACTTTTTACGATTCTAGATGTTAGTTCTATCGCATCTATATGATAGAATGCCTGAAGATGCCGAAAGGTGAAACCCGGGTCGTAAGTGACAAAACATGTGGAATCGTACAAAGTTATAACAATTCAAATTTTAGTAAAACGAAATAATTTTTACATACTTAATAACGTGAATACAGAAAAGGCAAATTTTTAATCAAATAATAAACATTTTAATAATTGTAGTAATCGTAATGAGTTAAATAATCAATATTGTTAATAGACAGTACGAAGGTAAAAACTACTGAAGAATTTGTTCAAAAAACAAAGATTGATTACAAACATCTACGAAATTAAAATCTTTTAATTATATTAAGCGATATAACCGGCGGAAGTAAGCCTTCACGTTATATAAATGTAAAATTTTGATGTATTGTTCATGGTAAAACATAAGCTAGCTAAATCGTAAAAATAAGGTTCACATATTCTACAATCAATTACATTGTTTGCCCATTCATACTAAATTCAAAAGGTGTTAGTGAATATTTTAAAAAAGAAATCAACCCTTAGGTTCCTTTGTACGCTAGACGAGTACTTAAAAATCTATTACCTTACAAGGGTCAGCGGAATCTGAATGACGATGATTAATGTATCGCGGGGACGTCAAGATGTCCAAGCGGCGGAGAAGGGTCGTATTTTTTCCCTATACGAATTTGCATAAGGGTCCACCGCAGTGACGGGTAGCCAAGCTAGCTTGGACCTCGTAATAAATAGAGATGGAAATTTTCTATAGTTAGTAAAATTATCACTTTATAAATATTTACTAAAATAATATTTAATTTGCGATATCGACTGAAAGTGCTTGATGGATTTTCAATATCAAGTTTGGATTGTTATAACTTTGTAGGATTCCACATGTTTTGTCACTGAAGACCCGGGTTTCGCCTTTCGGCATATTCAGGCATTCCATCACACGGATGCAACAAAACTGACGTAAAATAAATAGTCAGCATCGTCTATATACCAAATGCATTACTTACAAGAAAACACAGAATCCAAGACAAGCACTAAATGGCAGTCAAAACAAAATGAATAATATTTATTTAATAAGAATTAACACAATTGCCCATGATAATTTTCGATTAATCTAGTTAATGAGTCATTCTTGAAATGGTTTTACAACAAATAATAATCAACTATTATTAAAATATAAGTGGGTTTTTTTTAAAGAAATACTTACTTTTTTAAATCTAGCAAGTAACGAATAAGCATCATTGATGTAATATAAGAATTTTCTTCGCTAGATGGTCAATTTATTGAATCGATCGGTTTATTAAATCGATAATTGTGTTAATTGTTATTAGATTATTGCTTTTTAAATTGTTTTAGCTGCCATTTAGTACTTGCATTGAGGTACAAACCCCATTTCAATACATGCTATAGAATAATATGTCTAACATTATGTTTCAAATAATTCAAAATGTTTATTTTATCTTTATCTTCTTTATTTCCCGATGCCAATGGAAGTATTAGTAATTTCGGTCATTGTGTTTGGGGTGAATGAATTTTTTTTTTCTACACTAGTGTCTATACACAAAGTGAATTGTCTTACAGTACGAAAAAAAGTACGAAGGCGTCTTAGCCAGTGGGAGGACCGAAAACACTTGATGTTAAAATTGACTCTTTTAAAATATACTGAAAAAAAATTCTGTGATGTTTTTATGGAAAAAAATCCGACAATATTGAATAGAAAAAGAAATTAAATTTCTAGTTACCCCAAATTATTAAAAGGTTTCCTACATAAATTAAAAAAAAACGTTTTAAATTATCAATTATGATAGAAATAACTGCTAGAAAAATATGTGATAAATTCACTCTGCTACTGTTCAATAAATTTTGACCAGTAGAAGTGATTTTGACACACTTATTAACGGTCAAATTATAAATAAATCGTTTTTCATTATTAACACCGAATATTTTATCAGCAGTACAAAACAAACAGCTTGTCTATAGTTGATAATCGATTCGAAGTACAACAAAAATGTTCTCTCTTCTCTGACTTGTTTAAAAAAGCATCTGCACAACAATTACATTGATAAAATCATTTCGAGTGCTTATGATTGAATTTCTTGTTATATAAATGAGTGTCCAAGTATTCGTTACTCGAGTATACAGACATCCCTGACGATTGTGACGTGAAAACCCGTCGCAATTTATAAGTAAGCCATTTTTTGTCCATGGTCACATAGCGGATTTGAGCTCTTTTCCCTGGACAGCTCGAAATATGCTAAAATTTCACGAGGCTATCCTGGTAAACTCAATTTGGATTCATTCTACTAATAATCCAACAGGCTTTAGTGCTAATTTAATAAACACAGAGGCTTTATTTCAGCAACCGATTGAACAGGCAATCACTTAGTTAAACTACAAATTAATTGTGTGAAATAAACTTTTTATTGAATATAATTAATACTTTAAAATTAATTTCCGAATATTTGGAGCTGATATTTAAAATATTTTATAACTTACAAACGGAAACTATAATATATTTAGCTGGAACTCTCCGTTTCCTAGATAATAAATAAGAATAAAAAATATTAAATATTTTTTTTTGCTCGTATACAATCTTACATACATATTGTCAAATATAATATTTTTTAGCTTTACATTATCATTGAATTAAAAAAACCTCCCTTTAGCACTGACTTTTTAATAAAAGTTTAAATTTTGCGAAGATGATTTTGACTTAGTCACTTTCTCCAGACTCAAATTTTTATAATACGGTTGAACGGCAAAAATTGTATATAAATTTAACAATATACAAAATTTAATGTCGTGAATTCCATTCCTTTTAAAGCCGAAAGTATTGTTTCATCACTTTTCAACAACGACAGTATTTTTAACTAATAAAATTGACTGAGTTTGATGAATTTTTAAAATCAAATTTGAATTGTTGAAACTTTTTACAATTCCACGTGTTTTCCCACTCATTTATTACCTAAGTTTAAACTGAATCAATAATTATTAAGTCAATGACAAATTATTATAAATACATATTTGGATCTTAGAGTTGGATTTTTTTTCTGTGTAACTCCTTCTTTATATAAACGATGCAAACATTTTATTGTCTACCAGTTTTATTATTATGTTTTGAATAAACACGATGAAAAAATAACGATTAATTTTAGCAGATTTATACAGATAAGAGTGTAAACCGATATATATATAAAATACATTGCATGATACAATGCCTGAATGCGTCGAAAGGTGAAACCCGGGTCGTGAGTCACAAAACATGTGGTATTGTACAAAACTTCAAAAATTAAAATTTGATTTGTTTTTAATCTATTTATAGCTGACCAAAAACAAGTTTGCCAATAAAAATTTATGTCCTGCCGTTTTTAATTAGAACATTTTATAAGTGTATCGAAAGTTTTCGTCTTGGCAATGAGTACACATAAAGTTATCCCCGCAATGCGCAAGTTGCTATAGAGGCCCGGTTTAGTACTTAAAAGGCCCATCAAGCGTGCAGATTTCAAAATATAATATTTATGACACAATTTGCTCAGAAGTTGATGCTCGAGAAAACAAAATGGATAGCTTACGGGCACGAAGGAATTGAATGCTACGAAATATTTCATCTGGCACTGATGAAATTTCAGGGACAACTCGGAAAGTTTATCGAGTGAACTTTTTCTCTTTATTTCCCATTAAAAATTCTTTTACCCACATTTTAATAGTAGAGATTACAAAATAATTAAAACACCAGACTTTTAATTATGAATTTTTTCTGTAGTATAAATATGTAACGCGACAGAAGTGTCGTACGGTTTTCAAAATGATCATCAAATGAGATAGTTCTTGCAAAAGCTCTCTGGCTAATCAATATTTTTTATAGAGAAAATAATTCACTTAGCAAGGAGTACTGAAATAATTTATTTTTAGTAGTATAGTAAAGTTGTTTGCGGTAGTGGTAGTTAATACAAGAATTGTAAATTAATACTTGTTCCTTGTAAGTAGGCGTTAGTTTCTATGCGAAGGGGTCAACGAGTATTCTGACATAACAAAAAAAAGCACCGTTAACACAGTTGCAAATTTGTACAAAGTTTTAAATTTTACAGAACCTTTACTGATAATATAGTCACACTTAAGATAAAAAAGAACTCAGGTGAAAGTCTCGAATCGTTTCGACTGTATTCGGCAGTTAAGAGAGGTGTTGCTAGGCCGAGAGTCGATTAGACAATGTGAAAATGATATATTGACTAATTGTAGTTTTTCAATTTCTTCGTACATGCGTTCATTAAAATTAAGTATAGCGCCATTTAGTTGAAAATAAATGAACTATACATTTAAATCAAATTGATATAGGAAACAGCAAAGGACTATTTCATGAAAAAATGTTTTCTGGTATTGTCTAGGAATATTTTTGAGACGCAAAAATATAAGAATCAAACAAAATAAAACTCTCACTCTTTTTATCAGTATAGAAAATATTTTGATTGCGTATTTATTCTTACTAATGCTTTTAAGAAATTGTGCAAAATAAAAGAAATTTATTCAAATAAAAACAAACGAGTGATGGAAATTGAATTCTACTGTGAGCCATTTTGATAAGGCTAATATTATGGCTATTTGAATGCCAAAGTCATTCAATGTTCAAAAAATCGATATTTAGTTTAATCACAATGAAAACGAGTAAATACGAGTCACATATAAAAGAATTAAACAAAATAATGTATAATTATGCAATAGCAAATATTTTTTAATTTAAATAAACAAAAATCGATTTGTATGCCACTTTACCGAATTTTATTTCTAATTTATGAATTAATTAGCACTGCTGTATCTCGTACATACGTTTTTTTGTTTATCATGTAGATATGAACTTTTTTATTTTTCATGTCCTAAATTGGACGATTAGATGCATTATTTTCTACGTGAGCGATTCTTGACGAAAATTTTTTGAAAAATGTTCCTATTAATTCACATTAAATTGTTATATTTTTTTTTATAAAAATAAGTCACATTTAATTGAACTCATACCGTAACTTTTCACAAAATTATATTAATTGTTATAAATTATTACTGAGAACGATAATTGAATTGAAATTATAAATCAACATGTATTTAATTTAAAACAGATTAGCTTTTTCATTTTGCAAATGTTTTAACATATGTAGGTATCAAGAGCATTATAATTTTATTTTTCATGCCTTTGTTATTTTTTTAGAAACGAATTGGAAATTGTGTTAAGCGTATTTTTTATCGTGTTAAAAGCAAATAAATTCGTAAATTTGGAAGAAAGCCAAGTCAAGAAGTTGGAAGTTGTTACCGCTCCAAAATCAGTTCAAATTTGTAGAATACATATGTATTATAAAAGTAGCGAAAGGTTCTCTGTGAAAGCTTCGATAGATATCGAGATACGACACAAAGATACGACACAGAATATCTACGTACGTTTGTTATACGTGAAGTAGGTACAAGAAAGGAGGCCAAGGCGTATTTATAGCGACAATATTGAACTATAAATTTCTAGAAGAGCACAAAAACAAAACCATACGTAGTCTTCTCGCTGAAAAACAAAAACATTCGACAACACAATCTGAAAAAAACTGTCTTTATAGGTTAGCTGCGAATGATTTATTTTTACCAGAACAAAAATTATCGACGGTTTTATTATTGCCATCACGTTGGAAATATATGTTCGTGGATGTCCAGTGTCGACTTGTACAATAAAGTATATTTAATTTTACAAGAACCTATTCAATATTTTTCAATCCTAATCATATTTATATATTTTGTGCTAGAAATAAACGCACGCAGTCACCATATAAATTACTCATTCCGATTCGTTATTAGTGATTCATTCACTCGATTGTGTAACAAACACGACTGAATTGATAATTCAAATCAAGTCATGTGCTGCAATAGTAATTTATGTTATCAACTATCTTGCTATTTAGCACGGCAGTTACTGGGATAACGAATGACTTGAGATACAATTGCAATTGAATGATTCATGAAGCAGTTGTTTTCATATATTGTCAGTTTTAAGCTAAGCACACTCAAATATACATACAAGCAGTTCTCTTTTGATAAAATATATTAAGGAATTTCACAAATACCTCATAATGAGAACATACATTTACAGTTCTTCTAAATAAGAAATTAAAATTGATCATTTAATTTTTTTATTGTTGTCTTATTAACTGTCTCAATCGTATATTTTTTAAGTATATTAAAAACATTTATTTTTATTTATGATATCGACTGAAGGTGTTTGATAGAATTTCAATATCAAATTTGATTTTTTGAAACTTTGTACGATTCCACGTTTTACGACCCGGATTTCGCCCTTCGACATCTTCAGGTAATTCATCACACGAATGCAACAGAATTGACACCCAATAAACAGTTAGCATCGGTTATATACCTAAGGAGTTAATTACATATATACCGGTATATATTACATGTATATTGGTATACTATTCCAATTTGACATTTATTTTAGTTATAAATTAACTGATAGTTGGATCCTTTTAGAATATAGTAACGTACTTAGTGTTACGTGTTGCGTAAAATGTTTTCATAATCACGAAACAATATCCTTAAGCCTGAATGGTTCTAATGATGACGTAAGCCGAAATAGTTATTAGCAATTTATTTTATAAACTTCCTAGAACTGAAATACATTTCTATGTTTTCACCTTATTAAAATGTAGTTGTTCCAAGTAAATGCAAAATCATTCAATTATATCCTAAAACCCTTAGTAAAAGTATGTTTTAATACTTTTTCAGCGATGATGCCAGATCTTACGGATTCAGTGTTTTGCGCTAAAAACTCAAAAATCAGTACATCATTTTTGATATGAAATAATCTAAAATAATTAAGGGAACTTAACGTATCATGTTGTATCTGACATCAGGAAAATTAATAAAAACAGTTTGTTTTTTCTGATTCAAATGGTTACAATTCTAATATGAAAATGTTATCTCAATCTTAAAGTCAAAGCTTATACTATTCAAATTTGATTTTGGAATTCCACTTTTGACTACTTTCAGTCGAAATCTTAAATTATACCATTCCTTAAGTGCTAAATATGTTATTTTAATACACAGTGCTTATTATTGATCTCTCTACTACACTGTGTTCACCAACCACGCCATATATTCAATGTTCCCTCACCCGTACACTAACAAGCAATCCAAAACCACGATTCCCACTTTTCTTGTAGATGTGTTTCTCTGTCGGAATTTCTTTCAATTCCCTCCGTCAACAAATGTGACATTCTGGCGTCAAATCGCAAACACTGAATAAGAAAAAAAAACACATTTTTCCGACCGTAAAATCAATACATCCCAAAGTGTCTTCTAGCACTACTGAAAGTATTTCAGCCAAGGTTATTTATAAGTAAAACTGAAATAAAAAATAATATTATCTTGTATAGTCCTTGTATAGTCCTTGAATAGTCCTTGTATGTTCCTTAAGTAATATGTAATATGTAAGATAATTAAAAAAGAATAAGTAATAAGTAATATGTAAGATCATTCAACAGTAAAAAAACAGATTCACAATTCGCTAACCACGTAATTAAGGAATTACATAATATAAATTCAAACTCAGCACCTAAATGTTTGCATCTTTGTAGTAAGGGTCGCAGAATGACGGCTTTGGAACAGCTGGAAATCAATAGACATCAATTATCACAATGGATTCTTAACGAACAAACTAATATAATAGTATCGCCACTAGTCCAACCCTATTACAAAGGGGTGGTCTGATTTGTTTCCGTAATGACCACTTCCGTCCCACATGTAAACTTATTGTCATAGCCACCATTGTTTCATTTAGAATTTTTTTAAATTTAGTGTCATTGTGTGAAAGTAAGAAGCTAGGCCGTTGGAACAGGAGAGAGGATGTGTTGTGTGCCTTTTCTGCACAGCTATATATAGATAAGCGAATGTCAGTTTAAGCATAGTTCTGACGATGGCGTGAGCCGAAAGAGCTATCAACTATATTTTTTTTTTAATAATTTTGTAGAACTAAAATACATTGCTATTTTTTTCACCGTTTTACTTTTAAACTCTTCAAAATATACATTGAATAAATATAAAAAAAATAAAGTTGATAATCATTGAAATATGCAAAATTTATCTTGATGATTGCATTATTGAATTATGTAAGAGTAATTATAAAAAAAAAATTATTATTATTTTAATGTAATATTTTTTCGTCAAGAAAAGATCTTCAGACCATAACTCCATTTGAAAAGTTGAGTATTTCATTTACTACCATTTTTCATAAGCCTTCGTCATCTTTTCAAAACATCCGTAAGGAGTACATCACGCTAAAAGCGAAAATGGTTAAGAAACCCTATTTTTTTCTTCGGAAATTAGTAAAATAAAAATGTTGGGAAGGAAATAGACTTGATGATACATTTCAATGTTTTTTTTTTTATTATTGCTTATCAATTTGTGAACATAAAATTTGAGTCACAAACTGTTCATATTTCATAACTATTCAATAGAATTTTTATCGTTCTGAGCGAACCGAATTGAATTTTGAGATCACAAAAAAACTATAAAATTTTAAGACATAAAATCAAAGTAAAATTAAAAATAACTTTAAATGTGTCAACTGTCACTTCTCGATGGAAAGGCATGATATTTTGAATAATAATAAACATTTTTAAGTAATTATTTCTACAGCATGTTTTATGATCACTACCGGTTTCGCTTATAAAATATACTGTGGAAATAAGTTCTAAAAAATGCATTGATTGATTGGCATTCACTTGGTAGAAATCCATTCTAATACGGTGAAAAAAATAGCAATGTATTTCAGTTCTACAAAATTATTTTTTTAGATATAGTTGATAGCTATTTCGGCTCACGCATCGTCAGAGCTATGCTAAAACGAACATTTGCTTATCTATATATAGCTGTGTAGAAAATATACACAATACATCTTCTCTCCTGTTTTAACGATCTAGCTTGTTTCTTGCTCACAATAAAACTAAAAAAAAAATTGTAAATGAAACTTAAAAGGCGGCAATATCAATAAGTTTACATATGGCACGGAAATGGTCTATTACGGAAATAAATTAACCTCCCGTAAAGGGTTAAGCAATGGCGATCGACATATATTAGTTTGTTCGTTAAGAATCCTTTGTGATAGTTTGATGTCTATTGATTCTATCAACTATATGTAAAAAAATAATTTTGTAGAACTGAAATACATTGCTATTTTATTCACCGTGTTACTAAAAGATGTGTTGCTATTATTTAAAATAAGTTTAAATAAGTATTCACCGATTACTTGACTGTACTAAACATCCAAAACAACTTATCCCACAATCTCCACAATTAAACAAATTGCGTCCATTATACCATTTATTTAATATGCGGTCAGTGCTTATTCGCGTATTAGGGCGGCAGCCAAGACAGGAGGTATACAGTAAGCTACCCCAAGGAGCTTACAATCACCCACTGCTACCAGTATTGCCCATTCGTTAATTACAGCAAACTGGGGACGCCACCAGTGCAGCCGTAAGTGGTCCACGACCCCTATCCATTAAGATAATGCTCGTGTGATTGCTTATGCAAAGCTTATCCGTATACGTTTCTGCCAGCCTGATACAAGTTTCTATAACTTTTAACAGTATTTGTTTGGTTCACTTAACTTTTCTGTGATCTAATTATTAGAAACAACTTGGTGACAAATTAAAATACTTTTTACCACTTTTTCCATAATATATTTAATGATCAGGACAGGTTCGCTCATCGTTTAATTCAAAGTAGTTTTATCAATTACCGGCTATAACTATTTTGAAAACGTTACGAGTTACACTTTTGTAATTATTCAGGAGAATGTAAAATATTTTTTCGGCTTACACCTTCATCATAGTTATTATGAACACGGAAGCCAAATAGCTATCAACTATCTTTATACATAAACCAATGTATATATGTCTGTTCGTCGTATGTATCACTACACTTTTCATCAGATCTATTTACAAATAATTTGTTTGTTATCATAACGAGTTTCTCTGAATTTCCTTACTCAGAGATCGCAGCAACACGTGACGGATCAGCTAGTATTTTGTGAAACTAAAATACAATACTATTTTTTTCACCGCTTTATAATAGAGTTCTACCAAGTAAATGCCAATTCAATCAATATCTTGGTACACTTGAATTATGGAACAGGTAATGTAGCATCTGATAAATTTTTGAATGTACTGTAGAAATCAAAGCTTTTGCGTGGATACCACTAAAGCATTCGCTAATAATATAGAAGGTCAGAAAAAAAAAATGTATCCGATTTTTATGTTGGAATGTATTGTAGTTACATCGATAATCTAGCCACAAGTCTTGTGCCACTAACCGAGAGCGGATATGATAACAAAAAATGTGTGACCCAAAATACGTCGAGAAGATTACTAGATGGTCACAGAGTGCGCTCATTAGCTCTTTAAATCGTACAGTGCTTCAGGAAAAGCGGAATAAATAAATTTGGTTCAATAAATTTTGAGAGGAGCTCAGTTTAGAGTTTAGAGGAGTGCTTCAATTCATCCATCACTTACATCCTCAGTATCCAAGTAATTCATAAAACAAAGTGGTAGATTCAATCAATCCACTTATCTCGGCAATGGTAAAGAGTCTGATAGGACAAAAGCAGATAATGACCGGAGATTTGGAAGTATGCTAAGCCTATTTCAACAGTGGCGTGCTTATGCAATATTGCTACTGTTGATAAAAAATTAAGGTTAATGAATATTTTATTTTATCAAATTTAATGTGTTACTGTCTCTTCTCAGTAGAAAGAAATTAATTTTTAAATAATAGTAACGTTATTATTATTATTTTCTCAATACATTTTATGAACAAGAACGGTTTTGCTCTACGCAGGCATTATAAACTGATAGGATACAAATTACAAACAATAATTCAAAACAACTTTGATTATTTTATACACTGTACTACGAATTTGAATTGTTAAAACTTTGTACAATTCCACATGTTTTGTCACTAACGAATATGGTTTCCCCTTTCGGCATCTTTAGGTACATCACACGGATGTAACAGAACTAATAATTCAAATTTGATATTGAAATACAATCAAGCACCTTCAGTCGATATCATAAATTATTGTTTAGTGTAATATCGCGATAGTAAGTCTAGAGATGTCTCTAAATAAAGCTATCATAATAATTAAAGTTATTTTAATTTTTACATTTAAATGAACTTCCACAAAATGACCGCCGAAGCCATCGAAAGTAACTACTAACAGGTCTATTTATACAACGATTTTGAGTTAATATTTAGTATGTATATCAAAAAAAGGTTTAATCAAAATAATTGGTAAAATAAACCTACAATAGAAATATTATTTTTTTATATTTATTATTATTCTACATTAAAATGAATTACTATATATTAAACAGGAATTTACAATAGAAATAAAGATAACTTTATATATAATAATAGTCAAGACGCCAGCATTTTTTTAATTCCTCAATACCACCCGATGTTTTTTTTTAAACCAAACACAATTATCCCACTAAAATATAAATACCACAAACACCGTAGCCCGAAACATAAAATGTTGAATTAAAATGAATAAATTTGGTATTGAATTGACCAGCACTTCAAAGTACAAAGGTATAACAAAGTTATAAATGATAGTAAATTGTTTATATGAAAAGATTTTTTACTTTCAAATAAAGGCGTCATTTTGTTGTGCATTAAAAAACATTTATAATCTTGATTAAATTCAGTCTTAAGTAACAATAAAAAGTTAGTATTGATTTTTGCGGCAAGCTTCTTTTGGACGTAGTTAACATTTAACTATCCACGATATAAGATCAATTGATATTGTTCAAAGAAGTCCGTTCTCACAAGCTGGCATTAATTTCATTTACTAAATTCCACGAAGGATAGAAAATAATAAATCATGAGAACACCACTGTGTTTATGCCGGGATGCAAAATAAACGGTATTCCTTCTAAAGCACTGAGGTTCGGCCGTCATGACAAAGGGTTTCATATTCATCCTCTATTCAAAAACAACGAAAACCATTGCCAACTTTAAAATATCCATCTGCACAGCTTAATATGTCGAGTGAGGGTATATTGATAGACTTGCCAAAGTAAATTGAATTCGATTGTATGTTTTATACATTACTGATGACAATTTGAAAATTTTAGTAACGTATCTGTAATTTTACATTTGTTCTGTCCATACGAGCGGATTTACAACAGTTCAGCAGTTTCAAAAGTAAAATTATCAATCAAAAAACTTGAAAAAAATTTAATAATTCATTTGGTATTCACTTAACAGGACTTTAGTTTAACATGACACGGTGAATAAATAACTGTATGTTGCATTCGTGAGATACAATGCCCGAAAATGCCGAAAGACGAAACCCGGGCTGCTAGTGACAAAACATGTGGAATCGAACAAAGTTGTAACAATTCAAATTTGATATTAAAATTCCATCACACACCTTCAGCCGTTATCATAAATTATAAAAAAAACTTGCTATTTTTTCACCGTGTTATAATGGTATTTATGAACTGTCACTTCTTGATGGAAAGGATGAAATTTAAAAAAATAAAAACACGTTTTATTGCTTATTTCCTCAATACATTTTATGATCAGGACCGGTTTTGCTCATCGCGAGCTGATCAACTAATAATGAAATAACTACCAATATATATATAAGTGTATTTTTTACATCCATTTACATATATTTTTAGCAATTGACTGACTGACTGGTAAGTGAAATATCAAATTAATAAAAATGAATATATTGATAAAACTTACAATACCTTAACGAAATATAATAAATCACTTATTACAAATATGATATTTCGGTTTTTGCTTTTAGACGCCTCATTAAGGTCCAATTTCCTTTCAAGTTTTCGCAAAACAATATTCTGAATTCTGCGGAATCAATTAAATACCGTGTCAATTATCGATAAAATAATTTTTAGTTGATGACGGATATGGAGTAAGCCATTAAAAGCACCCTCGCACTCTGTCCCTTCTCACGGGGTACCGAAACGGATATCTCAACTCCTCACCGGGATCCCCCAAAAATTGTCAGCGAGCATTGAGAGGCCATAAAATCCAAAAAAAAACAACAAATATCATAAAAAACGTCTTGTAGAAGGCCCGTTGTCTATAGTTATTTATGAGGCATGTCCCTCGAGCCAGGGGCGCGCGGGAAACCTCGTAAAAACTTACAACGGGGAAAATTCGCCAATACTTTGTCCCAGAGCCAATGCACCTTTTTTATAATTTAATTTTATCCAGTAATACAATGTAGACACTTTTATGAAAATATTTTTTTATGTATCGTATGCAATGCAAGTCTGTTGCTGTGATTTCAGTATTTATCAATAAAGCGTAAAGGTATGTCTAATAGAGCTTAAGCGTTTTACGTTATAAAGGAATCACGTAATATAAATTCAAACTCAGCGCCTAAGTGTTTGCATCTTTGCAGTAAGGGTCGTAAGATGACCGCTTGGGAGCAGCTGGAAATCAATAGACATGAACTATCTCAAAGGATTCTTAACGAAAAAACTAATTGTCTACACAAATATTGTCTAGCCCATTAATTAAAGCGCTCCACGAGAGGGAAGGGGTCTGATTTGCTTCCGTAATAGACCATTTCCGTGCCACATGTAAACTTATTGTCATAGTTGCATTTTTTAGTTTCATTTACAATGTTTGCAAAATTTACTTTTACTGCGAGAAAGAAACAAGCTAGACCGTTAAAACAGGAGAGAAGATGTATTGTGTACCTTTTCTACACAGCTATATATAGATAAGCAAATGTTAGTTTAAGCATAGTTCTGACGATGGCGTGAGCCGAAATAGCTATCAACTATGTTTTTTAAAAATAATTTTGTAGGACTAAAATACATTGCTATTTTTTTGCACCGTGTTCTAATAGAGCTTTTCACAACAGAAATTATGTACGGAAAAAAAATAATTAAGCATGTTTTGATTTGGAAACAATGAAAACTTTTTTTATTCGATTATTTTTTTATCAACACACAAATACGAAAAAAATAATGTTCTAATATGGTAGGAAAAGACTTATATCATATAATATGTTGGATGCCAAAGGTTTCAAATCACTTTTATCGACAGCGGGTTGATAAAACTATAAATATATCTCGAAAAAATACACAACTATGTAAGTATACATCGGTACATATGGTTTTCAATGTGTCCAATTCTTTTGGGGTTACGATTTTGATGTTTGTTCAGGACAGTTTTAGAACATACGATGAAATAAATATTTACGTTAGCTTAGGGGTTGGAAATTTTGACACTCGCCGGGCTTAGATCATGTCTAACTTACTGACAGAAACGTGTACATCAAATCGAATAAAACAACTCTAAATGTTATAATATATAATGTTTATAAAACTGTAAAAAACGATAGATCTACTCCTATATGATTCAAAGAATTGCGAAAAGATTATTTATAATGATAGGAATTGTATTCAATGAATAGTTACGTAATTGAACCGAAAATATAATTGTGGGCAATAGAAAATTAAACTAATAACATATCAGCTGATTTTAGATATTTTAACCACTTATTTGAATGACATATAAAGGATCTGTCAATACTTGAAACAAATCTCAAAATAAATTCTATGATAATATCCACTCTATGACATATTAACGATGACAACATTTTTGCATATTGCATTTGATATAGTCAAATTCTAAAATCTATTTTTATTCAAAAGAATGGATATTTTTATGGTTTTATTTATTTAATTATACATACACGTTACAAACATTACAAATTACAAGTTTATTGTTTTGTAACGTCGAAATATATAAACATTTAATGTTGGAAATTAAAGAAATAAACAAAAAAATATTGGATAGCAAGAATATCAGCCAAGCAAGCGCATAAAAAAATCTACTTTAACACATTAAAAAGTAGTATTCGTCTGAACTCACTTTCGTACCCATGGAATATGTCGACATCCGAAGCAATACTGTCGAACATTATAAATGCTCTTAACATTGGAATCCCCATTGGCAGACTGGTTCTACACTTTGGAAAAACATACAATTCATATCTACGGTTTTATTCGTTTTCAGCCATTGCTCTACCATTCTCGTCAAAAAAAAGCAGATTGAAATGACAAAATATTAACAAACGTTGTGTTACGCCGATACATTTAAAATTTATGAAAAATGAATAAAACAAAACTGCCATAAAAAAAAAATTAAAAGATTATTGGAAAGTTTTGTACATTGACTTGATATTCACGTCGTACAAACATCAAAGTATTTAGATCGTACATGTAGGGTTATATTTATATATATTATTTATTTTGGGTGTAGATATAAAAAAAATATTGTTCTAAAAAAGGATGCAGAATGTGAAAATCTTGATTTAATTTATTAATTACGAAAAACAAGACTACCATAAAAATATTCAAAACCAGTGACTAATTTTTGTAGATTGACTTGACATTTGCTTGGTACAAATATTAAAAAATTTTGTTCTTACTTGTAGAGTTGTATCTATAATATTAACTCTTGGTGTAACGGTAATTTATTTATTATTGAATATTTTAGATTATTTAAAAAAAGTATGCAGAATGTGAAAATCTTGATCAAAGTCATGATCATACAAAAAACAAGACTACCATAAAAATATTTAAGACTAGTGACTAAGTTTTAAGCATTGATTTGAGATTTAATTGTAACAAACCTTAAAATATAAAATTTTTACATTAAGGGTGGTATTTATATATATTTGAAAGCCGTCAACTTTGGCAGTGAGTTTAACTGTTTGTGATTATTATTATAATACGTGGAAATATTAAAAACATCTTTTTTTGTTTTATTTACTCCATAAAAAATGGACTCACAAGAATAACATGAATTGAATAGAGGTATCCATATTTCTGACAATGATGTGATAGCGAAATTATTCTTAGCTGATTAATTAAATTCTTCAGAAAATTCATTGATATTTCTTAGAGTCTGACTTAAAACTTATTATTTAATAAGTACTTTAGATTTACCAATAAATGAATCATGTAATAACAAATTCAACAAGTTTATTAAGGGCTATCGATAAGGTTTCATTTTAATTTGAGGTTGCGATGGGCATCTCGAGTTCCTCGTGTCAAACAATAAGAGGTCAGTGACATCGTAGCTGGGGCGAACTTTTGACTTCCTCGTCCTTTTAAAATACCTACTCCGCCCCTTATTACCGCAGTCCACGCAAAGCTCAGGAATGTGTGAAAGGCTTTTTCCGCATTGTTTTAGAGATGGAAAAACACATGTCGACAACAAGTGGTGCTTGGTAAATCGTGTAAAGTGTCGAAAAAAATACTCACATCTACTGTTACTCAATAACAATCTTCAATAATAGAATTATTTTATTTTCAAATTAATCACAAATATTTATCTCATTTTACTAAAATTAATGTTACTTAAATCCAATTGTTATTTATTCAATTATCATCCAATTACAGAAAATTCAGCAAACTAAAACAAACCCTAAAATATTTGCCTAAGCAAACGATTTCTATTTTCTTATACAAACTGTTTGAAAAAAAACTCTGGATTATCATATTATATTATTAAAAAGTCTGGTGTATATAAATAATAAAAAACACAGAGAGTAAGTTTCTTTTGATAAAGATTTTTTAAGCTCTGGTTTTATTATTTTTTCTTTAAGCTTTTATGAAAAGTACCACAATAGTTTTCAACCCCTTAATCAAACCAGCCCCCACGCGTACAATAAATTTACAGCCATTCACTGTGTGAAGAGCTTTGCACGAAAAATGAACGATGCTAATACTGCCATGTCTATAAAACAATACGATAAATTATTTTTCTCATTCAAATTTTATATCAAATACTTAGCAACTTTAAAAGATATTGTTAACTCTATTTATCGAACAGTTATTTCAAATTTCTTACCGGAAATGTTATTGCCTGGTTTATTCATTTACGTAATAGGGTTTTACTGTAAGACGGAACCCCATACTGTTGATAAGTTTTATGGTAATCTTAACTATATTTACCACTAGTCAATACAGAATTAAATTCTCTGCACTGTGGTGAATACCACAGTGCAACAACATCATTAATTTTGTATAGCTGCCAATGTGTGAAATGCCTAAAGAAAAACATCACAACACTGAGTTTGAAAATATTTGCAAAAGGCTGTACTGTATAAAACAGTTTTCATTCATCACCTTTAATGTGTAAGCCGTCAGTTCTTCGTAGAAAGGTATGATATTTTCAATAAAAACACAACCGTTTTAGTATTGTTTCCATAATTGTACACGCTAGTTTTTGAGTTAATGCATTGCTTGATTTGTTCCGACAAACTCAATAAAATTGTTTCAAACAAATATTATTCAATAAATTTTTGAAGTATAAACGTTGGAATATCCCTTAAAATACTCAGCAGGGAACGAGTTAGTTTTAATATATAAAGAGTACTATTTTTTTTTTTGTTATTATCTAGAATATAAAACAGTTTTTAAAAGAGCTTTTACGAATCAAAATCGTTTCCCTTTTTATGGGCATCATGCACTTTTTTTATTTGTTGCAATTAACCCATTTGCGTAACAACCGTATCGTCTTGGGCATTTATATTTCATTCAATCTCCACGTAAAAAAATATTAAGGTTTTTAAATAAACAATTTATTTTGAAAACAAAAAATAGTTTGCTGAAGTAACGCAGTGAAGAAAATCCTCGATATAAATCACTCACCTTTCACCGACAGTCGTGCAACTCTAGCGTTTCATTATTACGCCACGGGAAGAATGAGCGTTAGAAAGGGACTGAATTTTATTTCAAAAGCTAATAGCACGTATAAAAGGTAGGATTACGTTAATTTTTAAGTTGAAAGTTAATAATGAACCTTAATGTTGTTAAATTTAAATTACTTTGTCTGAAACCATTGTCGTTGCACTTGAATAATCATAAAAGAGATGTCTTATATTTCAATCAAGACCAAATGCAACATTTTTAAAGATAAAAAGTCTTGTTTTGTCAAAATTTATATCGAAGCCAACTACATACGAAACTACAATATAAAAATATCAATCGCAGTTAATGAAAATGTTTTTGAAGCATAATATAACACAAGCTTTATAGTTTTGTTTTACCTATGAATGACAACTTGAGTTCCACAATAAAATGGTGAAAAGCGCTTCGGCTTAAATATGCCCGGAAAATGCTTAAAAGTGAAGCCCGGGTTGTGGGTGACAAAACATGTGGAATTGGGCAAAGTAAAACAATTCAAATTTAATCTTAAAAATCCATCAGGCAACCTCAGTAGATATCGTAAATTTTGAAGTGTACTTAAAATTTCATTGGTTGTTTTATATTTTGATCCCCATTTATAAGGTTGTGGTAATATTCTTGTTATTTTTTAAACTTTATTGTATCTGTTTTTTTATGAAACAAATAGACATAGCTAAAGAAAAGATATGTCGAAATAAATTTATCTATTTTGGTTTAAAGTTCATCGACTTAATAGTGGATAAATGTCTTCAGCTTTTTTACAACCACGTTTGAGATTCTGTCACAAAAAAATTTTAATGTCATGTCTTACAATTTACATTCAAGTGTTTTATTATTTTCATGATTATCGATATCCTTGATGGATTCATCCTACACTACAAAAAACCTGTATGCTTCAAGAAGCGTTTCAAGACATAGCGTAGAAAAAGCAATCTCACTAGTATTTCATTTCTAATTATAATTAGTAAACAAGACAGCGGTGTATAGTTTGCTGTATATTTGAATCAATTCATTTACGACCACCTTTCAGAGTGCAATTGACTCGATAGAAACATCTCACGATAAAGTGTGATATAACGAAAATCTAGTCAGAGCTTTAAGGTATGGATAACCACTTACTGAAATTAAATTATTTCAACTCAAGTGTGAAAGCTTGTCGTTTGACCAGAGGCAACTCGGTGCGCTGTGCACAATACAGTCAACCGATAGCGTTAATTGCTCCCAGTAAAACACGTGTCGTAATGCACACATCGCGTGCAAGAGTAAAAATGCCAATACAGCACACAGCGTAAAAGGTAACGTATTTTATTTATATTATAACTGCATGTCGTTTCTAAAAAAATTCAGTTTGTTATTGTTGACAGTTTAAAAATACAAAATATATTTCGTGATAGCATTTTGTCATTTTTATTTATATCAATGAAATATTTGTGATTTTTTGAGTTGGCCACGTATTTATTTATACTAAAATTGTTTCACTTTTCAGGTTACTTCTTGGTGGAAAAGCATGATATTTTAAGGAAAATAACCAAATTTCTTAGTGCTTATTTCTACAATGTATTTTATGGTCAAAACAAGGATCATCAGTTGATGATGTTCGCGATGAGCGAAACCAGTCCTGATCATAAAACTATTTCAACACAGAAAAAATGCAGAAAAAATCACAGTGTAACACCTAGGGTGAATAATTGGGTATGTTATTAACCATCTTATGCAGTGTGGCTTACAAAGCATTATTATTTGCATTTTTACTATTGAAAAGGTGATATTAAAACCCAAGAAAGCTTTTCTATACAAAGCAATCTCTTTCAATCATTATGTTCCTTTCTTTACGACACTTTTTCTGAGTTTTTCTGCATTTAACACCTTTTATTATAATTTGTTGTTCATTTAACAAATATATATTAATAAAAACAATGTTGTTTAAAAATTTGTTATAACTTCTACGAGGCGTTAAAAAAATATGGTTAAGAGGGCGGAAGCTTTTATAATATTGAGATAACTCTTTTTTTACATTATATTCACAATAGTATTGTAGTTGTTTATTAAATCAGATATGCTTTATTGCCAAACCTTTTTAATTCAAATTAAAAAAATATTTTTTTAGTACTATTTTCACAGATTTGTATTTTTATTATGGTAATCGGATTTAATCATTGCGAGCATTATCAACTGATGTAATTAAAAATATAAACAAGATTCTTTGTAAAAAAAATTGAGTTCAAAATTAACTATGTTTATTATATAACATTATTATTTAACTTATTATATAATCTTAATAACTTTGTAAGATTCCAATCACATATCTCATCAACAAGATTAATCGTTAATGAAAATTGTCACAGGCAATTATGTTAATTATTATTAGATCAATATTATCAAATTTGTTTAAGCTGCCATTTAGTTCTTGCCTTTGGGGTTTGAGATTTACCTATGGTATATAGACAACGCTAACTGTTTATTGTGCGTTAGTTCTGTTGCATCCGTGTGATAGAATGCCTGAAGATGCCGAAAAGCGAAACCCGGGTCGTTAGTGACAAAACTTGTGGAATCATTCAAAGTTGTGACAATTCAGATTTGATATTGAGATTCCATCAAGCACCTTCAGCCGATATTAAAATATGAAGATATATAAAGCAGAAAATAATTTATACATTTTTGTACAATAAATATCGAAATTAGTGTTGAAAGTTTACAAAAAAAATGTTTATTGTCTCTTAGTATTTTTTTTTAATAAAAACGTGAGTATAACCCGTTTTTATCATAAAAAAATTAATTCTGGATTAAGTACTAAGATTGTGTTTTTATTATAAAAATATATTACCTTTCCAACAAACAACCACAGTTAAAACGTTTAAAATAAAACATATTTATATTATTTATTGACGGATTCTAAAATCAGACACACCACAGTTGAAATGTTTTTGAGTATAAATATATATATTGTGAACCCGATTACAAAATTACTAATGATACAAATTAAAGTGATTATACATTTGCGAATGAGCATAACAAATTCAATTAGATATAATGTACTCAGTCAACGGTCATATAGTTAATAGTTTTTTTTACACGCTAGGGGATGGCTTCAGCAAAAATATAATTTACGAACACGGCATGAAATTAGAAGGGAAATAAAAATGTTGCATTGACGATTTTCTACGGCTGTGTGCTACGCTACATGTTAATAAACAAATATCAAAAACTTCTCTAATTTTAATGAGCAGTACATTATTTTGTAATTTTTCATGTATATAATAACACGGTAAAAATTTCTACAAACTTATTTTTAAAATATAGTTGCTAGAATCAATAGATATCAAGTATCACAAAGGATTCTTATCGAACAAACAATTATATATCGGTCGCCATTGCTTAACCCTCTACGGGGGCTATTTTGTTTCCGTAATAGACCATTTCCGTGTCATATGTAAACTTATTGATATTGCCGCCTTTATAGTCTCATTTACAATTTTTAGTTTTATTGCGAGCAAGAAACAAGCTAGGTCGTTAAAACAGGAGAGAAGATGTATTGTGTAACGAACATTTCGTTTAAGCATAGTTTTGACGATGGTGTGAGCTGAAATAGCTATCAATTGTATTTAAAAAAAAATATTTTGTCGAACTAAAATGCATTACTATTTTTTTTCACCGTTTTATAATTGAGTTCCACCAAGTGAATGCCAATTCAATCAATATATAATAACAATTTAACACGGTGAAAAAATAGCAATATATTATAGTCTATAGTATATCTACCAAATTTAAAGCATTTAAAGTTGATAGCTTTTTCGCTAATTCTTATGAGGGCGTAAGCCAAAATAGCTACCAACTATATATCTTATAAACTTTATAGAACTAAAATACATTGCTATTTTATTAATATATTATAAAGCAATTTTACCATGTAAATTTATAAAACAATTTACTTTGATTTGAAATCAGAATATAGAAAAGTCTTGGTGCATTTATTAAACTGATATATTGGAACTATATTTTGGTTTATCTTTTCTTGTAAGCACGAATCAATTTATATATGGATTGAGAGATACAGTAATTGAATTAAGTTATTTCGTTTGCAGTACAGAGCATTGACAGAATTATGTTTAAGATAATAGGCAATTTATTATATCTAAGTGATACCTTGATAAGCAAACAGATAATTTATATTTAATTATTTGATTCTCAATATTTTATAGGAGTTATATATAAAATAAAAATGTATAATAAAAGTTAAAAATGGTAACACGTATACATCAGAGAATTATTATATACTATTTATTAATTATTTGTATATCTAAAATATAAAAATCACAAATTTATGAATGTATTATGTTCCATAAAATATTTAAGGACAGATTTTTTAATTATAAAAATTTCTTTGTTATTCTTGCGAATGAGCCCTTCACGAATGTTTTAAAGCTCTTAATTAATTATTGATTTCTTTGATTTAAAGATTGTTGATATTTTATGTATAAATTAATTTACTTGTAATGTAATGTATATCAAGTGATTTCCTTTAAATTATGTAATATTTCTTGAGCTTTTGGTTTTGTATACATGCTAACTATTAACTCATAATGTTGCATTGTCAGTACTGTCGATATATTTAAATCATATTCTGGAGTGTAAGATAACTAATCATGTATATTGTGAATAGTTTGGCATCATTTTATTCATTTATATTTATAAACAAATTAAACTGTAATATTATTTTGTAAAAGGTCGTTCCTTGATTTTTCGTTCTTTTTTTGAAACTCTATCGTCTATCAAATAACAATGATTAATTTAAATTATTGCGCGAATCAATGCAAATTTCGATTTATTCAGCAATGAAGGTATAAATTATTTTTCGTCACCAGGAAATATGACGACATGTGTAAACGATTACATGTTGCTATTTTACAACCATGCGTTATCTTCGGATTAAATTGTTATGAAAACAGTTTTAAGGATAGCTTTCAAACGTTAATCAATCATTCGACAACGGTGTTACCCCTAAAATATTTTTAAATAATCTCGTATGCCAGCATTCATATACTGCGAGCCGAAGCCTATTAATGCATGCATCGCGTGATATTTAGATCCTAATGAAAAGTTCACGCGACTTTTTAAACGGGTATAAAAAAAGCAAAAATACAACTTTAGAAAATAAAAACAGGAAACCGAAATTGAATTATGGCAACATTTACATTAAATTTGTGGAACGATTGCGCCCAATAATCATAATTCTTTATTATTCTACAATTCTTATTTAAGTAAACTTAACGATCAAAATAAAAATTCAAGCGATGTGAAAGAAACAGGATATACGAAATGTTCTTTTTTTTCAAATTTTACCATATATTGGAAGTAATAAAACAAAATTCAGTTATCGATACAATAAATATAACATAAAAAATACACTACACAACTGATAAATTAAAGCAAGAAAAGTATTTTTTTTCTATATATTGAAGCTTTTTGGTTTCAACACAACATCTGATGCCTACTAATTAAGCCCAAGCAATAGTTTTCAACACCTTTACGACGAGCGTTATAACTTTTCACTTTTATTCTTCATAATTTATAATATCGTCTGAAGGTACTAGATAGAATTTAAAAATCACATTTGAACTGCATAAATTTTGATAGAATATATGAAGATGCCAAAAGGCGAAACCCGGGTCGTTAGTGATAAAACATATAATATCTTTTTTATATTTAGAGTTACTTATTCAAGTACGGTTGTAAGTTCGGCTATGTTCACACTTTTATTGGATGATCTGTCAAACTTCAATGCTATCAGTTTTAAGCGTTGTTTAGTAAGTCATAACATTAACTCTTATTAAATTTCTTTATCAAAGAAATATTGTTCACTCATGCGTAGTATAATGTTTTTATGCTCTCTATTTGCAGCTCTGACCTCTTGAGTTGCAAAGTTTATTATGTTAAGAATAGTATAGAAAAAAAAAATAAGAAATCCTTAAACTCGACCCAAAGTTTCGCTTATAAAAATATGAAAAAAGCCGGAGAGCTATATAATGACGTATAGAACTTAATTCGATAATAATTTTACTATAACTTTAACAATTTTGTAACCTTAAAAAAGTTTGGACCAATAATATAATGTATTATTAGTTACCTGAGTCGACTACAGATTCTTCGATATCGAACATAACACATCGTACGCAGTACGAAGCTTGGATATTTTTATTTTATTGATCTAAAATTTTCGTTTATTGATGGCAAATAACTAAATTTCTTAACGTCAAAAATTGGCAAAGTGTATCTATGAATAAAAAATATGTTCAGAGCCAAAACTAACTGCGTGCGATAAAACGATCTTCTAACCCTCAGCTGAGAAAGAAACGGCTTAAGGACAATATAATAAAATTCAAATATGCAAAGGTGTTTGTAAACGTTCCAGCGATGTAAACGGAAGCCTCGTTTAACGAGTTTTGATACTGTATCAAAAATGATTTTTCATTTTTTTTTACGGAAAATTTACAGCACGTAGATGTTTTTTGTCGTAAAGCGTGGAATATTAAGCACGTGTGTAAAAAACCTTACAATAAGAGGAATATATTATTACCTGCATACAATTTATATACAAACTTTTAACCAATATAACATGTGCCTGACTTTTATCTATCATAGTTACGACTAATTTTGTGTCAGACATGTGATATAATTGTGACTATAACTTTTCGCCACGCACATATCTAACATATATAGGCAATGATAGCGTAACAATCTTTTTTCGTATTTATACTTTACAAATGAGACAAAAAGCTTGTACATATTAAGTAAGTAAATGCAAAATTCAATTTTCTATAAACATAAAAAATGTGAGGTATAAATGCAAAAACTTGCAGTTATACCGACCTAATTTAGTAGGGTTTATTATTAAAAAAAATAAACATTCAAATTCACCTTATTAAAGTAACTATGAGGTTGCAGGAAAGCTGTTGTCAACCGCGGTTGATTATTTCAATTAATTTGCCACATTTAAAAATATATTAGACCGATATGAAACTAGGGGATTAAAACAGAAGATTGTATGCATTGCGTACCTTTTCTACAAAGCTATATATAGATAAGCAAATGTTCGTTTAAGCATAGTTCTGACGATGGCGTGAACCGAAACAGCTATCAACTATATCTTATAAAAAAAATATTTGTCGAACTAAAATACATTGTTATTTTTTTCACCGTGTTATAATGAAGTTCTACCGAGTGAATGCCAATTCAATCAATAACGTGTTTTTGTTATTTAAAAAATCAATCAATATAGCTTTAATCTTGCGGTATTATAAATGCGGGGTTTTCGCTTTGGCTTCGCACGAGTCAAATTTAATATACATGCGTCTAACTAAACACTCAGATAGATTAAATTGACAAAACTCTGAAGATTTACATCATCGTAAATTATTAAAACACGACAAACGTATGACGGTAGAACCGCAAACAAATTCCGAATGCTAAACTTTTGAAAACACCGTCCCAATTATATAAATTACCAGCCATGTTGCATCAACAAAAACAGAAGTAATCTACAAAGGGTTGACGTACACACATATCTTTCCACGAAGGGGGTTCATGCGAAGATTATGAATAATTTCTCATACCATTGCCGCACAAATATGTTCATAAAGCAAATACTTCAGTCAAAAACATCAAAAATGAATACAGGTGGGCATAATATATTAAATTTATACACTGGTGTACTTCAACGTCAAACTTTACTTTTAATTTATGGTATTAAACATATCACAATAAAAAGGTAAGGGTTAATATCAAACGTTAACGTTAAAATTGTTAATTTCAATTGCGGTATTCATGGGGTTGAAAACCAGTATCAAAAGTCTTAAAAAAATATTTTTCAGCTAAATACATTGTTATTTTTGACATTGTTATAATGTTACACCAAGTAAATTCCAATTCAATCAACAGATACATAATTGGAGACATAGATGCATGCTGTATTTAAAGTATAGTTTTACATCCAATCCTAAAAACCCGCCGTGTCTATGACGATTAGCTTGCCACTTATAGGTTTTTACAGTCACTTCTTGGAGGAAAAGCATTATGTTAAATGAATGAAAATTTTATGTTTATTAAAATTAATACAATGTAAAAATCACAAAAATCAAAATTGTGGAAATATTATTTATTACTTATACCGTTGGTAAAAAATTTTTGCTTTGGGGTCTGTGTTTTGTCTTTGATTAACTTTGATATATAAACGATGCTAACTGTTTATTGTGTGTCAATTCTGTTGCATCGATATGATAGAATTCATAAAGATGCCGAAAAGCGAAACCCGGGTCGTTAGTGGTAAAACATGTGGAATCGTGCAAGGTTTAAGCAATTCAAAAAACTTAACATTTCGTTTTTTCAATTGAGCCATACTTTAAAATTACACCAACATTATATACGAATGAAAGTAAATCTGTCTATAAAATATTTTAAAAAAAACTCGTTCATATAACATTTGAATATTCTTCGACAACCGATTAAGAATCTAAAAAATAGTTATTCAGAGGAAAGTTTCGATTGAATTTGATACAACTTAATAATGAGAATTGGTTACTAAAAGCATTGTTAATTTTGCTCTCAAGCGTCAATACAAAACATTTCACGAATACACTTAAAATCGCTTTTATCGGAGAGTCTTCAATTAATATCCACAAAATATAAAAAAAGTATATCATTTGAGAAAATATTGATAAAAAAATAATGTCTTATTAAATCATATTGACTTTTAAGAAGCTGTTAATTTTCGTCGTTTCATTTTTATTATTTCTCCAACTAATTTAGCATGACAACATCGTAAAAACTACATAAATTATTTATAAGAGATGATTGTTCACTCGCTGTCACCCTGTCACCAATTTAACGTTGAAATATTGCGATAAAATGAAAAAGATAACACTTAAATAAAGCAAGGTCTGTAAAAAATATAATGAGTAGTAAAAACTTACTTGTATCAAAATGAAGACAAGTCAAGAAAGTTATTGCTCGTAATATTCGAGTTTATTTTAAATACTGTTCACGCAGTTATTTTTTAAGATAACTTTGCTAAGCTTTTCAGACACGGCAAAAGGCTGAGAGGCAAAAGCACAAAAGCTTTAAAAGTAATTACTAACCGCCGTCCCAGTTTAAAGCTTTATTATAACGAGCCTTGCTACATCCACAATATGACAAAGATGAGATTCGGTTATGCAATCTTTCAATGAAGGTTACCATAAAGTCCCATCATCCTTCCTAATGATCTTGCTTAATTATAAAATTAAAATTGATTACTTTGCCATGCATCTTTTTGGATACTCTGGTAAAATCTAATCTGTCATTAAATGCTTTTTTTCTACAATTACAATTATTATTCGTATCATTTCATAAAAATAAAATAACTTAAAATGTTAATCTAATACAGTATACAAATCAAGCTAACTTGAAGCTTAACAATTGATTTGGCATGACGTAAGTCAAAATATGGAGTAAAACTATTTTTCAGTCTTCTTGCTGAAGATTTCTTTATCTCAATACATTTTAAAAATATTGTGAAGATCTAAGAAATAAAATTATATTTTTATACACTACTGAGCGTCATTGACTTCAAGATGAAAAATTTACAAGTTGAAAATATTCTCAGTGACCGATTCCGGGATTCGGAAATTCAGAATTCCAAAATTCCGGTATCATAAAAAAGCTCCGAGATTGGATACTTTAGTTGTAGAGCCTTCATTTATTGCGCAATCCACTTTATGATAGAAAGCTCTTGCATATTTACTTGTGAAACAAGACGTGGAATTATATACAAATACTTATAAAAGTTGTAAAAGTTTTTTTCATAAAAAATGTGCAAAATTGCGAGAGCGCTTTAGGCAAACCCAGACCGGTAAGTAACAAACAATTAAAAAAGTTTTCGAGCGGAGTAAAAATTATGAAATGTACGAGAGGGAAGAGTGAAAGAGGAAATTTCCGGAAAGGTTAACCTGGAGGAATTATGGGGTAAGGGAAATAGTAGGTTAAGAAAATTTGTCTACATAACATATTACAACGTTATTATCGTCAGGAGTTCGAGTTGTTTGTTCGTATATTAAAATTTCAAAAGTTTTTATAATACGTAGAACTTTGCAATACATAAATAACCTGTTATTTTTTCATCCATATGTACTGTATGTATGTTTCATGGCACCCTTTTGGCTCATAATTCATTGAATTTCTGCATATAAATCAGCATAAAATTAATTGATCGAATATGAATTTACTTGGTATAGCTAAAAAATAGGAATGTTTTTTGGTTCTAAAAAATTATAAGGTAATTGGTTGATAGCTATTTCGGCTTACACCTTTATTAGAACCGTGTTTAAACGTACGTATACTTATCTTATATATAGCAGTACAGAAAAGATACATAACACATCTCCTCTTCCGTTTTAAAATCCTAGTTTTATACTGTAATAATAAATTCTTAAATGTGGAAAAATGACTTTGTGTATATCTCGAAGTAAGAATTAATCTGGGGTTTTTTTATGGAATGAGAATAAACGTAACTAATAAATAAGTAATGTACTAAGATATCTTTTGTAACATATAGATATGTAAATATACGATAAGTATACTTCTGATGTAATTGTATACATTATAAACTAAATGTTTATAATCTAAATTCTGCTTAGAAATGATGTTGCGCAAAACAATATGGAAACTAAGAATTTCTTTCAGTATATTGTTATTACTGTTGCTTGCTATTAAAAAATAATTCTTAAAAGATTATAGACCTTGTCAACTGCAAAGAATTTGAATTGTTACAACTTTGTACGATTCCACATGTTTTGTCACTAACAACCCGGGTTTCGCCTTTCGGCATCTTCAGGCATTCAATCACACCGATGCAACAGAAGCTGCAAATATTCCAAACAACATTCGTTTTCGTAGAGAATAATTACGAAGTACAAATTGGGTGAAAACGTATAATATTGTATATAAACGACGATTTTTCCGCCAGTTTGATTTTGCGAGAAAATCGCAATATTAACATCATTTGTCCATACTCATAAACAGAAAATTATGTAGACAATTTCGATATCTTTGAATAGGCAAGACTTGTTGTTAAGGGCGTATCGATCGCTTTCTCCATTTTACTGAGCGTATTTTTAGGAGCTAAAATCCCGCTTTTCTTTCAATTTCCCAGGTAAAACTAATGAGATTTTCTTGCGTAACCATATACTGTACTAATCCAACGGCCAATTTTTTTTTTTTATACTAATATATTAACAACAATTTATTTTGAAATTTAACAGTCGACTTGTTAGAAAATGACTTCTTGTAACTCGAGGTACATTCAATTGTTCTGAGATATTATATATAAAACGACTAATCTTTCTGTTAACAAAATTTTCTTAACACGGTGAAAAAATAGCAATGTATTTTAGTTCTACAGAATTATTTTTACAAATATAGTTGATAGCTATTTCGGCTCACGCCATCGTCAGAACTAGTTCATAGTTCATAGTAGAACTAGTAGAAATAGTTCTGACGATGGCGTGAGCCGAAATAGCTATCAACTATATTTGTTAAAAATAATTTTGTAGAACTAAAATACATTGCTATTTTTTCACCGTGTTATAATGGAGTTCTACCAAGTGAATGCCAATTCAATCAATAAAAAAATTTCTTAGTTTTCTTTTGAAAAACGTCAAAAGCATTAACAGACTTACTTCTACTAACACAATCATTGGAATTACAAAATATCAATTGTGATTTCATACTTAAAATGAGTTTTCAGAAATTTGTTGACGAAACCGTCGAAAAAAGTAAAAGACATACATTATTCACGTGTTTTTTAAATACACATATAAAATTACGTCATCATACCAAGAAGTAATAAATACGTTTTCCAGAAAGCTTAAATGGTTTTCAAGAACGTAAAAGGTATTGACGTAATATAATTCCATTTTTTTTTGCTAAAAACTCAGGAAATATAATGTTATTTCGATTTTCCACGAAATGGCTGCCTACCGTATCGAAAAATACACAAAAAAAATTGTCAACTACGCTCTGTTGACACTTCTATCTAAGTAGCCAACGTAAGAAGCTTTCATTTTCCCGAAAGAGCGGAAGTAAGGATCATTATCGCTTTAAAGTTTATGTCTTCGCAGAACCTCCTTAGAGAATGTCAGTGACAGGATTCGAGTGATTGATGCGCGCATTGGAGTTACTTGATGCGTTTGCTTTTATATACAAAAGAACTATCGATCAGTGGCGTCTTGTCTTTTTTGACACAAAAAAAGATAGCTACGGATTAGTGCAATCATTTGATATAACGGAGCTTAAGTTTTTTCCTTATCGGCAGAAAGTTTTCATCGAATTTGTCTTATTTTCACCATCAAACGCACAGCTTAAAAATGCATTGAAAACACTTAGTAATTATAGTGTCAAAGACATTAAAACTTTGTTTTATTAAATAGTGCTTTTATTTATAAAAATTTTCTTTTATGGTGATATAATGTGATAGTTAATTAATTACTTTGCAATAAAATGTCACTTGGGTTTTTTTATATCGACTATTACTCGTCATTTTTCTTACTATCATTGTTCCTGTTAAATAACAGTTATTTTCAATTCCTTATTATTATAAATGTGCTTTTGTTAATTGAATTTAAAACAAAGATTCATTTGTTTGCATCTTGCAAATATTTATTAAGTGCAATTATAGTAGAGTTATATTTTTAGTTAAAGTATACATATATTTCTGGAAGTACTTAATGCAACGTTACAAATAACTATCATTTAATTGGTCTTTACATAGGGCTGAATAAATGTACGTCATATCTTTTCTAGTTTATCATATATATATCATCATCATCATCATCAGCCGGGGTCGATCCACTGCTGGATGAAGGCCTCCCCCTGCTTTTTTTTTCAGGGGGTTATTTGGACATAGCAACACCACGCTGCCTTTTCCTTCCCATAGCCAAGGGAACACGGCACGCGGTGTTCCCGAGCGGTCACCCATCCAAGCACTATCCGCGTCCAATGCTGCTTAACTTCGGTGATCGCACGAGAGCAGGTGCTTTCAATGTGGTATGGTCTTGGCTCATATATATATATATATATACTATTAAAATGACGTTGATGAATGAAGTTGATAATCTTAAAGCCTATTTCTTTATTATAAAATAGTCGATTCAAATTTTTAAGATGAATTATGGTATAAATTTTATTTATGTACATTATTATTCATAATTTTTTGTCTTAGTTCTAAAGTGAATTAACCTTGTTATTACACTGTGAAAAAATAGCAATGTATTTTATTTCCACAAAATTTGAAAGATGTTTCAGCTTACGCCCTCATGGCTGTTCTGATGAAAACGTAAGCTAATATATATATGTCAGCTATAATATATACCTTATAAATTTTGTCGAACTAAAATACATTGCTATTTTTCCACCGTATTACAATGGAGTTCTACCAAATAAATACGAATTCAATCAATGCATGCTTGTTATTATTTATATTCTATTGGTTGTTAATACTTGTGACCAGTGAAACAGAGCTAAAAATTAAAAAATAATTTAAAATCATTTTTTTGTCTTTATTTAAAATATAAAACTCAACAGGTTTAAAAACATAATTTTACAAAAAATTCATTTAATGATTTTTAACCTTATTCCGATTAGCTATCACGTCATCGCCAGAACTATCGGCCCAGTTCTATTATAGCTCAAATATATTCGCAGGGTCCAAAATTGTAATTAAAATTATTTAATAATTCTTGTATAAAAATTAACGTATCGTTGTACTTCATTATATAGGTGAATTATATTTATATTGTACCAAAAAATCAAATTGACATTAGCTTATATTTTTCAATTCCGAGCAATATTTTGAATGAAACAAATACTGATTACACGCATTTTTTTCTCTAACATTTCCTTTAAAAAACTACTTTTCGATTAATGCTATAATAAAATATTTTTTGTTCTATCTATATAGGCTCTCGTGTTACAGTTATAATGTCCTACGTACCATTTTCGAGTCACAATAATTTCTTTCAAATTATCTTAAGTAGTGTATTCAAACATACAAAAAAGTACCCGTCTCTTGATACAGTAATAATATAACGAATTGTGATAGACATCACTTGCTCAAATAAAACATTTCTTTTTTAAATTCACCCCTTAAGTCCACATCTAACTTATAATTTTGAAGCGTAAAATATATGTAAATAGTAATAAAACTAAGTAACGCACTTTTTATATTACAATTGGTGTAGTTGATTTCCGGAGCGGTGAACGATAGATAATATAATAAATTTTTGAATATTTTTTAAATCTTGTTAGATGCACTTGACAATTTAAAAAGTATTAAAGGTTTTCTTGAATCCTTCTATATTTCTGAGAGCACACTTACTAAGCAACACATTACACCATTTTCTTTTGGAATCTTTTTTCACGTGTATTAAAAGTTCGTGCACAAAAAAGTGTTTACATTTAGTTTACATGTGATATGTGAAGTTGTTTACAACCACTTAAGTAAGAAATAAACAATAGATTTTTTTCTTTAAAAAATAAACAATAGTTCAGAATCATTTGAATGGAAATATATCATAGAATACTGTATATATGTAAATATATATAATAAAAACAGAACTTTTAACTTACAGGTCTGAAATATTATATTTACGAATAAATAATAATAGTCTTTAGATAGTGATAAATACGCAGTGATTCACTTGTGTTGCATCCGTGTGATACAATTCCTGAAAGTGTTAAAAATTTAAATTTGAACAATGAAATTCCATCAAACACCTTCAGTCGATATTATAAAAGAATTCATTGTTTTATCTTCAATTTATGATATCGACTGAAGGTGCTTGTCGGAATTTCAATATCAAATTTGAATTATATCTATAATTCAAATAAAATAAATTTTTACTTTGGTAATAAAGTATTTATGAATCCGTATGTGCCGAGTAGAATTCTTTTTATATAAGATAGAAATATCGATTATTTTAGATCTATAAAATGTTATACTTGGTTATCTATTGTATACGACCACATTTTAAAAAAAATATGTAACATTTTAACTTCGATATTGTAATGTAATATTTTTAATTAAATAATTATGCATATTCAAATCGCTCAATGTTTCAAATGTCATGTATAAGTTACGCACTTTTTACGTAACTAGTGTTACAACCCCTTTAGCTGCCTTCGCCCAAAATATTCTCTCCCCTTTCGCGTCGGTAGAATTTTTGGAGTTTTTAACAGACCGTATTTCAGAATTTGCCCCGGCAAATGAAAATATAATGATTATTCTCGAACATCCATTACGTAAATGATATGTTAACAGAGGGTCGCTTCCATAGATACACCTCGCTCTAACTCTGTGATCTTTTTAAATTAAAATATTAAACGCATTTTTTCTGGCTGCCATATGGGAAATGAGATTGTACGCGGGAATCGATCACATTTTAAATTATGTAAAATTTTTTATTATGAATAATGTCTTAAAAATAACTTAATTTTTGAGTAAGAATTGCACTGCGAAAGCAAAAACCATCCCTACAAAATCTAAGCATCGGTTCGTTTTCTAAATCTATACAATTCTCATTTCAGTTGTTTATATCAGTATGGTCAGAAGTTAAAAAAAACTGACGTCGTTTGTTGTTATATAATATATATTGGTTTACAAAATATTTATTATAATTGATCAAATGAATGTTTTCTCATATAAATTCCATATTAAAAACAGAATGTTAAAAGTTGCTACGCTAGCACACTATCATTATATCATGTAACAGCAATTATTATATTTTAAACTAAATCTCTCGTGGAATTACGTGGCTTCGCTTTTGATTTGGAATAAATATTGATTTTTGAAATAACATTTAAGATATAATTTCAGTTTTAACATATTAAGAAACTAACAGTTCCATTGTATTCAGTGCGTATAAACACTTTCTTTACTGAGAATAAAATATAAAATATTTTTATTAGATTTGAATTGTTTAAGCTTTGTACGATTCCACATGTTTTTTCACTAACTTCCCCGAATTTTGTCGGGTTCAAAGTTTCGACAATTCAAATTTGATATTGAATATTTCATCAAACATCGTCAGCCGATATCATAAATTATAGATAGATCTTTTAGCTGAAGGGTCAAGCCTGTTAAACGTCTCATATATTCGTGTGTTGTGTGACCATGGGATCAAGTGGAAGCTCATATTTCGATGGTTTTTCTATAGAACTATAGTCTTTTCTTCAGATTTATCTGTAGTTTTTGCTTTCGTTTCTGCCAATAAAATTTTAAATACACACCTATTCAAATGATGAAAAAGCACTTAGAAAATTAGAATAGAGTATGTAAATAACAGTCTGCATGCTCAAGCGTCAGATAATGTTTCAGTGAAACATTTAAATTGTAACTGTTCTCGAAACAAGATAACACTACCATCTTTATCGGATAAATGATAAATAACGCATCTCTGAGGCATATCTTCGCGGAGGTGTGTCTCCCATCCGCTCGCTTTCGGGCGTCGGTAACGAATACGCGCCCCCCGCATCGGCGTCCCGGCGCGCATTTTAAGCAGAGCCGACCCTTACCGGGGGGTAGCAGGATACCAATTTGCAAAGGACTACGTGCGATCCGACTCCTTTCTTTATTTCACACCCGAATATGTCTGAGATGCTGATCCTTTTGCCAATTCATACCCCTAGAAACCCCAATTTTGTATTGAGATCTCGCAGAGGCATCGACCTTAAAAAGACGATAGTTCAGATAAATATATTGTTATGTTATACATTAGAGGTAGGCACAATAATCTAATAATATTAATTGTTTCAATCGTATTAAAGTAAAGGACAAAACATGTTTTATAATCCGTGATAAATTTGTAGTATTATAATCGGTATCGAATTAGCATTTCTTCATCATGCTTTAGCGCATAACTTAATCAGTTAGAAAAAAAATCTTAACGAACAAACTAATATATATCTGTCGCCACTCCTCAAGCCATTGAAACGGGCGTTTCCGTAATAAACCATCCCCATCCAATAAACCATTTCCGTGCAATATGTAAGCTTATTGATATAGCCGCCTTTTTAGTTTCATTTATAATTTGGAGAGAAGATGTATTGTGTACCTTTTCTATACATCTTTATATAGATAAGTAAATGTTCGTTTAAGCATATTTCTGACGATAGCGTGAGCCGAAATAGCTAACAACTATATCTTTAAAAAAATTGTAGATCTAAAATACATTGCTATTTTTTCACCGTGTTAGAAAAAAATACTTTTGGAGTAGTTTTTGAAGACTTGGATATAGGTCATGTCGGAAATTTCTTCCAAATCCTCTGATCTATGAAAAAGTGCGTCGCGATAATATAATCTCCGTTCACTCTTTGAGAAAAAAGTGAGGTTAAGTGATTGAGTAACCGGAAATTTTCGTTGATCAACTTCTAGCTACCTACACTGACTTAGTATCAACCAAGGCCAACTTTGAGACATTCGATAAATTTGCAAGATCATAAGGAGAAGGAAATATTATCGATTCGTCTTTAGATTTAGCATGGAGTAGTTTATACTCTTTTGCCACGGTGGATTTGCAATGCATATTTAGATACCTAATATTATGTAAGCTAAATGGATGAACAAGTTACCATTTCTTGTTCTTTCTTCTCTTCAGCCAAATAGTGCAAGGCCTAAAGATCAGTCCGTGCATATCTGCATCGGAATGAAAGAAATCGCCAAGAAAATAAGAAGTAAAATCGATTCTTTTTATCAGTCTTGCGTTATGAAAGGCGGCTGTGTAACAGTCGATGCATACACATAGCGGGCGGAGATGGGACAACCAGCGTATATCCACGTGCCTAAAGCTTTTTTGTAGCAAAAATGGGTAAAATAAATGTTTTTATAATTTATTATATCGACTGAAGGTGCTTGATGGAATTTCAATATCAAATTTGAATTGTTACAACTTTGCACGATTCCACATGTTTTGTTACTAACGACCTGGATTTCGCCTATCGGCATTTTCAGCCATTTTATAATACGGACGCAACAAAACTGACGTGTAATAGGATGCCTGAAAATGCCGATAGGCGAAACCGGGGTCGTTAGTGACAAAACATGTGGAATTGTACAAAGTTGTAACAATTCAAAATTAAATGTGTTTATATTTAGTTTATCATTTTTTTACACATTACCTGATCCGACGTTACATTTACTAGTTAATTAAATGATTGCCATACCGATAGACTTTGTTTGAAAGCTGTGGTTGTAACGATCGATTTTGTATATTTAGATACTGCAATAATAATGCAATAGTTTATTCAAATTCATTTGCAAATAAAACTATTATAACAAGGCTTGTGAAAGTTTTTAAATGCTTTAATATGACTTTAAATATTTGTATTCTTTTTTATCTTGGCAGTGATATTTCCCTACAAAAATTTATGTACTTATTTTTTATCCAGTTCGCAAGAAAATTAAGTCGATAATATTCTATAAGAAGCAAAGACGATGATGACGTGCGGATTTCCCGAGTGAATGAAACTTCAGTAATATTATATGAAGGACTCATTTCTTATTCAAAAAAACATCAAACAGTACAACTCGAGACCCAATAAAAAGCATCAAACAAAATATTCTAAATTCAGAATCCTTAAAATCCTCTCATCCTAACGACCAACCTTTTCAATGTCCTCAAAGTATACATCCCTGTATTCAAAATAAGCCAAGCCTCCGCTGACAAAACGTAAAACAGAATGATAATTTATTAGTTTATACAATAGATTCAAAAGACAATGAAAATCAATAGACCGTACATTAATCTTTATGTCAAATATAACCTCACTAATGATTCTATTATTTTCTTAAAACATTTCAAAGCGTGGAAAATATATTATATTTTATACGAAAGAAACAAAATGTTGCTTTTATACTGTGAACATAATTATAACTCCGCGCTTTTCAAAGTCGACAAAGAATTAGTTCATTCGTATTTACATAGTAGTTTATTTTAAAATTTTCAAAGTTATTCAATTACGTAAGTCATTATTACAAAGCGTTGCTTTTATTATTTGTATCCAAGGCTTGGATGTCTGTAATATTTTAATCCCTTTCTTATCATCCAGTCACATCCTGAAAAACATTTTAAGAAACCATGCAAGGCCTTTCCTACTCTTTTAAATTTAGTAAGTTTCTTGTCTGGAAGATTTGACAGCAAAAGCAGCCTTAATTGAAGGGTAGAAAATATGCTACATCAAAAATTTCGTCACATATTTCAACGAAATGCGTATAACGATTTAACAAAACATAAAATTAACTAATGTTCCGTTTTTTCAAATTTTGAATGTGAACGATACATATAGAAAAAAATAAGTTTTAAAGGATTAGTATCAGGTTTTAAGCTTAAATCTTAAACATTTTGCAAGTCAAAAGTTGAAAAAAGTCACGATACAAAGTACTTAAAATAAAAATTAACGGTGGCTGACGCAGTAAGAAGACAAAATACTACGTATTAGGTGAGTCGTCCGCGGAAACATTGTGTACTGGCAAAACAATAACAATAGAATTCTAGAAAAAATTTACTGTATTTTTTTACGGAAAATTATAAATGAATTAGCACACGACAAATTTTCTGCGTAAACCGAGAAAATTATTCATCAAGGAACGACGAATACGGGACTTTTTAACACTGTTCTTATTTGTGTATAGCTGCGACTGTAGATATAATCGAAATATGCGGTAAGACATTAATGCAAAAACGATACACTCGGGTTCAAATATATTATATTTGGATCACTCATATTTTCATAATAACTTGACACTACACTTAAGCGTAACTTTCTCAAATAAAGCATTCTAAAACGATATATAATATTTGATTCGTACAGTATTTTTGAAATCGATATAAATAATACACGAAGAGTAGGATGGAACAGAAAACGGTACGGGTGCTGAATACTTTATGCAGAAGGAATAATTTTTCTAGAAAGTATGTCAAAATATTACTAGTGTATCATTTCCAAGCGACGCAAGAAAATAATATTCTATATTTTCGCAGCCATTTCCTCGATCGCAAAACTTCCTATGTTACATGATATTCTACGTTATGGATACAAGCTAAAACATATTCATCGGGGTTTAATGATTAAAGCGTATATTGGCAGTTATATTCATTATAATTGGATATTATACTGATATAACCGTGGAAATTCGTGCTCAATTTTATATTAAGAATATTAAATTAATAATGAACCGCTCATTCTGCAAAGTATTTTTAATATTTTAGTAATTTTTTGAATTTTAAATGATAAAACATAGTTACAGTAAAATACTCTTTTTGTTTCAAATATGATCTTTTCCACTAAACTGTGATAGTTATCATCTCAAAAAAAACTTAAAATATAATCATGTAAATTTTATTATTAATTGAGCTTTGACATTTAAGTAATATTGAAAGTTTTTTTTTGACGTGACAACGTCTTATAAATCGATGAACGCCCGCTGCACGCACGAAAAAACATGACTCATTGTCCCGTTTGTCGCGTTACGCCGAAGGCAAGCGTGCGAGCGAGAGCGCGGATAAGCGATAGAGAGGCACGATCGGCCTATCGTTCGGATTACGCCGCATCTATCTCTCTGCCACTCGATTGGTCGATGCGTCTGAGTAGAAAAGAGACAGCGGCAGCACACAACTTATACACCTACAGTACCTACACGTGATCTGTTTACAACTGTTTATAAAGTGAAGTGAAGTGTTATTGTGGTTTTCATTGTTTATATTACAACAACAATTGCGGCAATAAAGGTAATTAATTCTTGCATATTAAAAATCTGATTAACGTATAACAAATATACTTTTAACAATAAATTATCAACGATTTCTTTCAGAAAAAAATTGTAGATTTCATTTCAGTCCTTCTTCGTATCCATACAAAATAATGATAATTCAATAAAAATGATTCTATTTTATTCATAAAAGTATGCAATCATTTCATCAATGTTTTCTTAAGACGTTGTCACGTTAAACTATCGTCCGTAAACCGACTTTACAGACAACCAATTTTTTAAATAATAAAAACACTTTGACCCACTGGTGACAAATGGTGTTTTTATTTTAATATCATACCTTTATATCAAAAAGTGATAGTTAACATCGGAAAAGTGAACAATGTTAAGTACTATTTTCTCAATGCTATATTTTTTTAATTAATACCGGTTTCATTCTTCGTGATCATTACCAGTTGATTATAAATAAAATCAACATTATTATAAAAAAAATACTAAATTAACAAAACTAAAGATTTAAGAACCAAGAAAATAGTTTGAAGGTATGCATATAATATATATTTAAAATATAATACTTTCTACCAAGAAGTGACAGTTGACAGCTGAAAAGTAGTTGTAAAAATATTTACGAGTCAATCCTGTATTGCATTTTGACAAGTGAATATTGACGATTTTATTTAAGCCTTATTTTTCCTGCACATCTTTCTTATAATTTTGATAAATGAGAATATTGACGAATTGACAAGTAAAAAAAAACATCTGGTCGCCTCAAACAATACATTTTAGGAAATCCTCTAATCTGACTCCAGTTCTTAGAAATTTATCTCAAACCCCAAAGGACGAGTCAACAATTATTGCTGTCAATCAACAATATTGTTATCAATTGGATGGTCTTTTTAACGAGACTTAGTAAATATGATATATGTTTAGTGCAAATATTATTTGTAAAAATGCGAAAAATTTATAGGTAAGTATTAAAGAAAGCAAAGTTTCAAATTTAAATTGTTACAACTTTGTACGATTCCAGATGTTTTGTCACTCACTTTCGGCATCTTCAGGCATTTTATCACTTTCCTATAATTAATACATTTGGTGTACAATACTCACTGTTTATTGTGCGTCAGTTTGTTGCATCCGTGTGACCGTGTGTGGTCGTTAGTGACCAAACATGTGTAATCGTACAAAGATGTACCAATTAAATTTCCATCAAGTACCTTCAGTCGATATCATAAATTAAAACAAAATTCGTTCAACAAATTACGTGCTAAGACATGATATCGAATTTTGTCGGCATAATTAACGTACTAAGGCTTAAAATATTTCATTCAATATAATATAAGAATGAGATCTTAAAACAATGCATTAAACCAGTTTGCCTTGATTCAAATTACTCAATTCTTCTATTATAGCCACTCGAGACGGTGAATAAAATTAAAATGTACATTTAAATGATTTAGGGAGAAAAAAGGACTCTTTTCGTTCCCGTCATGGTATATGTGGAAGGGGTTGGACAATCGATAAAGCTCTCGTTTGGAACAAATATTATTTTGACAAATTTCTACCCTAAGGCTTCGCTGCAAAACTTTCTGGGAAATATTATTATTATGCCCTACTTTCTTTTTGGGAGCGAAGGCAGTTTTAAGCCCGAAGAAAATATTACGATCGGATATATGTTGAATAAATACGGAAATTTCGCTTGCGTATTATTCCACCGAGAAGTTGTTTTTTTGGTTATCTTGTTTGAAGATAGTCAAAAATTCTAGTTTCCGTATTAAGTTTTGCCACAGTTAATGTTCTTACATTAAATAAACATCAATATATCTTTTATGTGTGTATCGAAAAAATGCTCGAGGCTTTTTATCAAAACCTTATGTCACAAATAAAACTAAAGATTTTTTGTAAATAAAAATAAACAAGAATATATGAGATATACATTCATCAATTAAAACAGTTTGAATATCGAAATAAAGCTGGAAAAAATCAAACGTAGATTACTGTAAAATATTGTTTATCTTGCTACGCATTCGCGCTAAAGGTATATTGATTAAATCGAATTTACTAAATCACGTTCGAACTCAATGCCTATACGTTTTAGATCGAAACCAAAGTCAGATCGTGTTGTTTGAAACTCATTTTTAACAAAAATTCAGATTTTAATTGACGATGTTTTTTAAGTAGCAACTGGAAATATCACGTCAATCCGACTTTACAAGGTCAATCAACTGCAAATATCATGATGCTGCAATTTACTGTTTCAATTTTTTGGGTAGATAATAAATTATTTTAATTTTAGATCGCCAAAGCGATGTTTAAAAACACTATACAGAAACGAGATGTAGATTTAAAATATATCAACTTAAAATTTTCATTAAAAAAGAAACACAGCGGCTTTGGTTTATCTACTTAGGAGTTGTCATTATTCTGCTATATAGCTTTTTGCTGCTATATGGTTTTTTTTTATTTTTATTATTTACTTGTAAGCGTATAGATACTATCCGTGGCTTTATCTAACTGACTTTCTTTTAGTTATGCTCACTTTTAATAGTGTGAAAAATCGAAGAGAAATATATCTAGCCACATATAATATTTCTTTCGATTCATTCGAGGCCCAAATGACAATTCTACCATCCTTAATAATATCGAATTGTATGTTAGGGATATTTTTTTTAAGAAATCTTGGACATGAATTGTTTGTTCTTCCAAAGCGTAGATCCAGCCTGCCAATGGGGATGCCAAATGTAAGAGCAGCAATGGTAAGAGGTAATCAGAAACGATTTTACACGTTAAGCACTGAGATATCATATTATCGATCCATTGATTGTGATGCATTCCATCATAGTTATTACAATGCTGTTATGCTGAAATAGCTACCATCTATATTATGCTACCATATAATTATTTTTGGACTTGAAAAATGTTCTAGTATAAATTAGATACGAAAATGAAAATCATAGAATATATAAACAGCTTAAAATGTTTCGTCTGCAAGTACAAGAAATCGTTAAAATGTAAATATTATTATGTTATAGTGTATATCTTCCCATGTTTGAATTTCAAAGAAGTAAGTTGAAGAGAAAATCTTTATTTTTACCTACGTTTAAAGAGAATAAGAAACTGTATATTTTTTCTTCGAAAAGTTCAAGCAACAACATGAAAAATTCGTTTTTTCTTTATTTATACAAAGCAAGTTTTTTTCTGTGACACCGCCACCACAATAAAATAAGCCTGAACACCCTTTGCAAGTCTGCTTTTATTTATTTTTTTGTGAGAAAATTCCTCGTAGAAAACTAAGTAGAAAACAGTCTAGATTTGGCCGAGATACCAAAAAGGGAGAAAATGCTGAGCTATAAACCTTTGGGCTCATGCTGACATTAGGTATTTCATAAAGAGTAGGTTTTTGCACCCCTTCCCGCAGAAGCCCGGTTGCAGTAGACCCCACCTTGCGTTTCATTGTTGCCACGTCAATGCTATTGCTGCCTTTATTAAAAGCTATTGTTAGAGAAATTTGATTAGTTTTGTAAATATCTGATGCCCGCGGGACTCAGTGGCGTAACGCTTATCACGAGCTTTCATACACTTACAACGATACTCGTTAAAACTAAGTTGTATCAAATGACGTGATATAACTTTTTTCGACGTTGTACTTTGAAATAATAACAGAAAACTTTTCATATAATAAAGTATCATTTCTGTTAATCATACGTGGTTAAATAATAAATAAATAAGTTAAATTCTGTACACTATTAATTCTTAGTGGGTAAAATTTAATAATTTAGCGCTAACTTTATTTCTGCTATTAAATATTAACAATTTTTTAGTTTACTAGTGGTGTTTGTCATTATTCAACATGTTTCGTCAATTTTATCATCATTCAAAACCTAACTAACGAGTTTAATATTATTTTTAATATATACATTGATTCCATCTTTAAACTCATTACATAAAAAGAAAATATAACAAGATAGTACAAAACGAGTTCTGATGAGGGCGTAAGCCGAAATAATTATCAACAGTATATGTAATAAATTTTGTAGAATTAAAACACATCGCTATTTTTTCACCGTTTTATAAAAGAGCCCCACTCAATTTTAATTCAATCAATATAATATCAGAAAACACTTTGAAAGACACACCTTTTGAAGACGTGTGTCGCAATTTACCGCAAGAATTTATTGAAATATTTGTTTATAAGCTTTTTTGTCATTTGATTAAAAGGTTCACAGCATATTAGTACAGCTTTTAAAAAAAATAATTATATATATGTATTATAAAATCTAAGTTCTCTTTTCACTAAACAAAAATATTTAAAAAACTTAAGTATTAAAACTTACTTTTAATACTATTTCCACGATATATAATATTTTATCATTAATACGTCTAAAAGCTTTGATTTTGAATACCTGCTAATTATAATATTAACTGAAAGTTTTATAAAAATTGCCTTGTGATTGTGACCATTTGTTATTACAAAACATATTGTAGAAAAAATACTATTTTGTTCTTAACTGTTTTTAATATAATGCCTTCGCATCAAGAAGTGACAGTTAACACATTAAAAGCACTTACATAATCCAAAGAATTGTTTCAAGTATCACTTCGAGGACGTTTTTTTATTTATGAATTTGTGTTCAAACGCACAGGTGTATTTAAAATATATAACATAAAAATAAAATTTAAAGACAGATGACTCAAAACCCACTTTCAACAAATTCTTTCCAAACCCAATCTATAAAAACGGCTGTTTAATTAGTGACTCACAATTTGTCAAATATTTTGCAATATGAATCATTTAAATTCTTTATAAAGTTACTGGGCAGTTTTTTTCCTTTTTAATTGATTGTCACTAATTTTTTCGTAGTAGAGTAGTAAAATAATGAACAATAGTGTGACGAGACTTTTGAATAGCTGATAACTCTCGCAACGTCTATTTATCAAAGAATTTTAAGACATTGAAATCATCTATGGACCTTTAATTTTAATCAAAAAACAATCATATCGATTGAAAAAAGCTTCTCATACTGAAATTAAAACCCATAACCAATATGTTTGGCCAATCTACTACAAAGCCGACTATACGTTAGATCAATTCTAATCAAAATCAAATCAATCAAAAATTAACTTCACTCACCTATCATAAACAATAAAAACAAAAAAAAATCTGAATTGTTACAACTTTGTACGATTCCACATGTTTTGTCACTAACGACCCGGGTTTCGCCTTTCGGCATCTTCAGGCATTCTATCACATGGATGCAACAGAACTGACGACAACTGTACAACAGAACTTTTAAGGTGTTAACTGTCACTTCTTCATGGAAAGGCATGATATTTTAAATAATAAAAACACACTTTTTTGTACTTATTTCCACAATATATTTTTTTGATCAGGACCGGTTTCTAATCTCGTAATCTCGTAATGCTCGCGATGAGCGAAACCGGTCCTGATCAAAAAAATATATTGTGGAAATAAGTTCTAAAAAATGTGTTTTTATTATTTAAAATATATAGGTTAGTTATTAATTACAAGAAAACACTTACCCCAAGGCAAGCCGTAAATTACAGCTCAAATATTTTTGATAATATTAATCTAATAATAATTATTACAATTGCCTGTGATAATTTTCATTAGCTATCTTGTTAATGAGTCATTCTTGAAAGGGTTTTTCAACAAATATTAATCAACTGACATTAATATATAAATGGTTTATTTTTTCCTTTTCATATTCAAATTTGATATTGAAATTCCATCAAGCACCTTCAGTCGATATCATAAATCATAAAAAAAACTGATTGAAAGTAAATGTGATCGATTTCTGTACACGTCGCAAAAGCATAAAATATTGTTAGAAAATTGTACATGCTTTATCGTCAGATTCAGATATGCGCTAGACTTTGTAATATTATGAGATGAACGTTTATGTGGAGCAGAGAGTTTGAGAAATTCGCACAGTTTCCTCGTACGCGATATTAGGTTTGTTTATAAAATAACAATATCTCATGGAAACATCCACGCAAAACTAGGGCGTAAATTTTATAAAGTACAAAAAGAAACCTTTTATAGAGGGAAAAAAATGAACCATTATCTTACAGAAAAAAAAGCGGGAGAGCGCTTGGAGACGCGGGAATATTCACTCAAAATGCACGTGTCAGATTCCGCCGTGAAAATGAATTATATATTAGGTAAAAAACAATAAAATACAAAGGAGTGAATTGTTAAGATAATATAAACAATGCTTTGTACAGCGCTAGTAACCTTAGTAACCGGTATATTTTAATTGACTCAAAAATCTGACGAGAATTTTCTCGAAATTACCGGAAATTGAATCGTATTTATAAATTTTTACTGACTATTTAGAAACAGTTTTTGTATTAACCCTTTGAGTAGTGAGCTATTTTTTCGAAATAAGTTTTTTGGTTTATTTCAAATATTTTTTTTACACTTTATATAATATTTTGTGTTTTTTTGTGGTTCAATCTAGAAAGAATATTTATTATTATATCACGTAGTAAACAAACTTGTTGAATTGAGAAATGCATAGTAATAAATCTAAATAAATTTATTCATTATGAATTTTCTAGAAACAATTACTTTAGTTTGAGCCTAAAAAAATTATTGCAGTCTGAGTAAACATAGTTCGATATTGACACTGATTCCTAGAAAGAAAGCGGTTGAACAGACTGTAAATTTTATAATTAAAAGTTTAATTTCTTTTAATTTTTTTTTCGTAAAATTCTTTTATTAATTTAAAACAAATAAAAAATGTAAGTCCGACGGCTTAGAATTATTGACAGATATGTGCAGCATGAATATCTGAAGAAAATATAATTATTCAACAAAAAATACGGAACTTGTAATTGATAAAAGACATCACAATATTTGGACGTACATGTACGGCCATACTAAACAACTGGTTAATTACTACGGGCAACATTTAAAGTAACAGTTTATCTTTATTCTATATTTAAATTTTTAAATTATTTTTGAAATAATTGTATATTATTCGTAATGGTCATATTTTAAACACGTGATTGTTCTATATTTAAAAAATAATTATGAAATTTTTCTTCTCAAAAGTCATGGTTATTAATTCAGTTCCATATTAGAATATTGAAATTTTGTATAAGCTTTTTCTTGTTGGAATGGAGTTTTCTTTTGAAACCGAGTGTACCATAAATTTATGTGTTGGTAAAAATTTGTGATAAAACAAAAAACAGATTTGAAATTGATTTAACTTATTATTTGACCGTTTTCATTAGAAGTGGAGTTCTGTCGAAAACACAAAAGCTGACAGCAGGACGTAACGAGAGCAGTAAAATCAATAGATTTACTTGTTTACAATCTGTGGCGTGCCTCTGATATAGAAATTATTCAAAAATATAGTGAAGAAATGAAAATCATTTATTGCCTGTATTACTTACTCGTCGTAATGTATCAGAAAATGGGATTGTAAAAAAAATGTCCCGGTTTTCGTCTTCCAAAATCTTCAGTCATTCTATCACATAGATGCAACAAAACTTTATGGTTGCGTTTTTTTCGACGTTGTGTACTTAAAATCATTTGAGTTGTCATTATAAATTTGAAAATATCTTATACGTTGTCTTTTAATGATTCTGCAAAACATTTTTTAACATGATAAAGGAATAAAATGTATGAAATCTTGGGCTTAAGTCTATTTTCTCTTCAAGTCGACCTAGAATACAATTATTGTATTCCTATTTTTATTATTATTCATAAATTTAACTATGAATACATTTTTTTTTTCAAAAAGCTTCAGGATTTTAATGGCGTACAATATGATTAAAAAATTTACATTTTTTAAAAACTAATTTCATTGCAATATAATATTATAATAAATTATAAAAATATAAACAAAGATAGGTAAACATTATTCAAAAGAAACTTAAGTGTAATGCGATATTGTCAATAATTTTATATTTTTAATTTCTAATTACGTGGTAATGTTTGATATTTAAATTATCATACTATTAAAAGTTAAATCATTTACCAGAGAGTCTAAGATTAAAAGCAATTCTACTCAGTTTTTGATCTGTATTAATTTTAAATTTGAACATAATTTTAATTGACTTTTATAATCACTTTAGACGAAATTGCAAATTAAAGGATTATCAATCAGTAATCCTTTAAATTATTAACCATCGTAAAAATATAACCCAGTTAATCTTTCAACTCATAATCTTCAGGGCTTAACTCTAATTTTCTTGATTGACGGCCTTATAAAAGCCCAGACGTTTTCAAATAATAATAATTCATTTCGTAAAAAGCCTGACTTTATAAAGCAATCTTTATTTAAATCCATGGCTTATTCTCTATCTAGACTACTTAAATAAATTTGCAATACACTAAATATAACAATGTACAAACCTAAGCTCAATACATCATGTCAAATAAACATAGTCTACTATGTTAAATTTTAAGTATAATTAAAAACAAAAATATATACATTTTCTACAACGTTAATTGACTCCTTCTTTTTCGAAATCTTGAAAGCAATATTTTATCATGAACAATTATCATTAATATATCGATCGAATCGACTGAAGGTGCTTGGTAGAATTTCAATATCAATTGAATTTGAATTGATGCAACAGAACTGACGTGTGATAGAATGCCTTAAGATGCCGAAAAATGAAACCCAGGTCGTTAGTCACAAAACATGTGGAATTGTACAAAGTTGTAACAATTCGAATCCGATTATCATTAGTTTCATCATCGCAACAGCGTCACGAAAATAAAATAATCCATAGATTTTGTAAAGCATTTTAGATATCGATAATTTTTATAAGGATTGGATAACGATTAGTAAGCGAATAAATAATCAATACAGATTTTATGAGATAAAATAAAGTACTTAATTGATTTAAAAATCAGTACATAGCGATGATTTTAATTCCCGATGAACAAAACGTCGTCCACTGTCCTGTATTTTATGTCAGTATCTTAATTTGATTTTTCTATCGCTTTGTTGCAATATACTAATGATTTTAGTTCATCATAATAAAGCTTGAATAATTGTTACTTTGTTATTGTCAATTTTCTTCAATCTTCATTTTTTTTACAAACCATTAAGCGTGTGTCATTTATGTCTTCTGAAAATGTAGGGCAGACGCTTACCTGAAAATAAAAATTAAAAATTATTAATCTTAGCATAATGTACTTTTTAAACTAATATAAAATACCATTTATTCATAAATGACAAGACATATTAATTCACAAAGAAGATACGCATTAGTAATAATAGCAAACAATTGGAAGTGAGATGAATTAAAACGTCGATCTCTGCAGTCAAGTAAGAGCTGTTAATAATGCTCGTGATGAGTGAAACCGGTCTTGATCATTATATATATTAGGTAAATAATACTTTAAATGTGTTTTATTATTTAATATAGCATGCCTTCCCATCAAGAAGTTATATTTAAGTCCTTAAAAGAGATTTACATTATACTCAGACAGATTTAATACGAAAATTTCTTACGTATGAATGTATGTTATTACAGCATTGAAAAATGTATGTATTACGAAAATTGGGCTCAATCAATATGTCGAATAACTTTTGAGAACATTATCTTTTTTCTTTTGAATAGGAGAGTTAACACCTAGCGTAAAACACATATAATATGAACAATTTTCACGCGGTGAAAAAAATAACAATGAATTTTAGTTCTATAAAATTATTTTTAACAAATATAGTTGATAACTATTTCGGCTCACGCCATCGTCAGAACTATGCTTAAACTAACATTCGCTTATCTATATATAGGTGTGCAGAAAAGGCACACAACACATCCTCTCTCCTGTTCCAACGGCCTAGCTTGTTACTTTAACACAATGACACTAAATTTTCAAAATTCTAAATGAAACAATAGGTGTCTATGACAATAAGTATATATGTGGGACGGAAGTGGTCCTTATGGAAGCAAATCAGACCACTCCTTTGTACAACGGTTGGACAAATGGCGATACTATTATGTTAGTTTGTTCGTTAAGAATCCTTTGTTTTGATAATTGGTGTCTATTGATTTCCAGCTGTTCCAAAGCCGTCATTCTCCGACCCTTACTACAAAGATGCAAACATTTAGGCGCTGAGTTTGAATTTATATTATGTGATTCATTAATAACGTGGTTAGCGAATTGTGAATCTGTTTCCTTATAAAACAATTTTCCTTATAAAACTTAAAAGACAGAAACCTTATAAGACAGAAAAAATATTTTCCACCCCCTTAAAAAAATGCAAAGATGTGATTGGTAACGTTTTCGAAATATACGAATGAAATATATTTGATTGTAGTAATTGTAAAAATAACCAAGTGTTTATAAAAGAAACAAAAACAAAGTAATCAAAGATAATGGCTTATTATATAGCTATTATTTTATTCGTAATGAAGCACGTGCCCTCAATTGTCATGTAATAATCTAAAAATCATTTTTTACAATGCATGATTAAACTGATATTTCCCCATTTTTTACTTCTTATCATTCTTTGTTTATCTTAAAGAAAATGTGACACGATTGTAAAGTTTGCATACGGCGATGGGTACACGTACAAACAACACTAAATCAAACGTAGAAAGAAATGTGCGAGTCGTGTAAAGCATTCTGTTTATTTAAGGGCCCAAACGTATTTTATAGACTCATTTCTTTTTATTGTTTCGAGGATAACATGTCAGATTTAGAAAGCTGCCATTAAGGATGTCTTACTGAATATCGAGTACCCGATTACTCGTAACTGTCGGTGCGGTAAAATTATTTTTTACACTCACATATGAGGAGCATAAAAGGAGTACGTAATCATCTGTTTGGTACACAAAAAACAGTTTCACACAGTAATAATAGCACATATTAGTGCATAATTCATTACCAATTATTTATATTTGATAATTAATTGTAATTGTAATGAATATAAAAAAACTTTCAATAAACATAAGCATCAAATTTGAATCATTGAAACGTTGTATGATTCTAAATGTTTTTCAAATATGATCCGGGTTTCGTCTTTCGACATCTTCAGGCAAAAATTTTAATCTGTTATTGAAATTTCATCAAGTTCTTTCAGTCGATATAATTAACTAAACGAAAGCATATTGATATATCATATTTAATTAATTTTCGATTTATATTGAAAAAATATTATTTTTTGAATATCCATACTAAGTTATATATATGAATAAATTATACAGATTTTAATGACAACAATAAAAAAGAAAAAAAAATTGAACCAAAAACACAACAAGTTAAAAATATGCCGCATATTTGTTGCTTTGGCCTGCTTGAAAGTTATCAATTTCACCCAGAGATCTTCTCAATAAATTCAGCTAAAAATATTTGCTTAATTTTATTTCGAATAGAAAAATAAAAAAAATTGAAATGTATTTAAAATATTAAGATTATTTTTTACAACTTGAGTGCAATTGTGTTATTATGCTTTTACGTCTTTACTTAGTACACTGAAGTCATCAGTACACCCAGTCCTTTTTTTACGCGATACATTGGTTCCAGAAAAAGGCGCATAAAAAAATCGCGTAAAAAATGATTTCTCGCCATTGCATTATATTTCTTTACACACCCTAAAACATAAATTCACATAATATTCGATACACTTGTTAACATTTGGCAATTGTATGTGTATTTAAAAAAATGGAATGCCTTACAAAATTAGGTTTTAAAAATACACATATTTATTTTATTTAAAAAAATAATGAAACGTACATGCCTAGCAACATATATAAATGTCTTCTTTAAAACAAATTTGGGGAAAAAATTACGTAAAAACGAGTGAAGCGCGTAAAAACATGTAGCGGTGCCGTCCAAAAAAATCGCGTATAACCGAATTCGCGTAAAAAAATGACTGGGTGTATTATTTATTGTAGCTGCATTATAAGGGAAATTATGGTCGTCAAAATGCTGTTGCGCGTTGTCAATAAATGTTTTGCAGCACTTGACGAAGAAAAATTTTCGTAAGCGGCGAAAAAAAAAATGAATAGCCGTAAATGGAGAAATACAATAGACGTATCCCACAAAAACACTGATTAACTTGCTTTTACCATATTTTAAAACAACCCTCGAAGTCTCAAGTATCCTGAGTATTATAGTCGACGACCCGAGCATCAAAAATTTCGTATCATTTTTAAACATCTCTAGTTGGCAGAGAGCTCTCGACTCACTTCAGATGGGATCTTGCATGACCTACTTTTCGCTTCTTTTACAGAGAGATATGTCTTAGACATAATTTAATTAAGTATGGAGAAATGTTCTAAGTTTTATTATTCACTCACTTTAGTGCTGAGTTTTATTGTTTGTTTCATTTACAAAAAAAGAAGACGTATTATCGGGAATATAAAAACAATATGAAAGAACGGCTGTTAGTGCTGGTGACGTCACTGGGTTGTCTTCTATAGAATATAATCAGGGGTATAATGTTTGAGAAGTGACTTATGGTATTATAGATAGTAAGTTCTTTTTCAATTGCTTGTTAGATTGTTTTCATCTATATTGATGTAATTATTTTGGTCTAAAACTAAAAAAAACGTAATATTTAACGAGAAGAATGCTTAGAAAATGTTTTTAGTACTTTATTCTTTCGAAATGGGAAGGAAAACCCAGACAGAAAACCGAACACCAACCCGCCTGGGCAGCGTGGTGTTGTTATGTCCAAAAACCCCCCTGAAAAAAAAACAAAGCAGGGGGAGGCCTTCATCCAGCAGTGGATCGACCCCGGCTGATGATCATGACGATTCTTTCAAAATTTCTGTGTTTTAATTTTACTACGCAATATTAACCTGGTGAATTAAACGAATTCCACATTTTCTTCTCATTAAAAGATTATATCAATTTAATAAGAATTATATGAAAAATGCATACTATATTTTTTTAATTAAATACTTTGCAAACAATTGCAATTCCTTTTCATTATTTAACAAGTAACTTTAAAAATAAAAAATCTTATCATTCAAAGTTATATCAGTCACTTTGGTGAAGTTACATTTGTCAGTTGCATATAAACCGCAAACAATTGACGCCCTCAAAGTCAACATAAAAAATCATCAAACAAATTCAGCTAGATATATGCGAAAAAGTCAGTGAAATTTAGACCTTCTGAATACATGCCACCGAGTAAAACCGTGAAAGATATTTGAAAGACGAAAAGACATTGAATTATTAGAAAATTAATTTCGAGCCTACCACTTATTGACGGCATTTTTGTCTTGTTTTCTATATAACTATGAGTGTTATATAATACAGTATTTTTTACTCGATGACATGAATAACGTTGCACTTAATTTGACAGTTTGAAAAAAATTCTCGCTATCTATCCACATAACATGGATGTAGATAATACATTTTTTGTAAAAATTATAAAAGAATGTTTGAACGTAGTTGGAGCTTTTTCCAGTTATGTAATAAACCCAGTTTGGAGGTTGCAACTGCCAAATGAGTACAAAACGAAAGCTTAACGTCCCGAAAGTTTTCACTTCCATAACTTTGAATGGCTTTGAGCCGTACATGAGCTGAAACCTGTAAAATTCCTGCAGAATGCACCGAAAAAAACACGTAAAATGAGGAAAAACCACTGTTGCATTGATTTACAACGGGATTCTGAAAAAGCTCATACTCATCCGATGTGCTCTCGTTTACGTACATTTTGTAAAAAATCTCAACTATACTATTTGACTTAAATTATATTTTTTATATGAATATTGTACAGTTTTTTATTTTAAAAAATCTTATCTAAAAAAGAACATTTATTTAGTTTATAATATTGACTGAAGGTGCTTTTCAAATTTTTATTTTTGAAGCTTTATATGATTACCCATTTTTAAACATGTGGAATCGTACATTCAAATTCAATATTTATTTGTTTTTTATGTTGCAATCTGTAAAAAAAAGCCTGTAGAATGTATACATTTTTTTAATCATGCCCGCTACTTATTTGAACCTTTTGGACAATTAATGAAGCATTCAAGAGGTGTATTTTTACACGGACAGATACAAATTATGGGAAAAGAAAGACCAGTTAGCAAGCTTATCGCTTTGGCTCTGTGAAAGTGGATTTATACATACTGGAATTTTAACATAAATCCATAATCCATCAAATTATTTCAGAAACTAAATGTATCCATTAAGTACAAGCATTCCTTTTTATTGAAACAAAATCAAACAGAATAGTGAAAATGTATAGCACACCTTTTTCTATCATAACAAATGACTCAATAGAATCGGACACTCTCACTCACAAAAGAATTAATATCCACTGTATCTGATTTGAGCAACCAATGCGTTAATATATTATAGAAGAGCGAGTTATAGTTTATTTAACGAATGCGTAAATAATTCACAAAATTCAAATACAAAAATCAAAATACCTTATACTTTCAGATATCATAACGATACTTTTAAAGGGGTTGGGAATTCGATTTTTCCCCTATACTACCCTTTATAATTTGACCCACACCACAAAGTTCAGACTCCACCGACGTCCGATGGACAATGCGATGAATCGAAACGGTTGGCTAAACCCACCAAACAAGCAAATGCACGCATTTAACTCTGCGTGCTGAGCGTTTATACAAAATAAACAGAATGTTTCATATACCCTATAGGCCTATACAATTAATTATACATGCGTAATTTTTTAAAACATCTGATGAATATTTTAATCATACAACATATTCGCAAAACAATTTTTCAAAACTTTAGGTCTAAAATTATCAAGAGGCATCGTTTTGTTGGACCTCTTCAACATTTTTTGCATTAAGAAATTGAGATTAATAATTGGATAGTTTCAGGATATTCGCCAAGAAAGTTTACTTCTTTTAAGGTGTTCACTGTCACTTCTTGATGGACAGACTTGATATTTTATACAATAAAAACACATTTTTTAGTACTTATTTCAACAATATATTTTTGATCAGGACCAGTTTCGCTCATCGCGAGCATTTTTAACTGATAAAATACGAATTACAAACATGTCTATTAATACAAAATATTTGAGTCAAAGATAGCAGGTATAAAAAACATGGGTTCTTGAACCAGTCCATCAGTTGATAAAGCTCGCGATAAGCGAAACCTGTCCTGAACAAAAAATTTATTGTGGAAATAATTACTTTACAATATGTTTTTATTAGTTTAATACTTTGTTTAGTCGTCATTTTGGTAAACATAAATTTTGACACTACGTATTTGGTAAGCTTTGATGGCGATAATATACTGTTAAAGATAAACGATAAAGTCACGTTATTTAACCATACCTAAAAATATTGCATCAAAGCAAATCATCAGTTATTATAACGATTAGAAAATTTAATAAATTTTGGTGACCAATAATATATCTCGAAAATCCACTATGAACGATTTTGAAGAAAAAAGCTCCCTAGGAGATAAACAAAAGCTTAGGCTACAACGTACGTCTTATATATAATATGTCACACAAATTTAAACTCTGAATTGTTCAAACTTTATACGATTCCACATTTTAAATTAACGATTCAAATTTTACTTCCATCAAGCACCTTCATTCGATATCATAAATTAAACCATTATTTACTATTACGCGTTAAAAATTATTGTTTCCAAAATTTCGTAAATCCTTAAAAAAGACGAGTTTCTTTTTTACAGTATTTACAGAAGACAAAAAGACACGGATATGTCAAAAGGTCAATCTTTATGTTTCAATTTTCATAAAAAACTTAATATCACAATAATCAAATCCTTTGAGCAGCAACCGAAATAAAAATCTATCCAAACATGTTTTTTCTGTTTGTTCAGGTATTATTGTTTGACGTTACTACCCTTAGCCGGGGGCGAATCGATTCGAAAAATTATGTTTATTCACCGATTATTTATTTCCGAACGTATTTCATTTCGGAATATCACATAACATTTTACTACCCAACTACACAAAGAAACTTTTTCAATTGTTTTTACTACTGTGTTATGTAAGATAATTGAATCTTCGTCGAGCGCACCGTAATCTTTTTACCACACTTTCGATTTCAATGGAATAATTAAGCAATAGGAAAAAGCTTTTACAAAACAAAGAGTTTCTTTTATAATTAAAATATCTTTGACGATGTTTATCTCTTCTAAGAATTTTTTTAACAAAATTGCTCAACAATCATTAATATCATTTTGATGTTGTTTTAATGATTGTATTGATTGAATTGGAATTCACTTGGTAGAACTCCATTATAACACGGTGAAAAAAATAGCAATGTATATTAGTTCTACAAAATTATTTTTTTAAATATATTTAATAGCTATTTCGGCTCATGCCATTGTCAAAACTATGCTTAAACTAACATTTGCTTATCTATATATAGCTGTATAGAAAAGGTACACAATACATCTTCTCTCCTGTTTTAACGACCTAGCTTGTTTCTTGCTCGCAAAAAAACAAAAAATTGTAAATGAAACTTAAAAGGCGGCTATATTAATAAGTTTACATATGGCACGGAAATGGTGTATTACAGAAATAAAGAAGCATCCCGTAGAGGGTTAAGCAATGGTGATAGACATATTTTAATTTGTTCGTTAAAAATCCTTTGTGATAGTTGATGTCTATTGATTTCCGGCTGTTCCAAAGCCGTCATCCTGCGACCCTTACTACAAAGATGCAAACAGTTAGGAGCTGAGTTTTTATTTATATTATGTGATTCCTTAATAACGTGATGAACGAATTGTGAATCTGTTTTTTTTTGTCAACAGAACTGTCCATTCGGTTGTATTCGTGTTATAGATTACCTGAAGATATCTAAAGGCGAAAGTTGTGTTGTAAATATTAAAACTTGTAAATTTGTAGTGTTTTAACTATTCAAAATAAATTTTGATGGTTTTTTCTTTTCATCTTACGACATAATCGAACAGTGGACGTGATGATTGGACGAAATTAGTACACCTCTCTTCAAGCATACACGCAGAAAAAGCTTCTTTTTTCTGTAAAATAATCGAGAAAAATATTTATCTGTAATATGAATTATTTGTTTGCTACGCTTCGTAGAAGTGGCCAGTAACAAGAGTGTTATTGACATGAATAGCTCTACGCCTCTACGCCACAAATCAAATATGCATGTACCACGGACAATACAAGCGGATGGCCTTTTTATCATTTCATATGAATTATTAATTCGTCGATGAAGTGTTATTGTGCGAAGTAATAAATTAATATAACATCGATTTTGAATGACACTTAATAAGGAAAAGCAATCTTCATTCCACACATATATTTTTACCAAAAGCTCTTCTGTACTGGAATTCTAACAATTTAGGAAATTCTCAAGTTACTATTTTTTCATTCTTTTTTGTTTATAAAATATAAATTATTTCTTTCATATCACTTTTCGATAACCTTTTTTACATATTCTCGAATTAAATATCTAAATTCCTTTAATTTTTGGAGTAATAGTTTTCTTTCATAAGCAATGGGTTGTCACACTTCATACGTTATATATTATATATGCACCCGCTTTTAAAAAGCAAAAAAAAAAATTCATTGATCGAATTTGCATTCATTTAATGGACCTTCATTATAACGGGGTGAAAAAATAGCAATATATTTTAGTTCTACAAAATTTATAAGGTGTATGATTGAAAGCTATTTCGGCTTACGCCCTCACCAAAGCTATGTTTAAACGTATATTAACTTATAGCGGTGTAGAAAAGGTATACAATACATCTTCTCTTCTGCTCAAAAAAAGTATTTTTATATTGTGATAATAAATTCTTAAGCGAGGCAAATCCACCATCTGTACAATTCTAAAATGTGGTAATTTCAATTAAGAAATATTTATTGAGCTTTGCAAAACATATTTGGTATGAAATTACGAATGAAAAATGGTAGCGTTGTTACTACTAAAAAAATATCTTATTGAAATAATTATCAACATAGTCATTGCCACTAATTAGTTGAGAAAAGGATAAAAATATAGACGAAATTGCTCAACAATCGATGGAAATACGATACGGATAACAATGGAAATAAAATATCCATCATTATAACAAACCTAAAAAAAGTGGAAAATATTATTCTCAATAGTTTTATTTTGTCTGTTCACCATATATAAACAATACGCATAATTATAATACAATAAATGAAACGTCAATGTGATTAATCTCAAAACAAAATTCGTGAAAAGCTACCACCGTCGTTCACGCCCTTTATAAAGCTCACCCTGTTTTATTATTGCCATTATTATTTAAAAACATGTTGAAGTTAAAATGTTTGAAAAATTTCAGCGCAAAGCATGTTTCACACATTCCTGTACCAGTTTAATTAAAAAGAGCAATATGAAACATGTGAATTCATTATGAAGGACGCACTCTGAATATTCAAACAATGATATTATCAAACGAAATTTCACTACTCACGGTATTTTTAATTTACCACCAAAATATTTAACGAATTCGAATATCAAAAGTATCGATAATTTTGAATTTTTCAACTTTCCATCAAAAATTATTGCCACAGATAAACCCTTAACAACTATTTTTATTAAAACTCAGTATTTTTTTTAATTCCGAGATGACCGTTAATATTACCAAAATCTACATTTTTAAGAAAGTATATGGCCTTACTTATTTGTTTGAATTGATATTTACTTAGCAGAACATCATTTTAACACGGTGAAAAAATGACAACAAATTTTAGTTCTACAAAATTTTTAAGATATACAGTAGTTAACACGGCTAACGCCTTCATTATAACTATAATTTTTACTTGTTTTAAAATTATAAGGTATATAGTTGATAAGATGATGATTGAGTAACGACCTGACAAAAAATAGTTTTGATTGTGAAAAAATAACAATAAATTTTAATTTTAAAATATTTATTAGGTGTTTAGTTGATAATAGATATAGAACTAAAATACGTTGGCTGTTTTTAACCGAGTGACCTTATTCAAACTCATTTTACGCCATATGTATTTTTTTACAAATAAAGAGACGCTTTGTTTGAAACAAAACATTTAAAAAGCTTTGCTGTTTGTTAAATTTATTTAAGCAGAAGATAAAAAACAAACAGTGCCTGAAATAAAATTTTTCCATGTATAGAATTTTGAATATCAATTAATTATCACATCTCTAGTATTGTTTTCTGTATGTATTTTTAGTTGCATATTTTTATTTTAAATAATAAAAAAGCTTCAAACTGTTATTTCTATTCCAATTTGTAAAAGATGCATTTATACTAAAATGGGGAGGTTTGAAAAAAATATTGTTTTTATATTTGGTCCTACAGAAAAACACTTTAATTAATTTTTTCACGAAGCATTGCCTCAATGAGGGCTGGTAATGATTCAGACACTCAACATCTCTTTTTGGGTAAGTTAACGAAAAAAGGGTGACACGAGAAATTTGCTAGTAGTAGTAAATCTTGTATTCTGATATTTTTTCGGTTCTTCGATATCAATGTTTTGTTTAATAATCTAGATGAAAAATGAAAACAATTATGCTTAAAAGTGTCTATTCTGGAGCTTAATTAAACATCTCATTCGTCTGTCTAGGTGGCTCTTTTAATACTTGATATCTCCATAACAGTTTTTTTTAAGATTTGGCAATTTGTAGCGATAGTGATGTGGTCTTATGAAAAAATAAGGACTCTGCGCTAAAATAACGGAACGCTTAAATGAAACAAATAACGGTAAGAAAAATGTGTTCAACTCATTATGCAGCAAAATTTGCTAGGTCAAAAGGACAGATGTCATAGGTTCTTTTACTTGATCTTGATCATTTAAAAGTGATACGAATTAATATCCGTTTGGTGTTGTCAGAATATAGAGTAGATTATGTAAACATTGTAAAAAAGTGATTTCATAAAATCTCTCACTGTTTTCCTTCGTATCGTGTTATACTTTACGATTGCATATTTTTATATCCGCTGTTATTATTTAGAATCCATGATTCCCTAGACAAGGGTTTTTACAAATTATTCTAAATGAATCCCACCCTACTTTAACCCCTCGACTTCCGCCGACCCTCATACACGGTCCGCGAGCAGAGTTGCACCAGACCGCGCGACGAATACAAAATTAAAATTTCAATTTATTCAACACAATACTCGCCGTTTTCGTTATCGCTTCGTCCCACCCAGCCCTTAAAATAACCGTTGCACAACAATTTGTAACACGAGAAAATAAAATGATAATCTTTCGAAAACTTTTTTTGAGTTGTCTCATTACAAAAAACAAAAGTCTGTCAATCTGAATAAATGGGTCTTGATATGTTATTTTTCTTTAAGCGTAAAGTAAAATGAGAAAGGAAAAAATGGATTTAATCCATTTAGAAATTCATAAATCACATTATATTTATTTTTATACGGACAAAATCAATATTTTGAATAATATTAAAAAGGTTTTTGATTAGGTTCAATACTACATATTTATACAAATAGTCTATCATAATTTTAAATATAGAAATGCTCTTAAATTTTACAATCATTCAGAACCCGTTTTTATATAATCATATAATTTAAAAAAAAATACTTAAATAATTTTCGATTTTGAAGTAGTGTGAATTAATTAATCACATGATGGTGCTTGATAGAATTTCAATATCAAATTTTAATTGTTACAACTTTGTAAAATTCTACATGTTTTGTCACTAACGAACAAGGTTTCGCCTTTCGGCATCTTCAGGCTTTCTATCACACGGATGTAACAGGACTAAGATCTTAGTTAGTGACAAAACATGTGGAATCGTAGAAAGTTGTAACAATTCGAATTTGACAGTGTGAATTATTAATATTTATATTCGAAAAATTCCATCACGAATTGTTTGCGTGTTACCGGATGAAGGGATGAAAATATGAGGCAGGCAGGGGTGTCGCAGACCGCCGCACTTCGAGAGTTGTCGAATGTAAAGCCACGGAAATAACAAACACCCCTTATGTAGGTAATAACGGGGAACCCGCAAGGTAAAAAAAATACATTTCATTTGATCTTGCATTGCAGTGGATGAAATTTTATGTGCGACGCGAATTCGTCCTGGAGAGTTTATGAATATTGAAAAAAATGTTTTCATATCTATTTATAAAATCTTTAGGTGACACAAGTCAAAATGAAATTTTATCAAATATGTTTGTCACATATTCTAGCGATAATATTATAGGTTTATACGGCTTTCCCGGTTTGATTTCTATGTTTTAAACACCTGAAATAAATTATAATTAGTGTTTTATATAAGTAAAGAATGCTATCCACTTTTTTTGTTTTTTGTAGATATCTCCATTTAAAGTAACGAAGACACAATTAAAAATAATAATGAAGCACTTATCGATATATACTTAAGCAAAAAAAAATAAACAATCAAAAGAAAACCAAATAATTTTGAGCTCTCAGCATATGATTTGAAGTTTAAAGCATCACATAAATAAAGTCATTCACAAATCTCTCATTGATTAAAAATACTTTTTTTTCTTTTTTCTATTCAAACGTACACCTATTGTATACGTTTGACTGATTTTGACAAAAAAAAACAAAAAATTCACATTATAAACCATCCAAATTCAGTCACTTTGCACACAGCATGTGTTCTTATCGGAATTTATTGATTTGCGGGATTTTTTACTTTCTATTAAATTCTTGTATTGTAATATTAGTAACGGGTGTATGGTCGAGTAGTTAACATTTTTGGTTACAATACTTACAGTGCATCCCAATAAAGACAGTCATATATTGAACATAGTTTCCAACAACAACGAATGACCAAGAGTTTTCTTAAATCTTCCTTCCACTCGATAACATATTCATTTTAAAAGAACAAACCGCAGCATAAGCAAACAGAGTGTCAATTTTTCTATCCTGTCACTACTTTTTTAGCGAAATTATTCTAAAAACGAGAGACAGAATAATCAAGTTAAGCCCAAATCTATTTCACGATACGAATATTTTACGAATCCATGTACTCTACACTAGAAGCAATAATATCTATTTTAGCAAATACGCATTCGATCAGATAAACAAAATTATTTATCGCCTACCATTGTCATATGACAGAAACATTTTCATCTCGTTCCTGAATCACAAATTAATAATTCTAAATGTGTTCCTAAGATCACGTATAAATGATAACATCAGCAAGAAAGACTGTAAAAGCTTTATAAAGTATTTTCCTGGAAATTTGTAATAAAAGAGATCGTTTTATGAATAACTTAACTGATATGACTGAAAATTAATCAAAACTTTTACAAAAAAATCAAAAGTTCAAAAGGATCTTTATTATTGAAGATATGAAAGTTGTTTCGAGAACAATAATAATTTACCCATAAAAGAAATAATATCTCTTGTTGAAAAAAAAGTCTATACATATATATATATATATGTCAAAAACATCTACGCACGCCTTACAAATATTCATTTGAAGATTATTTAACCAAGCAAAACTTAACAGATAAACAAAAACAAGTATTTTTTAAAAGAGATAAAATCTTATTCAGTAAAGCTATCGAAATTGTATATAAATTGTAAAGGAAGATAAAACTATTTCTTATAAAACTATTCAGTATTATTTCCTGGAATGATATCAAGAATAAGCAATGCAAATTCGTGGGTCATATTCAAAATAACTAAGTGGAAAAATAGCAATGTATTTTGATCTAAAAAAATTATGAGGTTTATAGTTGAAGCTATTTTGGCTTACGCCCTCATTAGAACTATGTTGAAATGTACATTAACACAAACAGAGGCGTAGATAAATTACTCAATATATCTTCTGTTCAAACATCTTAGTTATATAATAAAATGTTCTATATAATACTTCTCGAAGGGAGAGTTAATGTGGGCAACAACTCCTCATACCATTACGGAAAGTTTATTCATTTTTTAAAAAGATCAACTTGGTAAAAAACTTATTCACTATTTTCAATAATTTTCACGCAATAAAAAAACCCAGATTATCTCGCACTTAATAAAATACATAAAATCCATTTGCCACATTTAAGAATTTAAATAACAAAATAGGATATTACAACAGAAGAGAAGATGTATTGAACACCTTTTCTACAAAGTTTTATAAGTAGTTAAGTAACTGTACTTTAAAACATAGTTTTGATAAAGAAGGAGACGAAAATAGCTACAACTATATATTTTATAAATTTTGTAGAACAATAATAATAATAAAATACACATAAGATAAACAATTACTATTAACAATACATATGTTTTAATAAATTTGTTTTTGGTATCGTAAGTAAACATTACAAAAATCATTTCATCAGAGTTCCCACGACATAAAAGAGGGGAGTTTCGCTAAGCAAATATAACGACCATAACTTCTCAAACATTAACCACTTCTTTAATTGAAATATTTTAATAATAATAAAAAAATAATTTCACACTGCTTGATATGTAGCATAACAAGTCATTATAATTATTGACATAACATTGATGCAAACAATAAGCCCAGAAAATAAAACATATTTTCTGTTTTAATTTTTTTTATTATAGATTTCGATCACATAAAAATATATTTTTATTTGCATATATATAAAATTATGTCTTCTGTCATCTATACTTGTGTAAAGAGTATTAAGATAATATTTAAAAAAAAAATATTCTTTAGCATAATTCATCGATTAGGTTTTTTCGACTATGCTTTATATACGTAGTTTCAATAATTTTATTTAAAACACATTTTTTTATGAATGAAAATTGATGGTAATTTTATTAACTATTTTTATATGACGTTTATACAAATTTATTGTACCAAAGCAATACATTTTTCTCAATTTAAAATTTTACGTATATTTTTTAAAATAGAAAAAGGCAGTATTACATCAAATAAAAAAGCTTAAAATACGTTTACAGTCTCGAATAGTTTTTTTAGGTTAGTAATTATTTTATGAAAGATATCAATCGGTATCCGAAGAGCTTTTGAAATACCAAGTGTTTTTTTTTTTTTTTTGAGAAGTTGTGGATATGAATTATTTGTTCTTCTTAATTATAAATCCAGTCTACCAATTGGGACCCTCCTAGAAATAACTTTTGTAATGTTCAACGATATTGCTTCGGATTTCAACATATTTCACTTGGACGAGAGTAACGTAAACTATAGTATTTTTTATATATTGAAGAATATTTTGACTACAAATTTCACTTTGCAATTTGTTATGTAGGGCATATATCAACCGTTTTTAGGTATAAAACTAAAAAACTTTAAAATACTTTGTTTATTTTTCATGTTTTAGATAAATAAATGAAATAAACTACAGCGGTATATAAGCAAAAAAGCTTGACAGCAACTGCATTTTGGTTTTGTCAAATCATGCAGGTACGAGTTTTTATGCAGTAATGTTGTTGATATATCAAACAAGATCTGCATTCAGCAGTAGATACGATAGTCTGCTACTTTAGTGCATGCACAGGGTCACAATTCGAAATGCAATGCACCCTGAATAAATAATAGGGGATGATTTTTAGGAAACAAAAAATTAATATGGTTTTCACGTTTATTAATTTTTTTAAATTCTGTTAATATAAAAAAGTGATCTTGACGTGACAACAAATATTAAATATGAAATCGACATCTCTAAAAAAGATTATGTTTTTAACGATCTTAATTGAAAACTCTACTTTAATTATTTGGAATAATAATCAAAAGACAGCTTAAAAATAACCACGAAAACAAATGTTCTTCTTCGAAACAATACTCAATTTTAATCATTTACACTGTTTGAACGATTCAAATGCGTTATCAAAATTACATCAAGCATCCTAAGATTATATTGTCAATTATATAAATTTACATTGTCTTAAAACTGTGACATAATTATCGAAAATACTATGCAATATTTAAAATAAACATAAATGTTCATCAGGTAATCATGTTTGTGATAAATTAAGCTGGGCCCGAAATCATAAAAATGTTGTTTATAATATGTTTAAATATTTCTTAAATAATAAATAAAAACGTATTAATAGAAATTAAGGGCATCAATGAAGGATAATTAAATATAGATGATTATTCATTAAATGATAAAAAAACATTTTTTAGTGCATATTTCCACAATAATTTAAGATCGGGACCAGTTTCGTTCATCGCGAGCACTATCAACTGAATTAGAATACTTGCGATGAGCGAAACCGGTCCTGGTCATAAAATATTGCGAGGGAAAAGTACTAAAAATGTATTGATTGAATTGGCATTTACTCGGTAGAACTCCACTAAAACACGGTGGAAAAATAGAAATGTATTTTAATTCTACAAAATTTTATAGGATATAATTAATAGCTATTTTGGCGCACGCCTTCACGATAGTTCTGACGATGGCGTGAGCCGAAATAGCTATCAACTATATGTTATAAATTTTTAAAGAACTACTATACATTGCTATTTTTTCACCGTATTACTAATAATGTGTTTTTATTATTTAAAATATCATACCTTTCCATAAAAAAGTAACAGTTAGCACAGTTAATAGCACAAGAAAATAATGCATATACAAAAACTACTAAATTCAGGCCTTAATCACGCTTACAAGTGCTTGATTTGGTGTCAATCATTGTAAATTAAGTGTTAATTCGACCTGATAGAAAACATGATAGATACATAAATATTACGCGATAATTATAAGAGCCAGGAATTCAGTTAGTCGATTCATTACTAGTATGAAAGATGGAAAATTTATTCTGTAAAGAATAACCCCGTTCATCTATCGAGAAGTAAACCCTATGATACAAATAATGTAGCAAAACTATGTTTGGGCGATCATAAAAATTCAAATCGGCACACGTTCAAGATGTTTCAATAAAGACGATAGAAATCGGCAGGTGTGCTACGTGCGATTCTTGCCGAGATGGCAAAATCACGCAAAAAACACGACCATAAAAAGCGAGTCCCTGATTGTACAGACAAAGGGCGGATGCATCTGTTTGTGTAGAAATTTAATATGACTTGAGATTAATATACAAGCTGTAATGTATGGATGCAACAAATATTATATGAGTGATAATATACTATAAATATGCATCAGGCATATATAAAAGTTGCCTTAATTAATATAATTTACAGTCTGCCGTGCTGTGTATAAGGATAAAACAATGTTGTAGGCAGTGCTGTGTAGTTGTAGTCATAGAGTCGTGTAGTAGCGGTTTTTTGGTTCGATTCGGAGTCGTGTTTTTGTCAATGTTAGAGTCGTGTTTATTTTAACGAATCCACAACCCTAGTTGTAATTGTTAATTTCTTGTCTCGTTATTTCCTACACATGCTAACGTACTCAAACTATTTTGAACCAGCCAAGCAGTGCCTTAGATTCTGTTGTTTTTTTTTCTTTAAATAAATTCTGTAAAGACTAAAACTTTGCAACACGGTGAAAAAATAGCTATGTATTAGTCGGCAACTAAGTAATTGCGGATTTTAATAGATGGCTCCAGTTGAATTTTTAGGTTTGCGACATAGTCCAAATGTAAACACATTTTGTTATTGAATAGTTGACAATTCAACTGTCAATCATTAATAAAAGTTTTTTGATCTGTTGCGTTGTTGTTGTTTTTGTTTGGCGTTCGTTGAAAAATGGAAAATCAAAAGGAACATTTTCGTTATATTTTGCTTTTTTATTTCCGCAAAGGGAAAAACGCATCGCAAGCTCACAAAAAGTTATATGCGTTTTATGGTGACAAAAATGGGTTGTTTACAACAATATCATGCGGAAAAGATCGTGGAGCAGGCCAGGTGAACCAGCTCAAACAACATCAAAAGCTGATGTTCATCAAAGGAAGGTTTTGTTATCAGTTTGGTGGGATTATAAAGGAATTGTCTACTTTAAACTCTTACCACCCAACTGAACGATCAATTCTGGTGTCTACATTGAACAATTAACGAAATTAAACAATGCAGTTGAAGAAAAGCGGCCCGAATTGACAAATCGAAAAGGTGTTGTATTCCATCATGACAATGCAAGGCCACACACATCTTTGGCCACTCGGCAAAAATTATTGGAGCTTGATTAGGATGTTTTGCTACATTCACCGTATAGTTCTGACCTTGCACCATCTGCTTACTTTTTGTTTCGATCTTTACAAAACTCCTTGAAAGGTAAAAAATAATGATGATGATGATGTCAAATCGTACTTGATTCAGTTTTTTGCTAATAAAAACCAGAAGTTTTATGAACGTGAGATTATGATACTTTTTAAAAAATGGCAAAAAGTCATTGATCTAAATGGGCAATACATTACAGAATAAAGTTATTTGGTTCTATGAAAAAATTGTCTTTGATTTTCTAAAACAAATCCGCAATTACTTAGTTGCCAATCTGTTATTTTAGTTTTACATTTTTTTTATAAGATATAGTTGATAGCTATTTCGGCTCACTCCATCGTCAGAACTAAAACTAAAACATTGATAATTAATTTATGAAAATGTATTTCTACGTGCCATGTAAATATTTTATTAAAAAAAAAACCCTTCACGTTTACTGATTTAGGATGTATAATAACCAAAAGTTTTTAATACTAACTATAAAATACGATATGTACTTCTTCCTTTTTGAACAAGTCTTTAATTGACTTCACTAGTCAGTAATTATAAAACAATTTTTAAGACTATTTCCACGATATATTTTATGATTATGAACGGTTAAAAATACACGCTTTGATGTAGTTTTATTACAAGTTATCTGAGAGCTTTTATAAAATCAGCTTTAAAGATCTCGCCCCTTGAGCAGTCAACATAACAAGCTTTGCTCAATCACGGTTGGAAAAGTGCAAGGGAGACTCGACAGGTGAGCTCTTTTACACTGCATTCCTTCTGATATTATGAATTCCGTAAATAAAAAGGAAAGGGAACTTACAAGATACTCTGCATGTCTATATTTTTGTTGAATTCATACGCATATAAAAATGCAAAATTCGGAGTGCATGCTTTAAAAATTCACCATAAAAAGAGCAATACCCTACCATAGTGGGAATAAGATATTTATGTAAATTTTAACAATGAGCTACGAAATCCACTTGCGGTTTTATAGCGAGCTTAGTTTTAAAAAAAATATTAAAAAGTTATTTAATTTATAGAATATTTTTGAGATATAAAAACATATGTGAAATTTCAGAGTATAGGCAGAAAAGTACTGGAATCTTAATTAAATCAGACACCAATAGCGTTTTTTTGTAATATTACATTCGGATTCTCCGTAAGTCCTTTATTTTCTCACTTAGATTTCTCAGTCAACAAAAGCATTGCAAGAATTTTAAATAATAAAGACACATTCTTTAGTACTCATTTCAACAATATATTGTTTTTATCAGAATCGGTTTCGCTTGTCACGAGCATTATCAACTGATCCGTTATTGAACTCGTGGCTTTGTATATCTGCTACTTTTGACTCAAAATTTTTGCATAACAAGACTTGCTTGTAAATTGTATTCTATCAGTTGATAATGTTAGCGATGAGGAAAACGGATACTGATCATAAAATATATTGTGGAAATAAGTACTAAAAAATGTGTTTTTATTGTTTATAATATCATTCCTTTCCATCAAGAAGTGACAGTCAACACCTTAAAAGTGATAATTGTAAAAATGGTAGATAAAATGATTCGCACCGATTCTAATATTGAGTTATTCCAATATTTTTAATGCAGTCGTTGCGTTGCGTTATTCAAGGAACATACAATGTTTGGTATCTGGCAAGAATAATATTATGTTAACTTTGACACATATTTTACGTTTTATAGAACTTGTTCTTGTTATCGTTGTTAGGAATAAAATCTAAAGGCGTAATTTCAAATTCTGCTATCCAATTTTATTTCACGAATATGTGAATGCACATTGTGTGAACTGAAATTGCTGCAATATCCAAAGGGAAGCAAATGAAATGAAGCTGGCAAGCGACTGCCGTTTCGGTATGCAAAGTTCCCATATGGCGGCCATTTGTGTACAGTCACACGATTCTGTTCGTTCCTTCAGTACAGTTCATATATGAAAAATACGATTCTCATTGAAAACACGATGGTCTAAAACAGTGTTCCTCAACCTTTTTACACCTGGCCTGACGGGAGGAAAACAACACGGACCACCAATACTAAAATAAAAATGGTTTTTTGATCTTATATGATATCATTCTGATTCAATTAAAATTTTACGTAAACAAAAGATTAAGAAACTAATGCTTTCGAATTAGTTCCTGATGTTGCATTTTTGCTAATATATTGGTTATTTTTGCCTGTAGTCTCTGACATTTGACTATTGTTAAATTCCTTGGTATTGTATCATCCAAACAATTATAATTATTCAACATTAACTAATTATACAAGTAAACGTGCATGCGAAAATATCCTATATTTTTAATAATGAAAATACATTTTTAGTATTTATTTCTATGATATAATTCATGATCAGGATCAGTTGATAATGCTCGCGATGAGTGAAACCGGTCCTGATCATAAAATGTGTTGCGAAAATAAGTACACAAAACGTCTTTTTATTATTTAAAATATATTGCCTTTCCATAAAGAAGTAAAATTTAACATATTGTTGATTGAGTTGCCATTTACTTGGTAGAACTCCATTAAAACACGGTGGAAAAAATAGCAACGTATTTGAGTACAAATTTTTTTTTTTAGATATAGTTGATATCTTTAGGTCTAACGAAAGCGTGAGCCGAAATAACTATCAACTATAACTTACAAAAATTTTGTAGAACTAAAATACATTGCTATTTTTTTCACCGTGTAACATTTTAAAATTTTCAAAAATCCTATATTTAATATTTCTGCATGGCGAATTTCTTCAAATTTGGGATACTGTTTATGTCTTTACGGCCGTGGACCACAGGTTGGAGGGCACTGGTCCAAAGTACTGGTAAAGGGTCTTTTTCAAACATATTCCGAACAACTATCACAATATTAATTTCGTTCAATCAAAATATCAGCAAAATATACATTGCATAACAATCATTTAGTCTTGTATCTGAAGTGTTTATTTTCTTTCATTGTCCTCGTGTCAGTAAGAACAATATATTAATACTTAATTCCGTCTATTTTTGTTGTTTTTGTGCTTCAAATTGTTGTGTAAAAAAGTAAATAATGTCGTTTGTGACTTTGTGTTTTTATTGAGACGACTCTCCCTTTCAATCCCGTATCTAGAACATGTAGTTGACTCGGAAACGGAGAACTACTGGTTCTCATTTTAGAGCGGTAATTCGAGTCTATCAAAACTGATGTACGATCAAAAAAGTAGCCTCATTCAACATTGCCGAGTGTTTTGTGTCAGTGAATGACGTGTTAATTTATCAATAATCAATCATCACTGACGTCTTAGATAAACATTTATCACCAGTCTCTTTCGCTTTTTAAGAATTATCGAATTGATGCTATGTTTGTAGGAAAAAGCAAACATTAAAGTTAGTAATTTGTGATATTAACTGAACTTTTAACGATTCCACATGTTTTGTCACTAACGACCCAGGTTTCGCCTTTCGACATCTCCATGCGTTCCATCACACAGATGCAACAGAATTGACGCACAATAAACAGTTAGCATTGTCTATATACCATAGGTTTTAATTGGAGCAAAACACAGACCCCAAGGCATTAACTAAATGGCAGCTAAACCAAATTTAATAATATCGATCTAATTTTCATTTAACGATTAATATTGTTAATGAGTCATTCTTGAAAAGGTTTTACAACAAATAATGTATGTATATGTAATAATAAAATGTGGAATCCTATAAAGTTGTAAAAATTCAAATTTGATATTGAAATTCCATCAAGCACCTTCTATCCACAGGCAATTATGTCAATTATTATAAAAATAATATTATTAAATTAGTTTTAGCTGCCATTAACTGCTTGGCTTGGGGTATGTATTTCCCTGCAATTAATCCCTTTGGTATATAGAAGATGCTAGCTGTTTATTGTAAGTCAGTTCTGTTGCATCCACGTGATAGAATACCTGAAGATTCCAAAAGGCGAAACCCAGATCGGTAGTGACAAAACATATGGAATCTTACAAAGTTGTAACAATTCAAAGTTGCAGTTAGTGATAGAATTATTTGATTTGTAATAAAAGAAATATAATATAACAAATACGTTTTCATCCCGACACACAAAAATGTTTGTTTTTCAGTCGTGGTTTGAATACAAACATAATAATTCAAACCTCTTTTGAGAAGTCGGTGAGCCGGCACTAAGCTTTTCAACGCAAGCTTTTTTAATCAAAATAAGTACAAACAATTAAAACTTTGAGCTTTTATATAATAAAAAATAAACACTGAAAAAGTTAGCGATGCTTTGTTTATTATAGCTACCTAAGTAACGGGCAACTTATATTTATATGTTCTCTAATTCCTTTGTAGTATTTTTTTCTTTATTTCTTTCTTAATTTATTCCATCTCATGTTTTTTATTTTAATAACAATTTTAATAACGAAACAAATCATATTGAAGCTTCCTAGAATTCAATTTAATATGATTTAAAAGAAATGTATATTTTTCGTTCTTAACAGATTTTTATATACAACTATCTATGAAATTTGAATTGTTATAACTTAGTACGATTCCACGATGTTTTGACACTAACGGAATTGACAGTCAATTCTGTTTCATCAGTGTGATATAATGTCTGAAGATGCCGAAAGACGAAACCCGGGTCGTTGGTGACAAAACATGTGAAATCGTACAAAGTTGTAACAATTCAAATTCGATTTAAAATTCCATCAAGAACCTTTAGTCGATATCATAAACTATCTATGATATCTGACTTTTAATTTTTCAAAAAGTATTTAAGTCATTTTGACACATCTTAGATAACATCTTGATAAATCTTTAATAAGCTCTTGATCAAGCTTTAATTAAGCTCTTTAATTTAAACCAATAAAACCAAACGGACGAATTTATTCCTTTATTTGTTTACTACCCAAGGTTCATTATCCCTTTTTTTATCTTTCATAATTTTAATTAGAAACCTATACAAAGAAATGCGTTCATATATGTAAGATTTAAAACACAACTACATATTCTGATGAGGACGTAAGCCGAAATAGCTTTCAACTAAATAGCTTATAAATTTTGTAGAACTCATATACATAACTATTTTTACCGTGTTATAATGGAGTTCTAACAAGCAAATGGCAAATCAATTAACAGATTTATTCATATTTTTATATAAAGATATGAAAATTATTTATTTATTAAAAAGTTTTGTTGCCTTCCTTGGTAATAATAGTCCGCGATATTCAGGTTGAAAACCGCTGTTTTTTTCACCGTATTTATTATATTATACATGATAAAGCTATAAAATTTCACAAAATTTTGCTGCAAATTACAATGTATATAAGGTTATTGTATTTGTCTATAACGCAAAGTACAACGCTACGCTTGTACACAGAGAGCCATACAGAAACAAAGTTTATGTGTGTACGATAGAACATTGAGATTTAGCACTACCACTACTAGATGGCATAACAAAGAGTTATATCAATGTATTTTAGGCCATGATTATGAAATATATTGTTTTTTTATCAATGAAAACATATCATGAATGTGATCCGATCTTCCTCCCTCATTCCTAAAATTCAAGTCATTAATTACGACCACATGTGTTTCTATACTTGGCACCACGAATTTCATTATTTGTTTTTATTTGACGCACTTTAAAACACATATTTATAATTAACTCTTCGAAATAAAATCATGAAATATTTATGAATACATTCATCGTTTGATGATTATTAACAGATGTTTTCAAAAGTAATGCTTACTGACTGTTGACGGATTACAATAAAAACAAAAAAACATTTGTATCGTGGGATAAAGATAAACTAGATTGCAGGCCCCGTCCACATATTCTCACTATCATAGAACAAAGTAAATTGGGTATATGAATAACAAGTCTTTTTCGTACTATGATTTCTATTATAAGTTGAGATAAGCTCTCCTTGTGTAGGATTAATGAAAAGGAATCGATAAGCTCCGCTTTGGAACGGATACCATTTTAAAACAAAGTGTTATGTTAAAAAATGCAGTGCTTAGTACAGCAATAAAATGAAAAACTTGAAATGTTGACTCAATGAGTGAGACCGTAACCGATCAAAAAATAAAATAAGGTATATCTTACATTATTTTGATAATATAAATTGATTGTCGTTATTAAAAATATAATTGATCATCTGGTAGTAAAAACATTATAACCACGAAATTAACTATCATCAAGATTAAACCTGGTTACAAGTGTTTTAATAATTTACTTTGGGTGGCGTATTTCTTTTAATCAGCTGCGTGATAAACATCGTTGTTAAAGGCCGTCTTCTCAAAGACTTATTGTAAAATAGTAACGAATTTTCTTTAATTTCACGATGAAAAAATTGCAATTTTTTTTAGTTAATAGCTATAATATTTCGACTTAAGCCCTCATTAAAACTATTTTGATACATAAAAAAACATAATTACATAAATTACACAATAAGCTTTCTATCGTGATCAAAAATTCTTAAATGTGGCGAATAGATTTTATATATTTATGTAATTCTGATGAGGGCGTAAGCTGAAATAGCAATCAACTGTATATTTCATTAACGTTGTAGAGCTAAACTTCATTGTAGTTTTTTCACCGTGTTATAATAGAATTCTTCCAAATAAATGCCAATTCAATCAATTTATTTTATTAGCTCAAGATGAAAATGTATCCATTAAATTAAATTCATTTGTATTAATTACCAAATGACAATTAAAACTACATTTTCTGTGGCTCAATACATTTCTGCAACTATTTTATCGACTAAGAACTGTAGAAACATATCGGTTTCATATCAGTTTACAAATTAATCAAAATTCCAAGAGAGATTTTTTTATACTAAGTGTAAATCACATCACGATAACTTCTTCTTTATTTTATTGCAATTTGAAATTTGTAAGTGACATCTGCTTGGATGTCTAATAACCGTTGCTTGTATTCGAATTGGCTTATACAAATATTCAACTACTAGACTTAGAGAACTTTGCACTGACAGTAAATGAATGCTTTTAACATAAACCTTTTTCTATGTCGAACAAAAATTTTAATATGACATATGTTGATAATTTTTTAAGCAATAAAAACAAATTTAACTAAGAGGCATGTGTTCTTATTATATAAAATATCATGCCTTTCTATCAAGAAGTGACAGTTATCACCTTAAAAGTGATCTGTTGATAAACTAAGATAAACACCACGAAACCATACAATTTTTAAAAGAATATATTTTCATATAAGTAAACAAGTAGATGTGTTTAAAATTTACTTTAAGCTAATTTAAAAAAAAAATCGAGTATTTATCTTTATTAAAGTTAATTATAATATAACAAATATTCCGTTTTCTTTTTTTGACTAATTTATTGCTATTTTTTCTTCATCGTTTATTCAAAATTTTTCAACAAGAACCCTATTATTTGACTGTTTTATTTTGGCTTCAATGAGAATGGAATGTAAAAAAACATATTTATTTTGTTGATTGAATTAGCATTTACTTGGTAGAACTCCATTATAACACGGTGAAAAAATAGCAATGTATTTTACTTCTACAAATTGATAGCTATTTCGGCTCACCATCGTCAGAACTAGTTCAGAATTAGTTCTGACGATGGGTGAGCCGAAGTAGCTATCGACTATATCTTATAAAAAAAAAATTTTAGAAATAAAATACATTGCTATTTTTTCACCGTGTTATATTTATTTTGCTTACGTTGTAATGTAGCATTGCTCGGTCAGTTGCATTTTTTTTTACGAAACAAACAACAAGTGGACCAAATGTTTCCAACCAATGTCATTCAGGGGATGTGTGAGTGTTCACGTGCCTTAGCGCTTTGGGTGGTGGCGGGCCGGGGTAGCAACCGGGGGTGAGACGGGGTACTGGCAGCATTATATAAGTGGCAGGGGTGGATTTATAAATGATTAAGTATTCAGGAATAATAGTATATCATAACGAAATGTCCGAAAAATACTGTAATTGGGTGTTTCATTTTGATTGGAGTTGTGAGTAGTCAATTATAGAACCTAACCGAGAAATTTATAGCACTGCTTTATTATGATAATAATACGATATCAAAAATTTTAATGTACAATTATTTTTTTACGTTAACAATGAACCGGAACATATATAGTTTTTGGAAACTCAACTATAAATATAAACGAACTATTATCAACTTTCTGTTTCAAGTATCCATGCGACTGTTTCAAATTTAACGCACCTTTATTTAAAAAGCAATGCTGTACAATCTGAAAACAGTGTATTTTCGGACTCAAGTGGTCTACTGTTTACATTGTTGTATTTTTTTGTTTATCATGTAATATCAAATTAACTTTGAATAATTATACGTGACAAAAATATTCACAGCTTAAATTTTTGACATAAAGCCAAAAATTGCACGAGGTCTTATTTTAATGATATACAAAAAAAATATCATGGAATTTAAAATACGTAGACTTTTCTTGTCCAAAAATACACCGTTGCCAGATAAATACAACTATATTTCGTATATATTTTGTTTTTTGGTTTAATATATTTGGAATACTGCTATTATTAAATCAATACATTATATAAGTCAACCGAAGAAAAAATAATATTTTTCACTTGATTATTAGTCTAACAAAAAAGTGTTGCAATTCAAAATTCAAAATATTAATATTCATTTAGTAAATATACATTGGATTCCAAATTTAAAATTTTTTATTTAGAATTCAAATAATTTCTATGGTTCGTTAACTGTCAGTTACATAATTGGAATATTTGTTTGGCTGCCTGTCGATTTCACATTACATCGATATATTATCGTGGATAGTTTGACAATTTGTATTTTTCGAAAACTTTGCATATGAAACTAAAACTGCTTGTAAGTTGAAAACCATTTATTGCTTACAGCGACCACTTACTATTTGAATTTCACTGTAACCGTTTAAATTTAAATAGTTTATTTATTAAAAAGATTCTACAATTCCACATCTCGGCATCTTTGGGCATTCTATCATACGGACGCAATAGAATTGACACAAAGCAAATGACTTGCATTGGTTATTATACACTAGCTATAAAAATATGAATAATTAAGCTAGGAGCCAAATATAAAAATATTTGAAAAAACTTTAATAAGTATTGATTTTACTACAATAATATTCAATATTCTATATGATAATTTTATAAACAAAATATACAGTTAATGAGCTATTGATGAAAGGTTTTCAAATATATAGTGATCAACTACCATAAAAATATATATTTGAGTAGTTATTGACAATTTGAGATTATATTTTAAATTGATGGGTAACAGACTGATTACATATCTATTAATTCATAACACTGTTGAAAAAAAAATGTATTTTTTTTCTACAACATTTATAAGTTATATAGTCGATGATTATTTCGGCTTATACTCTCATCAGAACTATAAAACACAAGCAAGGGAAAAAAGAACAGAAAAATCTATAAACTAAATGCCTTATATACATTGATATTTTTTCACCTGCTTATAATGGAGTTCTACCAGCTAAATACCAATTCAATCAATCGATCCATAACGGCTACGAAGTGTTTCTTATATACCATCTTTTAACAAAAAAATCACGATTGAGGTGTTGCAAGTTTTTAGTATTTCACATGTTTGGAAAAAAACGATCCGGGTTTCGCGTTTTGGCATCTTCAGACATAGTTTCACACGGATGCAATAGCAGTCAGTGTTTTTTCCAGCTCTATTGCATCTGTGTAATAGATAGCATAAAGATGCAAAAAGATGAAATACAAATCATAAGTGACAAATATATAAAATTGTAAAAAGTTTCAACAATCAAAATTTTATATTAAAATTCCATTGTGTACCCTTTATCGGTATCGAAAATTTTATAAGTACAATTACTACATATTTTATTTATCAACATACTGCAATCAACGTTTCGCAGTTAAAACGTCAGCCCATATTTTACTCCAGATTTTTTAGTTCAAAGCATCTTATTTTGCACATTTTTAATAATCACATAGGTCATAAATATCGTTACGTAAACCAAAATAATCAAGACTTTGAGATTTTCAAGTCCGTAGCTGATATCAGAAGCACATACATAGATAGCATGAGGGTGTATGAGCTAAGAGTAACAGCGTGCCTTGTAATTGGATAGGGGTGGTTAACGAATGCTCTTCGCATAGAATTATTATCCAGAGGAACAAGTGTGGCCAGTACGATACGTGAACAACGAACGAATAGGATCCAGTTTTACTATCGCATTCGTGGAAGGATTATTATAATCGCATATATAATAGCAAAATTAATGTGACAACAGTCGACTTGAAGCTTCTTTCAAATGTGAATTTCTATTCCAGAAAGGTTCGCCCGAGTATTTTTATTAGATATATCTCGTAAGCTTATGAAATATTATTTACAATTTTAGTAAATTTTAATACATTTATGACAACTGAAATATTCGTTGCTGTGTAGCTACATATATTCCTAATTTTAATATACACCCAGTCCTTTTATTACGCGAAACATCGGTTCCAGAAAAAGGCGCATAAAAAAAATCGCGTAAAAAAATGATATCACGCAATTGCATTATATTTCTTTACACACCCTAAAACATAAATTCGCATAATATCCGATACACTTGTCAACATTTGGCAATTGTATGTGTATTTAAAAAAATGGAATGCTTTACAAAATCAAGTTTTAAAAATACACATTTTTTTTTATTTAAGAAAATAATGAAACGTACATGCCTAGCATCGTATATAAATGTCTTCTTTAAAACAAATTTGGGGAAAAAATTGCGTAAAAACGAGTGAAGCGTGTAAAAAAATCTAGCGCTGCCGTCCGAAAAAATCGCGTATAATCGAATTCGCAAAAAAAAAATCGCGAAATTCATAAAAAATTAAGCGGAATTGGAACTATCAATTAGTCATTTTTCATGCATTGATCATAAAGCATTCGATACATAGTAAATATTGAGCAATTTTGCTACAAGAAGCTATCATAGAAAAACAACTGTTGAGATAGATCGGACTAATTTAACACCTTTACAAACAACGTATTTTGAGAAAACCAGTCAGTATATTAATTTGCCGTTGCATGAATGGATAGAAATATAAAATAAAGCTAGAAATAGTAGTAAAGCTCTGTATAACGAATTCTATAAGTAGAAACAAACAACCTCATCAATTACATTCATGCTTTAAAAACACATTTTTAGTACTTGTTTAAACAATATATATTATGATCAATACCGGTTTCGCTCATTGCAAGCACTATCAACTGATAGGATAAAAATAGTGACGAAGCAAAAGTTAATTGGTCATTTAAAAGGTTGCTATAAACAAGACTGTAAGACACGGTGAAAAAATAGCAATACGTTTTTAGCTTTATTGCGAGCAACAAACAATCTAGGTCGTTAAAAACAGGAGAGATATATTGTGTACCTTTTCAACACAGCTATATATACAATAGATATGCAAAAGCTCGTTTATGCATAGTTCTGACGATGGCGTGAGCCGAAATAGCTATCAACTATATCTTAAAAAAAATTGTAGAACCAAAATACATTGCTATTTTTTCACCGTGTTACAATGGAGTTCTACCAAGTGAATGCCAATTCAATCAATAAGACAGTAAGTTTAAGTTAAAGTATCTGCTTCATTAACAACTTTTAAGGTATTAACCGTCATTTTTTGATAATCATTTGAACGCAGAAGTGAGAAGTGTAATCACTTAAACAAGCTAAAATATTGAATGTCCGGAGATGGACAGCGAATGGAAAGAGTCGAAGTTCTCCCAACGCCCATGATCCAGGTAGCTGCAACTTTAAAGCTACCTGTTCCGTTATCTTATATCAAAGCTCTGCGCGAACTTAATTCGACCACCATCACCAATATACAACGGAAACGTTTATTATTGAATCTCATTATAGGAGTTAGCAGAAGTTATGTCAAAAAATTGATATATCATTTTTTATTATTTCAAACATGTAATTATAATAAGAAAAAAAATACAAAGATTTTAGCTCTGCACTGTAAGCTGTTTTGGTTTCATCAGCTATTTGATTAAACAAAAATCAAGTTTACTTTTTTATTGATTGAGTGAAAAATTTAATTGATAGAATGCTAATATAACACGATGAAAAATTAGCGATGTATAATACTGCTACAAAATTTGCATGGTATATAATTGATGAATATTTCGGCTTATGCCCTCATCAATACTATCCAAAAATATCCAAATATACAAATAGATCTGATGAGGGCGTATGCCGAAATAGTTACCAACTATTTACCTTATAAATTTTGTGAAACTAAAAGAGAATACTATTTTTCGACGTGTTATCTTTTTATATTTTTCAATAAAATGTATTCAGTTCAATGTTTCACTTGTTCTAACATCATAACAATAATTTAATTATGTTTGGAGTTATTTCTAAGACAATAATCAATTGATAAAAAAGACATTTCCAATGTTTTCCGTTTCAAATGCGTTTTTGTGACAGACAGACGGATATTAAAAAAATACTATTATTGTTAAATACTACGACTACGGCTGGAAAAAATAAAGCTCTCTACAAATCAATTTCGAATTGTTCAAACTCCTGAATCCATGTAATAGAATGCCTGAAGATGTCGATAGACAAAACCCGGGTCGTTTATGGAAAAACATGTGAAATCGTACAATATTTCCACAATTCAAATGTGATATTGAAATTCCATCAAGCAACTTCAGTCGATATCATAAATTATATAAAAAAAACTCTCGAGATACATAAATTCATTTAGATTTACATTTTCATTTGAAGAGATAAAATCCTGTGATACAAACTGCCGTGCGATGTATCGCTAGCGTATATACTTAAGCAGGTAAATTGCGGTACCTCTGCACTTAAACTGCACTAATGCACCGGGCCAGAGGCCATCGTCGAATGCATCTAGTGTGAAAATTGCACATTAGCCTTAACCACGATGCATTAACATATTTTACTGGCAATAAAATTTCCATCGCTAAATAGTTTGCGCTTCAATAGGAATATATATTTTTGAAGATAGCGATTGTAACATTAAATGTCTAAATACACATGTAACGATATCTTTGGTGATACGTCAAAAATTTACTGCTTTCTAAGAGAATATCGCATTTTGTTTTATTAATCTTCGCATATTTTTTGATTTCCTCGAAATATATAAAACCCGCATAAACTCTGAATTCAAAAAGCAAATCAGATAGATGCTAAGCTTGCTAAAGATCACCTTTAAAAGTAGTTTGAAAGAAATAAACACTACCGTATGACTAAAATGCTTTCGATAACCGGTATTGATGTAAGCAATTAATAAGTAAACGACAATTTGCTGATTTGTGCATTGATTGAGAAAACAATTTTATTTAAACTATAGGCCCTCAAAATGTCAATGCAAACCATAAGAAATTTTTATGTTTAATTTAAAATACTATAATCCCATAAAAATACTCCTAACAGTGACTGAAGACAAAGAATCCCAAAATAATTAAATAAGAAAGTCAAAATAAACATCTTCGTGTTAAAAATTTACCTGGGTCGTTAAAAAGTCGTACAAAGCTTTTTACAATACAAATTAGATATTGAAATTCTATCATGCACCCTTAGCCGATATCATATATAATAGACACGTTGAAAAAAATAGCAATGTATTTTAGTTCTATTGTACAAAACTATTAAAAACTACAAAACAAATTTGGTTGATAGCTATTTCGGCTCACATCATCGTCAGAACTATCTGTTATAATGGAGTTCTACCAAGTGAATGCCAATTCAATCAATATATAATAGATATTTTATAATTTATCGACGAATTCAAGACTGGTTTCGTTCATCGATCGTTTTTCTATTTTTCATTTTATAAAATTGTGGAAATAGTAAAAACATTGTGATTTTATTAATTTTAATATAATTGCCTTTCAGGCAAAAGGTGAGAGTACCATTTGTATAAGATTTTTAATTGAAATTAAAAATTTAAATACGTTCATTTACTCTCAATCAATATGATTGCTTTATCCAAACGATTATGCGAAGAGAGAGAGAGTTTTAACTAATGCTCTTAAACAGTTAGTAAGACAAAGTCGTGGTTTCGATATACTTTGAGATGCAGTAAGTAGGTAATGCACAAATTGCATCCATCGGCAATGCACATTTGCGATACGCCGATCTCTCTCTAATGACAAGGTGCAGCGAAAACGGGATGTAATTGTACGAACATAGTTAAGTGATTCTGTAGAGAACTGGCACGAAATGAAGAGCTTTAAGAATATGATTTTACACTGAGAAAAACGGTATTTTGAAGTAAGTTTAGTTTTGAGAAAGACTCGTTTTAATATTTTCATAGCGGGCGAAAGAGTCATGTGGTGGAGGAGATAGCTTTAGTGTTTTCATCCGAAAATTGTGTCATGAACAAATAACCATTCAATGATTGAATTGCACTATTTTCCAAAGTAAAAACTTTGGTTTTTTCATACAGGTTTATGACAAAAGTATCCATCGTTGTCAATTGACATAGTAAAAAAAGCAAAATTACCACTAATTCTTACGGTGTATGAAACCAAAATAGCTGTCAAAAAGCATTTTTCCAAAAACTGTAAAGCTCAGCATTCAGTGTAAATTTATAAAAAAGCTTAGCTTAATTAATAATTATATAAATGGTTTATTATTTCAGTCGAATTATATATATATATATATGTTTCAGGTTATATTGATCTTGGCTGAAAAACCGAATTTCATTTTACGTAAATTTAATATAGTTTTGTTATTTATTCAGTTGTAAAAAAAGCTTTTCGTTCTCAAAAGCTCTTTTGGCAATCATGAATATAAAAAAATGCATTTATAACGTAAAACCGCGAAAATTTTACAAATGTTATTTCATATTCCGGACAGCAATATTATAATATATTGTGGTTATTTATTTTAGTATATTGTGGGCCTCGATTGAAAATGTTTGCAGAACGTTGCTAACAGAGTATAGACCTCAAAATCATTTCAATAAATTTTGAGAGTTGTGAATTATTTTGATACGATAACAATAAATAAACATTTATGCGTTCGCAAAACTTCCGCAATAAATGAACAGCGGTAGCTTTGCGAATTGAATTTTGGGACTTAATCGTAAACTTGATAACCACACGACCAATAATATTGGTCGGAATAAGCGTCGTTTGCCTTCTAGTTCAAACAGCAGGAGACTCAAAGCCCTTAGACAGGATATACCCAAGTATTTAAGTACGGCTGGATACCGCACTTGTATAGCGTTACTAACGAGTTGTGGTCGTGATAGAGAATATACTATTTTTATATTTCGTGATGTATTTCGAAGGCAAAAGTAAACATTCGAGAGAATTAAAAAAATAATAGAAGAATTGAAAAGAATGTATGATCATTTAAAAAGCTCACTTTGAACGCTTCTATTTGATAATATTTATTCATGGAATTAAAATACTTATAGCACTAAAGTCAAGAAACTAACTTATTATAAACCTGACCTAATCAAACTCCTTTAATGAAAGATACCATTAAAAAAATCGAATTGAACGGTAAGCCATCAGAATCATACTTTTTAAATGGCAACCAAAACTAAAAATGAAAATTTTATATAAAAAATGAGTGATTTAGCAGTTTAAAAAATAGCAAGTAACTGACTGAATGATCAACTGATAATGCTTGCAATAAGCGAAATCGACCCTGATCAATAAATATATTGTGGAAATAAGTACAAAAAAATGTGTTTTTATTTAAAATATCATACTTTTCCATCAATAAGTGACAGTTAACACCTTAAAAGTGAACTGTCTGAATATTAACTCGCGTGTGGCTCGCGGACAGCTCATTTTCCCGGTCCATCCTCACAAATTATTAATTTAAAAGGTAATTTTTTTGTATGAAACATTCCTAATAATTTAAATAGAAGCTAATTCCTTCATTACAAATTAGTTAATCGTTCCCTCCAAATAATATATATTCTTTTTAGTTAACATTATATTTAAGCTTCATTGCTATACTATAATATTATATATCGTTGCTTTCATTTAAATACTCAAATATCGGTCTCCTAAGGCAAAAATAAATATTTTTAATACTATTACCAGCATACATTTTATGATCAGAACAGGTCTTGCTTATCGCGAGAATTCGATCATGCGAATCTGATCTTAAAATATATTGTGGAAATAGTGCTAAAAAAATATTTAAAAAATATTTCCGTTTCACTAAATTAGTGGCAGTTAGCACTTTAATAGTGAAGAGTAAATATCACAAGCCACCTTTTGTTACGACGTCTATACGTTGAGTCACTTTGCAAGAATAAACGCAGGTAATGCCTTCCTGTTGGCTTTAGTCTTCGTTTACCCTTTGACTTTAAAAGGTTCTCATCTTACTGTTCCTTGATAAAATAATGACACATGGTGCATTCGATTAGGTGCTATGCACTTGCGAAGCCTGTTATGTAAATAAGAACCCTTTGCATTTAATTGCAGCAGCTTAGAAAGCTGTATAATAAATTTATTCAACAATTTGAGAGAACAAACTTTATATTATGTTTATCATAATAACTCCCTTTATAAATATAAAATATATATTTTTATTGTATAGGGATAATGCTTTTAGATCTTAAAATTTACTGTATTTAATTGGTATTTACAGACTTTCTTGTGATAACTGTCAAGCTGTTTACGTAGGGTAAGCAGGTAGAAACTTTGACATAAGGATGAATATATGTTAATAATGTATGGTTATGGTATAAATTATCTAATAATTTGATGTTTAAACAATGTAAACCTCCTACCGGACAATAAAATCTGATGCTATTTTGCGAAAATTCGCTTCTATTAAGTCACCACACTTTTATAATGTAACTCAGAAAGTGTAGATCACTCCCTTTGCATCTTACTTTTAAGATCAAATCAGACATGGGCAGGAGTGAATACATTACAGATCTCTGACCACTATACTTAAATATATAAATTTAAACAAAATAATTAACATAATATTTATATTCTTATACAGTCCCAAGTTAATTGAGTGACTATTGAATTTATGTGTTCTATATAATCTCTCACCTATCCGCAGCACCCAACATTGAAAAACCCCTTTAAAACGAACAAATTGAATGATATTTTTTTATCACAAAAAAATTGACGACATGCCGGTAGCGGGGAGCACTGCATGTGTATTAAATGGCGGGGCCGTAAAATTGATCCTTCAATTACAGGTTATCCCATAAAAAAGTTTTCATGGAGCAACGATGTTTTATTATCTGTCGGCGGGTATCGTATTACGCAGAGGTATCAAAATTTGGCCCGCCGCCCAATACAGACAGTGCTTAAATTTTACGATTTTTATAAACCTTCATCAAATTATAATGTAACTGAATTTTCGTATTAAGCTTCAGCTTGTTATTTTTGTTAATCAGCCGTAAAAATCTTTTTTATTAAATAATGTATAAAATTTTTGACCAATCAATTTAAAGACGAAGGTCGAAATAAAAATCTATGAATCGTAAATATTTTACAAATAATGTTTCTATTTTTAAGAAGATTTGATATTATCTTGATTTAATACATTTCATTTGAAATTAAGACTGAAGCTGTTTGAAAATTGTATACTTTCCACGAAAACCAAATCGAGCTTAAAGCTCGTCTTGTCATAAAGCATGTCTCACTATGAATATTTCATTAAGTTTTACGTTCGTCTCTTATAAGTCTTTCCGTATCAAGGCCATTGTACATTACAGAAGATATATTGATTTGAGAAAGCTAATTTACTTTCCAATACTCATACAATAGCTTTATACAACGCATCTTATATTTTTGTTGAAGTTTGTTTACGATTTGCAAAACTGGTCTTCCCGACTCGAGACACGGCTGTAACTAATTTCCTTGTCCTCGTGGGACAGCTCCGATTGAAGAGGATCACTAATGGACATCCCGACGCTGCCCCGGGTTATGTCCTTGCTGGAATCAAACCACTTCCCTCGAGATTTGCTCATTGACGTGCTAAGAGCTTTTTTTAAACAGGCTCATAATAATTTTATTAGGCAGCTGTAAAACTTTCGCATCGATTACATTTGAGCATGCCTATACATTTAATAACGGTAAAAACTTGTATGGAGTATTTGAATAAAATTTATTTTATTTCCCCCATATCCAAACATGAACATGTTTAAGTTACGATTTAGATTATTTAAATGATTTTAAGACATTAATATTTTCATAGACTTTTTGTAATAAACATTTCCTACTATCAAAACAATGGCTTCTTTATAATAAATGAAGGAACTCATTAGCTTCCATGAAAATCAAATCGTCCCCAATCACCATTTGCCTTCTTCTCTTTCACTTATTTCTCAATATAACACAGAATGATAAAACAAACGACTCACACAGAATCAGATTCAAACAGAAAAGTGACTTTTTCCTTTTTCGACACGGTTTTGTAATAGTCCTCGAAAACATAAAATTAATCAGACAGAACATTTTTTTATCATATCGACTCAAGTTGCTTGACGGAATTTCAATATCAAATTTGCATTGTTACAACTTTGCACGATTCCACTTGCTTTGTCACAAACGAGCTGAGTTCGTCAGTTCTGTTGCGTCCGTGTGATAGAATGCCTGACGATATCGAAAGGCGAAACCCGGGTCGTTAGTGACAAAACATGTAGAATCGAACAAAGTTGTAACAATTCGAATTTGAGACAGAATTTTATTTGTTTGTCCGAAGGTGTTATGCGATATGCTGCCAAATGTCACATTACCCATGTTATATCTGTGTTTGCTTGTATTAGTATTATGTGTCCTTTGACCCCCCTCAGCAAAGACGCCACTAAATATTACCAAAATTAGATTCAACCGCGCGTTAAGTCTACTTTCAAGTTGGTCTTCTATGCGAACAGTCTAGGCTCGTGGGGCCTTTCTACCATACTTATCTATGCTCAAATTGTCCCATATCAAAATTAAACTAAATTATGTATTCATTATTTTTTTATCGTTTTCTCGCCAACTCTCAATGACTAATTTTATTTTTCTTTGTCTTAAAAACAAAAAAAACTTTGTGCGATTCCACGTATTTTGTCACCAACGACTTGAGTTTCGTCTTTCCTTAAAAATTTTGTGGAACTAAAATATAATACATTGCTATTTTTTCACCGTGTTATAATAGCTTTGGTAGCATCACGTCACCGTCGGTTCGTTTGTATCCGTGTGATAGAATACCCGAAGATGCTGAAAGGCGAAAGCCGGGTCGTCAGTGAAAAATCATGTGAAATCGTACAAAGTTTTAAAAATTCAAATTTAATATTAAAATTCCATCAAGCACCATATCATAAATTAAAAAAAATATATAAAGTTGTAAAAAATAGTAGTTATTCTTAGAAGATATTTTTTTTATAGAAAAAATCTATTTATATACAAAATATATGACGTATGATGACATGAGTAGAATTATTATATAAAATAATAAAAATATATTATATTTTACTTTAAAGCAAAAGTAGCCAGTTCAACCAATTCGGCTGAATTATGCTTGTAGCATTGAAATAATATAATTTTAAATTTATTTAATAATTTATTTATTAGATATTAGAAATAATTTTTTAGTGTGAATATTTATTACATATTAAATCAATATTTTTGTTGAACAGCATTCAAACACTTGACAAAACTTATTTTTCACACAAATAATTCTCAAGTTAGAAAAATATTGTGAATAAAATGAAGCAAAACATTTTTTACTTGTGACTTGAGCCCGAAATTATTTAACCTCTTAGTTGCCGCAATATTTTATTCCTTTACTCGTAATGACTTTGACCATTTTAATTCAGTAAGAAATATTTTGTTTTTTTTTTAAATAATAAAACATATTTTAGGAACTATTTCCACAATATCAACTGATAATGTTCGCAATGAACGAAACCGGTCCTGATCATATTATGGAAATAAGTGCTTATAAATGTGTTTTTATGATTTAAAATATCATGTCTTTCCATCTAGAAGTGACAGTTAAAACCTTAAAACAGATGTATTTTGAATGATTATCTGTAAATTATTTTCTTTGTTTTTGAATCATTTATTTTGTGTACATACTTTGTCTTCATAAATGGCCTTGGCTTTTATGTTTGACAGTTGATAATGTTCGCTATAAGCTATACCGGTTCAGATTTTAACATCAAAATCTTAAATTTATACTATTATACAATATGTTTAATTATTTTTTAAAGTACAAAAAGTAGATCCCACATTTTGAGAGACATATTTTTTAACGTCAAATAAAGTACTTATTTTGATCGATATAGTATATAAATAATGATTATAAATTGTAATTGAATTGTTTATCTTAATCACTCTGTAAAAATAATAAAAAAAAATTTGAAGAGAAATGTATCTAGCCACATATTTCTTTCGACTCATTCGAGGCCAAAATGAGAATTCTATCAACCTTAATAATATCAAATTGTACGTTCCGGATATCTTTTAAGAAATCGTGGACATGAATTGTTTGTTCTTCTAAAGTGTGGAACCAATCTGCTAGTGGGGATGTCAATGGTAATAGCATTAACAATATTCAATAGTATTGCTTCGGATGTCGACATGTTCCATGTGGACGAAAGTGAATTCAGGCGAATACTATTCTTCAATCTGTTAAAGTAGATTTTTCATGAGCTTGCTTGGTTGACTTTCTTGCTATCCTTATTTTTTGTGTTGTTGTTTATTAATTTCCAAAATTAAATATTTAAATATTTTTACTTTGCAAAGGCAATGAACTTATAATTTGTAATTTTTTGTAACATGTAAATAAATAAATATTAATGATAACTGCGATAAATATTTTACATTTAATAAATTGACGTTGGCTACTGTTATAAATATATTAAAACTTATATCGCGTATGCACGCCAACTTTGTATGGCCGGCCGGACGTGCTCAGAAATGTTGAGCGCGTAAAGCGGCTGCAAGCACATAAACGGTTAAATTTAACTCGTATTTAAACTAACATTTTAAAAAACCATGTAGAATAAAAAAACTACAGTTATAAATGTCGGGGTATAGTTGAATTTAAAATTAAACTATTACTGAAAGAACATTTCCTGATGAAATTAAATAATACTATATAAAATTGTTTGTGGGCTGTCAAACATGTTTTTTTCTCGCTGTTAGAATTTACTTGATATTTCATGCAGCCATAAATAATCTTTTTTCTTTTATCATTCAAAGAGCGAAAAAGTTATGGTGATTAATAGCTTTTCTCGGAAAAATAATTTCTACCAAATGAAGTCAGAAAACAAGACAATAAAAAATACAACATATTAGCTTTATATTCTTCCAAAATAATAGACGTTCATGTTTATTGAGAGAAAAAAATATATCTCTGATATCTTTATACTAACTCTAGATATTTTATAATATAATGGAAAATATTTTGATATGATATCAAAAAATGTAAAAAAAAAATATTATGATGTTAAGTTATATAAATAAAAGAAAAAATAGAGTCAACAAGAATTTTATTAAATGCCCATTTTTACAAGAATAAACAACGAAAAATGACGTACGACGTTACCACTCGGTAATGGCCCCGATATAAATGTAAAGATTTATGATAAAAAGGAAAGAAAGATTTAAGATAAAAATTTGTAACAAAGGACATATAAATAACGATTAATCTATCACAACATTATTTCGTAGCTTTTAAATATGATTTAGAATTAGGAGCAGAGAAAACAAAAGAATGCGTGGAATATGTCAAACTAAGACAGCTTAGATAAATTATAGTTTTTGAGTTATTACTATGGAAGTGTAGGTAGTAAAAACTTATTTATTATCGGTGTTTACTAAAGATCAAATGATATTTTGCAAGTTTGATTGAAATCAAAGTCGTAAAAGGTTATTTATCGCGAGGCCAAATATGCGTTGAGTCATTTCATAAAGTATAATTTAGGAAGATGTTATACGAATATATGAGAGCTTTTATATGAATATTCTTTCTTTTGAAGAATATTACGTATATAAGTGTGGATATTCTTATTTATTCCACAATCCGTTAAAGTATTATTACGAGTATTGAATATTATATTATAGTATATTCACAGCATTCCGTCCGATTATCACCAATTCAGATCGATGCAACATATTTTGTATCGAAAAAATATGCCAGTTATGAAGAGGTAAAAATGAGAATATCCGAATATTTTAATTCAAAACCCGTTTATTTTTATAAGAGAGGGATTGAAAATTTTCCTGATATGTGGAGAGAGGTTATATCTAACGATGGAAATTTTATATTCGGCAATTTTTTGACAAATAAATGTTTTTATCGTATCAGATTGTTTCATTACAAAAACGATTCTTAATTCCGGTCCCCCTATTATCATCAGATCAATCGAACTGTGGTTGAGATTAAAATATATTGTGGAAATATTTACTAAAAACGTGTGATTTTTTTTATTTGATTTTATTGAAATTACGACGATCGGAGTAAAGGTATTGAGTATTATTGACTATTATCAGTTAATTTATTGACTCTCATAAATTTGAGCCTATAGACGAATATACGATTATAATACTATATAATCGTTTCATTACATTGGAATTTCGATGTTGCTGGTATATAACCACAAACATTTTCGATTTTGAAATTAATAAATAGCCGTCATTAAATGGAATTTTACATTTTGGAACTTTGTCTAGCCGGCCACCGGAATATCTTTTGGGCACGCTATTAAATTCTAGAAATCTTCTCGTTTATTTATTTTTCTAAAAATGTCTACGATAAATTTGTGCTTACTTTTTATCGGAGTCAACCTAAATCAAACTTTGCATAAAAAATGTTGTTTTCACATCCGGCGGATGTATTATCCACATGAATAAATTTTAATATTCATGAAAAAAAAGACAAATTACAGTTCTAAAAACACGACAGTTTGCCTTAGAGTACACGCAATAATAACACACTCAGGTTTTGTCATGTAAATAGGTCAGAAAATATGTCCGCGTAAAAAGTCTCAACTTCCGAATGGCCGATTTGATAAATGAATAATATAGTGTTTTCTAGGAACTTTTTTTGTGTGTATATCGATTCAAGATAAATTATTACTGCGCAGGAAGTAGTAATGGAAAATGCGTGGACATTAGGGGCTATTTAACGTTGACAAAAGTCGAAAAAATTTAAATTATGCTCCACCGAACAAAAAAAAAACATTAAGAGGATGTATTATTATTAAATTAATTTACTTCTTTTCTATGAATATTGTATGATTGCCTGAAAAATTTTGCTTGATTTCTATACCTGCCAATTGTTAACTACCATTTTTGTAGAAATAGACTGGCTTGGAAGAGAATTTCATAAATAAACAGAAACACATAATTCTAGACAGGCCACGGATAAAGCATGTTTATTTATAACAAATTAAGGTTAATCGTCACTTCTTGATGAAGTGATGATATTTTAATAAAAACAACACATCTACTGCTTCTAGTACTATTTTCAAAAATGTATTTTATAATCTGGACCCGTTTTGCTCATCACAAGCATTATCAACTGACCAGTTTGAGGGGAAATACTTAAAAATGCGCAGTTATTATCAATTTTATTATAACAATCTCTTTTATTATTTCTTAATTATTTATTTAACTCAATCATTCTTATTCACTGCTTAGTTTATATTTTATTATTATTGATTCAAAATGTATATTTGTTATTAGTTTGTGAAGAGCTTTGGCTATTTTCGAATATTGACATATTTTTATAACTGTATTGTTAATCATGCATAATTCAAAAAACGATTGAATATGAAGTAAAAAATAATGCTAATAAACATTAAATTTATTTATTGATTGAATTGACATTTAATTGATAGAGCTCCATTATAACACAGTGAAAAAAGAATGAAATTTAGTCATGATTTTTTTTTTTATAAGATACAGTTGATCAGAACTATTGACGATGGCGTGAGCCCAAATAACTATCAACTATATGTTATAAAAAAAGTTTTAGGTCTGAAATACATTGCAATTTTTTCACCGTATTAAATTAATTAGTAAATATTCTGTATGTGCCAATATATACAGGTAGTAAGGGTATATTTCTAAGCTGATACATTTATAAAATTGACGGACTTGAAGATTAAGCAATTTCAAAAAATCAACTTTATTTATTTTTATATATTCAATAGACATTCAGTATAATATACTACAAGGCAATTTGTGTTAGTATTGAAAGCGTTAAAGTTCATCTGTATGTTAATTTAAATTTAAAAGCGATAATCTGCACGTAACATTTTACTTTCATTATTTAAAAAAATAAGTTAATGGGTAAATGAACTAAAAATTTAATATTTTCGATCAAAACATTAAATCATCAAAAAAATTCGTGCCACAAACATGTCAGCTGTTAAAAATGTGTTCCCTGATCTCAGAATAGAAATATGAAGTATTTTTATAGGCAGTATTGAATTCTTTATAATAATACAGCGAAGTCACGAAGCTGCCTGATAGTTTCGTTATTTATTTGACACAATATAATAAATTTTAATATATCACGTTTAATGAACTTGCAACACAACGCTGAAACACTTCTAAAGTACCGGCTGTGTTATCCTACAGTGTTCGCGTGCGCTGGGCCCATGCGTCACTTCGGTAAACGATTTTATATTTGATTACCGGAACCCCTTTTTTTAAAACGGAGGGATGCCATTTTAAAAAAAGCCCTAACGACGCCAATAACTTCAACACATTGCGATCCATAATTTTAAATTATTATTAGCACGGCCAGATGTTATTGCGTTCGGAGAATAGTATTCAAAATAGACTACGGGGTGGTCGTGTTCGCTGAGAAATAATGATTAAAAGTTGAAATCACTTTTGCACAATAAAAATGAATACCACAACATATGACTTTTGATAGTGCGGTTGTTAGACAGTTGTACGGAACTTCGTTTGTTTTTGTTTAAATTCGCTTATATTTGAATCGCGTAATAATTGCATAAGTATGGAGTAGAGTAAATATACATTGATCAGATGAAAGATCATTCAATTCTTGACACAAAAATTTGTGTCTAGATGTGGCGAGGTATGCATGACATATATGCGTCAGCAGGAAATTTTCTGGGTATAATGGGTTTCAAAATTCTGCGAACTTTGAAGTTGTGATCTTTGATGACGACCTTGTCTAAGAATGACTGCTATCTATATAAGATGCAATTTTCCTGCAAAATAAACTTGTATAATACCACATAGTTCCTCTAAAATAGCGTCATTCAATAAGAATCAAAAGATTTATGGTTGAATTGGCGTTTACTTGATAGAACTCCTTTTTTACATGATGTATTTTAGTTGTACAAAATGTATAAGATACGTAATTAATCACTATTTTGGCTTACGCCTTCATCAGAAATATCTCTTATGTATTTGTTCTGATGAATAACTTTAATAAGTTGTTAATTTTTCACCGTGTTAGAACCAAACGATTATTAATGAACTATAAACTAATCAACATTCGAGGTTATTTTATTTTTGACTTAGAAGTAGTCTTTTTAATATATTCATAATATGTGCTTCGTCAAGGGTATCCGCGCCTCTGAAAAGTTTACAGCAGAAACGAAAGGGTTAAAATAGGGTTGGGGACTTTTTTTAAAAATCCCATATTGGGATTGTTTGAAGTTTAAACTCATTTTAATTGCATCTGGCAACCCGACAAAGTGACAAAGACTAATCACTTTAAGCCAGGCAACATTTCTGACTCATTAAATTAATGAACGCGAAGTATGACTAATGATTTGTGAGAAAAACATTAAAATTGAATGCGGTGAAAACTGTAACTTTCCGGTTTCTAAAGCTGTTAAACTATGCTTTTGTTTTTTTTATAGATTTCTTGCCGCTAAGCAACGGGCCCTCTATCTGTAGAGAATAATTACTGATGAACATTTTTAGGGGTTATGCCATTTGTTTGATAAAAGGATATCTGAAATAATTTTTTAAATAAACTATTGTGTCGATATAAAGAAGCAAAATCAGCATAACACGGTGAAAAAATAGCAATGTATTTTAGTTCAAGAAACAAAGTTGATAACTATTTCGACTTAGCCCTCATCAGGACATGTAATTCTGAACTAGTTAACTGTCAGTTTTAGGGTGATATCTATCGTTTATTGATGGAAAGGCATGATATTTTAAATAATAAAAACATGTTTTTTGGTACTCATTTCCATGATCCATTTTTCGCTCATCGCAAGTATTATCAATCAGAACATTTCATAACGCTCGCGATGAGCGAAACCGGTCCTGATCATAAAATATATTGTGGATATAAATATTTAAAAAGTCTCTCACTTAAAACGAGAAAAACATTAAATCATTTTGCCACTTACAAAAATGTATTATCACAGTATAAAACTAAGATATTAGAACAGAAGATAAAGTATATTGCGTCAGTAAATGTACGTTTTCAAATAGCTCTGAAGAGGGTAAAATCTAAAATAGCTATCAACTATATATCTTATATTTTTTTGTAGGACTAACATATATTGCTATTTTTCACCGTGTTTTATTAAGGTTCTGGCAAGTAAATGCCAATTCAATCAATAAAGCAATTAACCTTTTAAGCTCGTATGATGTGCACATGATGCGCAACTAAAACCACTTCGAGGAGCGAAAACAATCATCTTTTTTGTCATATATTTATAATAACAAAAAATCACTGAATTGATGAAAAATAATCATATACTAATTAAAGCCTATAAAAAATTAATATAAAGTTTCACAAATTATGATATCGACTGAGAGTGCTTCATGGAACTTCTGTATCAATTTTCAATATTAAAATTATACTATCAAATATTAAAATTAGCATTTTTTGCGTGAAAAAGAAATGTTTTTACATTAGTCATATTACAATGCCACAAAAATTAGATAAATGTGTTAATTAAAGCTATATTTTATCTGTATTAATGTGTTTTTATTTTAATTTCTTTAAGCGTTCTTTGTAACGTATAAAATCGTTCGTCTAAGAATAATGATTTTGAATCGAAAGACTGAGTAAAAGTAATATATTTCTGTTTATTTCTGTGTACAGGTAAATCATAATCCATTATTTTTTTCAAATTAAATTATACATTAAAATTGGATCCCAAAATGATCGCCGAAATCTTTTTTACTTTAAATTTTCGAAACTAAAATTATGATAACCCTAATAGAATACCCATACGACTAAAATGGATTTCCGGTATACATTCTTGGAGTATTTTACGCAATGGCTAATTTACAAATCAATTCATGAATCGGCCATTTAGAGATTTATATAAACACATGACAGCACCAGCCATCTAAACCACAAACAATTCAATGACATATCTATGGTTGATATTATCATCAAAGAGTAAATAGTCTACCAACCAATAGTTAATATTGTATGTATCTATTATATATTAAATTGTTATTCAATATCATTTCGACTAGAAAATACTGATGGAGTTTATATGATACGGTGTCAAACATGTTTCAGTGAATATTCAAATAAAAACAAATTCAGATTACAAAAAATAATACCTCACGGAATATTTTTCGTTTTCAAAAAACAGTTTCACGATATTTTAACTTAAAATATAAAACATTGTTACATAGGCGAAAGGTTTCCCAAAAAGGTGACTGGTATATCTATAAAATTGGCCAAAGCACTTAAGACTACCAGAAACCTTTCATAAATCTATACAACTAAATCACTATCCACGAAACTTTGCTAGTGTTACAACAACCCCTTCAGAGCTTTTCAGGGGGTTGAAAAAAGCTCTCGTGCGAGATACACAGCCTGTCATGTCGGGTGCTTTTTTCAGTCACCGGACGCGCAGATAATGACAGCCTGGACGCCATTTGTCAGGGTGTTTTTGCTTGCCTGACAAAGACCTACAGCCTTTGTCTCGTAAGGGCCGGATTCGGATTACGGGTCAATTTGTTTAATTCTAAGGCAGTGCGAAATAAGAGATGTAAATTGTCGCAGCTGGATTTGCGAAAAGTCTTCTCTCGATGGGGACGTTATTAATTAAAAACTAATGATAAAACGTAAGAAAAAAACGAGAAAAAATAACGTTTTGCACACTTTAATGAACTATTTATTACTTTAAAACTGAAGACTGTGCCAAACAATAGCCTCCAAATTACATTTTTCTATTTATTTACCTCAGAAAAACTATTTAAATTTAATTAAAAATAATAAACTCTTTGCCATTTTCAAGTGACATTACTAGACAAAAAGATAACGACTTCGATAAACGGACGTGTTGTCCAAGGAATTACGAGTAGCTAGCTACTGGAAGTCAGCTATTGACATAGGATGGCAGAGAAACGTGTAAAGTGGATTAAGCTAATTTTCACCTCGGAATATAACTTCGAAAAAAAGGAAAAATTATATGAACATTGGACAAAAACAATTAAGAAATATATGTAATCAAATATAATTTTATTGGTTTAATTGGCATTAACTTTGTAGAACTCCATTATAACACGGTGAAAAAATAGCGTTGTATTATATTTTAGTACATTTTATTTTTTTATTAAAATTTTGTAGAACTAAAATTCATTGCTATTTTTTGACCGCGAACTATAACTTTTTTTTAAGTGGCTATGTTATCTTAAAAAGATATTTGATCCTTATTACGTAAAAAGTAGCTTTAGGAAAAGTATTAAACTCATCACAAAAGAAAATAAAGAATGGAAATGTTAATTAGATCATTAAATTAAACATTTCATTAAAATATACGCATATCATACTTTTTAGCACAATTCAAAGACTTTGTATATATGTATTGTATTATATCTATACTCGGTTCTTTTAAGACTCTGGAAAATTATCAAAGAATTTCGTCTCTTTGTTTAGCTGTACCGACGGCGCATTTTTTTTTTTTTTTGACAATACAAATATATTTATCTCCTTGAATATTTTTTTTTATTATTATTTCAACTAGAAGCACGATGAAGGAAAAGACGCAAGACGAATGCGCAGGAAGACACACTTCACAATACAATGAACAACGCGACAATAGAACATGAAAAAAAAATCGCAGCGATTTACAAAAAAAAGACGTAAAATCAAAAAAATTATTAAACACATATAATTTTCAGCTCAGACGTTTCCTTGTTGTAGTATTTCAAAATAAAAAAACATCATGAAGAAATTGTGTTTTAATTTCATATTACAAATTCTGTTGCTTAAATGTAACGATTTTTCAATCTATTCTAGGCGTTTGGTCTAATACCAGCTGTTTATCAAATGCTTAATCTTCTTTTTATCATATATTTTTAGTAAAAATAATAAATTACATTGATATTAAAAATCAATATCACATTTGTATATTGAAATGATTGCATTACGTTGTTTCAAACATTCTTCAATGACTCTAACTGATTTCGATTAACAAGCACGTTATACGTATCTTTACTACAGATATTGAGTGCTAAAATAGTCTCAAGTATCTTAAACTTATTTTGGATAGTAGATATAACTCAAATAAAGCCGCTGTGGTTAAAAAAGGTTAACTTATTATGAAAATGCAAGACTAAACTTTATTCTCAATTAAAGGAGTAAATTACTCTTAAGCGCAATTTGCTCTTCTATACAGCAATAACTAACTCAATTATAAGACATAAACTGTAAGTATATTCAAAAAGACGTATAACTATACGTATAATGAATATAGTTTACATGAACCGGATCACTTTGGATTGCTCAGCTCTGCAGCGACTAACATGCAACAAATACGTATTAGAATAAAGAGACTTGAACTTGATCATAATTCCGCATTGAAATGATATATAACAATAACTAGACATACATCAATAAGCATTACAAAATTATCGATCTTTTTAACACGTTACTGTTAAAAATAATAACTACTTGTCCTGACCTAACCCCATCTTCATATCTTCACACTTTTAAAAAAATGGTTGAGCGACTGAATAACGCTAGATTTATTAGCATCTTTTTTGAGATGCCTTCACTAGAAGTTCGTGAGCTCTATAGGAGATAAGGATATTATACAAATTATATTATCTAACCATTTATTATTCCTTATTTTCGTTATAACGAGAAGAATAAAGTATAAGTCAACGTAATAACCCACTAAAACGCAGTATAATAAAAATTCAGATACAGCTGTTAAACAATAAAACAATAATTGCCTATAGTTCGCAGACGCCTTTATTCAGCGCTTAATTGATTCAACAGTAAGAAGTTAGTGTAAAACGCTCACTTTCTACACTATGTAATGTGGCAGGAACATGGCTGACAGAAATGTTCAAGAGAAACAAATTCGAGAAAGAAAATTCCGAAAGCTTGTAGAGTCGTCCGAAGTATAAATTTTGGACGGAGCTTTTCGTCGAGTTGTTCTTCTGTTGTAAAGTTGTGACTGCGTAACAGTTCGACAACGTTACAATCATTAAATTTTATAAATTAAAATTTTATTTAATACAAATGAAATTATTTCATCTCTATGATCTTGATCGATTAGAGTAATAAGGCATGAAAATATTTATCCAAAATCCACCAATAGTGTAGGAATCTAATGGAGAAAAAATTGCAAACGTAATATTATACATTTCGTTTTATTACGGTAAAACTTGGGTTGATTGTTATGAAGATACCCGCAAACGTTTATGAATTAGAACAACCATTATATCAGGACCAGTTTTGCTCATCTCAAGTATTATCTGTTTCATCCGATTGCGATGAGTTATTGTGCACACGCCAACACATATTTCTGAATTAGAGCGAAAATTAGATCAGGACTGGCTTTGCTTATCGCAAACACTACCAACTGATACAATAAAAAAATTTAAAAATGCTGTTTATACAATTTTTTGACTTCATTATTACCCAGTATACAAAACAAAACGTTATACAAAAATCGAGATATGTATATAAAATATATGCTTCTTTATTTGTTCTACAAGTGTGTGCCTGTGGTCTGCTCACACGTCGAAAAACCTTTTGATTTATTCGAGTTCGCACCAAACGGAAGAATTAAAACACAAACACATACTTTCTTTGAGTAGCATTGCAACGCATGCCAAGTACTCACTAGCATCTAATAAAATTGTTTGAACCTTTTTATTTGACATTGCTTTATACAAATTGGTTTAAGGTACGAATCAGATTCACTCATCGATTATCCAGTTATGAAATAGGAACATAAAATGTTAGAAATGTTAATCAGGCATCGTAAAACAGAAATATGCACACACCATACATAATTGAATATAGTTTATCAAATTAAAATTAAAAAATAAACATTTCTTTAAGATTCTGGGCTCGATTTGTTTGCATCTCACATATCCAGGACTAACTCTTCTGCGGGGAGCTTTCTCTTTGTTATTTATAGTTCCAGAATTAACTCTAGAACGGTAAAAGACAAGGTGAACTGTATTTTCTTATTGAGTTTAACGCGAGGCATTTTCAATTACCTATAGCTATTTCTTTGTGTGATAATTTAGAATAATTTAAACTTGTTCGTTTCCCTCCTGTGAACTTGAAATATAACGTGAGCTTTTATCAGTTCTTCATTCATACATATTACTTTTATAAAATATATTTTAAGACTTTAGTTTAAATTCGATTTTCAATTGAAATAATAATATTGAAACATGTCAAATAAACGTCTAGATATAAAATGTTATTTAATTTGCTTAGCATTATAACGGTAATTTTTTTTTGAAATTGTAATGTATATTATAAGAGTATTTTTTAAATTATGATCTGATTCTGAAAAAATTGCGTAATTTTAGCAACCTACTAATTCACTGTATTTTTTTGACCAAATTTTTATATACAATTCATGAAGATATTGATTGACTGAATTATCGTTTATCGTCGTATTGACACTTTTTCGTTCACATTTTAAACTAATATATTTTAAAAACAAATATAATGGATAATGAAAATAAAAAAAATTGATTTGTTAAGACTTTGTACAATTCCAAATATTTTGTCCCGGATTTCGACGGGTTCCGGAGCCGACCCGGGTTTCGCCTTTCGGCATCTTCGGTTAGTCCTTTTGCATCCGTGTGATAAAATGCCTGAAGATGCCGAAGGGCGAAGCCCGAGTCGTTAGTGAAAAAACATGTGGAATCGTACGAAGTTTTAACATTTCAAATTTATATTGAAATTCCATCAAGCGCCTTCAGTCGATATTATAAATAAATGAAAATAGCATTTTAAGAGTGGATTCGGCTAATACATTGATTTTATTTTTGTTCATACAGTCAACAATACATGTTTATTATATTATCATTCTTTACATCTATGGTGTTTTTTAAAAAGATTCTTGAACGAAATCTCATGATAGAATTTTTTTTTTAACCAATTGGTCAAACCCATGACAACGTTATTCCGTCGCTTCAATAATAAACTATTGTAATAAGTAATCAATTATAAAAATATTCTTTTTAAAGTTTAAATGACATTTTATCCGGTAAGACATTATTCTACAAACAGAAAGAAATTTGAAATAGTTTTTCACTATATTCTTCATCTAATCTCAGAATACACTTGCCACACGATGTCTCCTAGATTATTTGTCCTCCACCAGTCTCTGCGTCTTCACAGATCATCTCGACATCTCGTAGTGTCGTCGAATACATTCCGTGAACGATCATCAACGAACTTTCAAAGTAACAGAATTCATCTGGTTAGGAAACAAAAATTAATTTCTAAGTCAAGTAAGGTTTTGCTTTCGAGTTTCAATGATGACTTATGATATTCTAATAAGCAGATACACATATAAATTTATATGTTGGATAGCATTACATTTCCAATTCCAATCAATGTATATCATCTCACTTTTTTTAAAATTTTGGACGTAAAAAAGAGCCAATTGTTACGCTCTCTTGCCTACGAGTGCCAAACAAAGTAACACCAATTTATTCTCCGTATTCGGTGCTAGCATCTGTTTTTAAAGCGTACTATACGGTTACCGATTGAATTGAAAAGTAATATGTATTTATTCACAATTAAACTCAGAAATAAAGACGTAAAAACTCAATGAATAAAACAAGCAAGCCGCATATTAATGTGTACATCAAACAAGCAAAAATATTGCCATTTTAATGTACTAATTTTGCAGTATACAATTACAGCGAAAGAATTACTTCTTGTCGTAAATAAAAAGCGCCAGCGAGCTCGTAAAAAGGCATCATTAAAAATGGCTACATTTATCAGGGTTGAAAAACTCAAGGAAAAAGATAAATCATAATCATACCCTAATCTAAATTAAAACAACAATCGGGGAAAACGGGGTGAGACGTGCAGCGGATGTAATAAAAGCGAAAAACGCATTTTTTTATTAAACCGTGTTCACGCTACGTCACCAAACTGTGTTCGAATATAATACATACGGGACCCATTGTATGCACGAGGGCTTTTGCCATATTATCATATAAAGGGATTTCATGTTACTTCTATTTGCTAGAGGGTAGTTTATCATCTAAATTCAGAAATTAAAAACATTGTGCATTGACCATCTAAAGCGCACAATTCATTCATGGAACTCGTAGTAGTCTAGGAGAAAAAGCTATTTTTTACAATCAGATCGAACTGGTTAAGTCTAGGCTATATAAATTTTGTTTAGTAATCTTAATTTATTTTTCTTTTGAATATGAACCACACAAAAAAATTAAAATTTTCTATCAATATTTTTAGACTCTCTTAACATACTTTTAATTTATTAACTGTCACTTCTTGATGGAAAGGCATGATATTTTGTATAATAAAAATACATATTATAGTACTTTTTTATTTTTAATTTCTCACATGTTAGGAACTTTAAATTGATATTCAGCCATATTGGCAACAAATAATAAATGATTAAAGTATTTTTTTGTTTTATTGATTGATTTATCATTATATCCATTATAATACGATGTAAAAACTGCGATGATAATTCCGATGAGGGTGTATGCCGAAAGTGCTATAATTTATAATATCCACTGAAGGGGCTTGATGGAATTTTAATAGCAAGGTCAGTTGTGATGCATCCCTGTGATAGAATGCCTGAAGATGCTGAAAAGTGGAACCCGGTTTGTTAGTGAAAAAACATGTGGAATCGTACAAAGTTGTAACAATTCAAATTTAAAATATAATGCTTTTCCATCAATACCTGATAATCAGTGCTTTAAATGTTACAAAAATATTTTATTATTAAAAAAATATACATATGATAGAAGGTTATTTTTTTTTTTATTTAAAAAAAATCATTTTATGATTCTTTTACAAGACATTAACCTAGGAATGTTACCACGAAACATTTTTTTATAGTTTGCTCGAATGGTAGAATATGTTTGTTTACCGGAGAACGATTTTCTTAACCGAATCTTCTCATGGCCGGCAGAATCAAATTGCGAATAAGATTTCATGCTCAAATAAAATTTGAGAGAAATGAATGGGAAGAAAAAATTCAATATTTCTGCTAAATGTGGCAGTGTGTTACTAACACGGGATATTTTGCACGCAATATTATGTGCAATGAACGTCAAACTTGTGGCCTGCGTGCTACACAGGGAATTTAATCACGTTTTTATATTTCATGTGCTATATATATGATATATTCAGTGTTATTAATTCCTAGTCGTCAAAAAAACAAAGTTGAAAGTTCATTGTATGAACAGAAAATTATTTGTATTTATCATGTAAGATGAATGAAATATTTATTTGTTGAGATCAATTTACGTTGTAGTTATGAACGTCGTTAGGTTTGTTTCCAGTCTTCATGAGATAAAATTCCAGTACGGAATATTTCGTTAATTGGTTTTTAAATCGACTTATATATTCTTCTTCATAGGCTTGGAATTGTGGTTTCTCAAATTTCCACGCATACTATCATAGAAAATAGACCATTGCAAGATTAATAAGCCAACCGTTAGACTACTAGTTCTGTTCTAACATCGTACGTACTTCTATATTTTGCCTATCAAAAAAGAGATGTTGACCGAGTTACAAGTAATTTCCGTAGAAAAATCTATAGCAAGGTTATATATACGTTTCAAATTAGAAGATTACAAGAAGACATTTAAATGTATAACGATACATATGACAGTCAATATCTCGTGAAAATAATAATACATATCTCGGTTATAATAAAAAAAAGTAACAAAAAAATCACTTGATCACAAAATGAACTAATAAAAGTACTTTAAATATTTTTAAAAAACCACTTAGATTATTCAAAACGAAGTGCTTAAATGTATGGGCTATTTACAATACATATTATGTAATATTTCCTCCCCAAAAGTATACGGTTGTCCACGGAGACAGTTCCGTGTTAACAAAAACTGCGGTTGTACGCATGTCGTTGAGAATTACCATTTGGTCATCTATGACGCAACAGTTTCATGTAAATTTTAGCCACCTTAATCAATCACCCCTACTCCGCTCCGTTCTTCTACCCCTATCGCCAACCCCCCAGTAGGTATTGTGCCACCACCCCATTCATTCAATAAATATTAGCCATCAAACGTTTTTTTCTTCCCAAAGGTGTCAGAAATATATCTACAGCTGGTATCGTTAATATCATTTGAATTGTGTACCTGACGTGTGAAATAGTCGGAAAGTTTCATATACATTTTTAAATACTTATTTGCACAATTTATTTTTTGATCGGGACCGGTTTCGTTCATCTCGAGCTATTGTAGAAGTAAGTACTGAAAAAATGTGTTTTTCATATTTAAAGTATCATGCCTTTCCATCAATAAGTGACAGTAAACGCCTTAAAAGTGACCTATAACAACTTGATAAACATTCAACGAAAATTTATAAATAAATTACGAATTATCAAAAGAAATGTTTTTTTAACATATATTAGGAATTGACTAATTTATCTTGACGGATAAATATTGTAACTAAAGTTTAATAAATATGCAATTTTCATCTATGACAGAGAAAATAATTAAAAATCAAAATCGATGACAAGTCGAATAGCCTCAGGCAAAAGTCAATGTGGCCCGCAGACGTCTTCTATAAATGCATCTGCATATGAATAATTTTAATTCTGAAATACCCGAGTCATACAAACGCATTTGGGCTCGCCATTTGCATTTTCATGCAGTTAAACATTGCATCGGACAGAAGCCAGACGCAGTCGCCGCACATGGCTATCGCTGAAGATTTCTTCCAGCCCATCCGATCGAAAGACCACACAATAACCAGGGTTTATTCTTATCCATATTGCATTCAGCGGCATGCTTTTCACTTGTGAATGCATAGCGCGATGCAGTAGTCCAATGCACGCTGAGCATACTAAAATATCGGAGAGGTGATGTACGTTTTGAAGCTTTATCTACTAATATGTTAACTTTCTTACTGATGTGTTTTGTTTGTTTTTTTTTTAATAAATTATTACATATATTTTATGGAAATACATTTAATTAGTAACAAATATTAATGCGTACACGAGAATTTCCAACCAATAATAATGTTGTAGTGTGGAATAACTTTTATCGACAAAAATTACAGTACAAAGTTCGCTGCAATATCGGTATCACACTAACGCAACAATGTTATTAAAATCATTACGAAAATATACTTTTAATTTCTGTGCATTTGATAAAAATAAAATAGAATTATTTTATTTTAAGTATTATAACTATATATTAACAAATAACCTACATTTTTTATTGGAAGCTTTAAGAGTGCTTTTAACAAATGTACAATTTTAAAATTATTCATTCATAACTGATATTTATTTCAATGGTCATTAATAAGTACAAAACGTCGAGGTTTAAAAGGTAACTATTGAACATGATGATTATTCGGAATCCACGATCTTTACTTAAACTACTTATGTTTTTGGTGAAGAAGAAGCGAATACAAAAATTTAAAACCGTTTTACTATTTTAAATATCTTTAGAACTCACGATTGCGAAACAAATAACGAATACACCATAATATCGTTGTTAAAACGTTAATTTGTTATAAAACTAATAAATCGCCTAGCGAGAGCTGTATTTTATAAATCGTCATTATTCATTGTGTAGAAAACAACTTTCTAAGCTTTAATAATTCTGTAAGAAAGCTCTTAGACTCAGTCGGAGCTTAAAGCTTCAAAGTCTTGACTTGCTAATACCTTTTATCAATAAACATTTATTTATGTATTATAATCAAGAATAATCTAATGACAAGTAATTAATTCAGATACCGAAAATAGAATATGTCGATTAATCGGGTATTTAAATTACTTTTGAACTCGTTCATATATTGTAATGTTTACGATAATAATATTTTTATATTTTGTGTTGCCTGTTTTTTCAAAATATTATTCATTTCAAATTAATAAAGAAAAATATAATCTACTCTTTTAATAGAATACGTAATCATAAAAAATAAATGATTTAAACATCCGATCATATTTGATCAGCAATGGGTCATATTCCTTCTGTTTGTAGAAATACAAAATAAAATTTTAATTGAAAAAGATCAAAATATTTTTACCGTAGAATCATTTAACTCTAAGAGTGAGTCTGGTTTAATGATCGATAGGAGTTTATTGGTAATGTGGGATAAAACGATACGCAAGCATTTAAATCGTTTAAAAATCATCAAAAATATTTGAAAGCTTTTTTCTAATGTGTTAGCTGTTACTTTTTCGTGGGACATTATATTTAAACAACAAAAACGAAATTTTAATTGTTATTTTCAAGTTTTTATAATTTAATTATTTGTGAGCTTTTAAATCATTTAACTCGTACGCTCAACTTTACAACTGTCAATAATGACGAGGCAAATGCTTACAAAATTTTCGATATAAAAGTTTTGCTTAAAGCTCTTTCCCTTCCATTAATTAAATTTATATTAAAAGCCAGTATTCAAATACAGTTTTGTTTCAAACGAATTGTGTTCACACAGGAAAATGAGATAGCTCCGATTTTACAAAAAGTATTCGTGTAGGTGCATTGACTTGGAAGGATCAATGTCGGCAACACGACGAGCATTCGTAACAACTCCATCAACCGTCATATCGTAAACATTAAAGGATTTCCGTATGAAAAAAGAGGAAGCGAACTTTTTACGTGATTCTCAGTTCCACTGTATACATTATATTTCATTTGATATTTCCAAGAAATGCATTACACTGTAAGTGTTGCGTATAATTTGTTGCATCATACGAAAGGTTGATGGTATACAGTAACTATCATTTTATAATAAATAGAATATTTTAAATCACGGAAAATTGATCAAATAATATTTTTACATTAATAAAAGTTAGACAAAGTCGATTTTCTGTAACTTAAATGTAATTTATGATATGGAACAAGATTTCTCTCTATTTCTGAGAATTTTTTTATGAAATAACTGTATAAATTAGTTTTGAATTTTAAAAAAAAACAACACAAGTTCTTATTCATTTGCTATCAAATATGTTCGCATTAACGTTTAGAGGATTTCTATTATTCTCTGTATATCTAATTAAATAAATATTCCTTTGTGATTCCCCAAACAGTCGAAATGTATTCAACGGAAGGCTATCATATTTGATAATCACGCATTTCATTGTAAATATAAAATTATAATGTATGATATCGACTGAAGGTGCTTCATGGAATTTCAATATCAAAATCAGGCAATTGTGTGTCATTATTATTAAATCAATAGTTCTGAAAGTTATTTCAGTTGTTTGTTCGGATCATAGCCTTAGGGTCAATATTTTTCCTTTGTCATTAACTCATCTGGATATAAAAGATATTAATTGCTTATTGTGTGTCAGTTTTGCTGCATCAGTGCGATAGAATGCTTGAAGATGCCAAAAATCGAAACACAGGCTGTTAGTAACAAAACTTGTGAAATCGTACAAAATTTCAACAGTTCAAATTTAATAAAGTTATAAATTTATTTTTATACAAAACTAGCTGACTCGTTGTGCGTTGTTATGATCTCAGAGTAAAAAAAATCGAAAAAATTCGTTATGATAACAAAAAAACAAAAAAAAGTGTTAATACTGTCGTTTAAGTTATATTTATTTACTATTTGAGGAAGGGTTGGGAAGAAGTGGTATGCTATAAACATTTGCGGTAGTGTACTCAATAAATTTGTAAAGTTTTATACCGATCGGACGAACAGTTTAGTTATGCATAAAAGACAAACACACACGCATACATTGATTTATATATAAATCTTCGCGTGAGTGTTCTTAAGAAATTCTTAGTGCAGGACAAACAGGCACACATACATTGATTTATAGATATATAATAGATCAATATAATATCGTCATCATAAGATCAAGATAATAAATCAATTTATGTGTGTCTGTTTGTCCTTTATGCACTAGTACACCATTCATCCGATCGATATAAAACTACACAAATTTATTGAGTACACTCTCGTAAAGGTTTTGGCATACCATTCTCCCCCAAAATTGATATGGAACTTAACGAATTTCTTAAGAACACTCGCACGAAGGTTTCTATATAAATCAATGTATGCATGTGTGTTTGTCTATAATAAATAATATAATATATAAATAATTGTAACTTGCTTGTAATAAAAATCAGCTACATATCCGATCTGTGACACTACAACCGCTTTAGGATTAATAATGATTTATTTTCGATAAAATGTAAACAAGGAAGAAATATTTATCGGATTTATTTGACACGCCATCTATGCATATACCATCAAATCAAACGAATGTTTGCTTTATATAATCCCGCATATTGTTGTATCGAATGCGGATGTTGGAGTGGTGAAATTTAACTACAACATCAGAGGCTGTCGGAAAATTTGACGAGATTGTAGAATAAATAACCGCCGAAGCGTCTGAAATATTTCATTAGCGGCTCGAGGATCGCGCCATTTGGGCTTCAGTACTACGATAGGAATTTTCACTTAGCCATCGAACGAAACGCAAATAACAGCGCACACTCCGTTCATATAATCTTGTATTGCGTATATTTAGTATCACATAACTGTTATGAAGCCAGCACTGAGCGAGCCAGAAGTAAGCCTATAGAATCACACTTAAAAATAACGAAGTCTAAAACATCTTTAGAGTCGAGTAGAGAGTTAATACCAGCGTATTAACTTTTTTTTTTATAGAAAAGCTTAAAGCTTTATAAAATGTTCGATAATGAAAACGATCTGTTAATTGATTGAATTGGAATTCACTTGGTAGAACTCATCTATAACACGGTGAAAAAAATAGCAATGTATTTTAGTTCTACAAAATTATTTAAAAAAAAATATAGTTGATAGCTTTCGGCTCACGCCATCGTCAGAACTATGCTTAAACTAACATTTGCTTTTATATATATGTATATATATATAGCTGTGTAGAAAAGGTAGACAACACATCTTCTCTCCTGTTTTAACGGCCTAGCTTGTTACTTTCACACAACAAAACTACATTTTCAAAAATTGTAAATGAAAAAAAGACGGCTATGACAATAAGTTTACATGTGGGACTGGAATTGGTCATTACGGAAGCAAACCAGACCACTCCCCAGTAATAGGGTTGGACTAATGGGGATACTATTATATTAGTTTGTTCGTTAAGAATCCTTTGTGATAATTGATGTATATTGATTTCCAGCTGTTCCAAAGCCGTCATTCTGCGACCCTTACTACAAAATCTTACGATCTGCTAAAACTTTTCTTACGATCTGTTAACAACTCAGAGAAGAAAAACATTTGCCATAATAAATAAAATACGCGCAAAGTAAAACAGCAAAATTGAATCATCAAAACTTTTTACGATTCCACATGCTTTGTCACTAACGACCAGGGTTTCGCCTTTCGACTTCTTCAGGTATCTATCACTCAGATGCATCAGAACTGACACACAATAAACAGTATACAAAAGGAGTAACTTAGCAAAATAGCAAGAACTAAATGACAGCTAAAACAATTTCAATAATATTGATCTAATAATAATTAACACAATTGTCTGTGGTAAGTTTTATTAACGATGAATACTGTTAATCAATCATTCATAAAATGAATTTACAACAAATGATTAGCAGCTATCTTTTTTATATTATCGGGTTTATTTTGTTAAGAAATATCTACTTATTTCAATTTAACAAGTAACGATAAGTTTGTGAAATTGTAGAAAGCTTAAACAGTTCAAATTTAATATTGAAATTCCACCAAGCACCTTCAGTCGATATCATAAATTAAAGCAACAAAGTTGTGAATTATAATTATTTATCTCACTGAGAGCAATATTGATTCTTTCTTCCCAGAATGAAGATGGTCTTCTGCTGAGAGCGAAGTACTGAGGAGTCAGTCAGTGGACTGAGTGTAAAATTATTTTTGTAGTGGAATTATTTGATCTTTGTTTTAAGAAAACATCACTCCTTTTATCTGTTCATTTCTAAGAATAATAAGACTCCCATGTTCTTCGAAACGACATTTATGGAATCTAACATTATCTGAGTATATAAAAAGAAATCAACAGCTGTTACAAAGCACTGCGTGCTTTTTACTTCAAAAACTTTCAAAGATAGCTTTAGTTGTTAGTCTCAAATGGAACACATTATTGTGATTGGAACTGTCTAAGGGAAGAAAATCAAAGAACATCAAATGATTTTCTTCGAGGAATCTTGATTACGTTCAAAGATGAAAGACACATTTTGAAAAGAAATAAAAATTGCAATTGCTGAATCAAGATACCGAAAAGCGAAACCCGAGTCGTTAATGACAAAACAAAAAGTTGTAACAATTCAAATTCGACACAAATATTTAGTGACAATTGTTTGTTCGAAGAGTATTTAGAAAGTTTGTTAAAATAAAAAATATTAACCATATAACTAGTAACGTATATGCATCAATACAGACAAACGATACCGTTAATTTTAGATAATTGATTCAAACTAAAGAGAATACTGAAAGCTCAACGCTGTCAGACTTTAGTTAACTCGTTTGTAGTGTCAAAAGCTTAAGTATAGCTACGACTTATGAACTGAAATCCTAAAGCATTGGTATTTACGATGTTTAAATATTTCCTCGGGCATTTTTTATCCGATACTGTATTATAAAGTAATCAACTCTCTAGCATTTGAATCACTTTTATTTCGTTAACTTTTTAAGAGTTCAGTAACCGGACAACTATAAAACTCAACATTGGGATTCTAACATATTAACTCTTTACTAGGATCGGGTATTAATATATTCCCAATGATTCGGATATGCACATTATTAATCAATATTTTGCGACAAATTAGCATTATTAACAATAAATATTATAATTTATAATATCGACTAAAAGTGCTTGATACAACTTTCTACGATTCCACATGTTTCATCACTAACGACCCGGGCTTTGCCTTTCGGCATCTTCAGGCATTCTGTTGCGTCCGTGTGATAGAATGCCTGAAGATACCGAAAGGCGCCATCCGGGTCGTTAGTGACAAAGCATGTGGAATCGTACAAAGTTGTAACAATTCAAACATGACATAAATATTATTGTGCTTTTGAAATACGAAAAAGCCTGCTAAAGCACCAGGACTGTGGGGTTTTTAAAAAAAACGACTCCTTTTCCGAAATTGAGCAACAACATAACTCCAACTAAAAAGGTTTATATTTATCACGTGTTTGCCTACTTTTCCTATTTATGTGCATTTAATTAAATATCAACCAACTATTCGGCGAATTGTTCTTTGAAATATTCTTCAAAATCGTCTAACCGAAAAATTACTCGGAGTCGATTGTTTTTCACGACTCCGGCGCCAACTCTACAGCCCTGATAAACAAACACCCACAAACTGTGAATGAATATCATCAGGAAATATTAAGCGTAAAAATGGCTAAAGTCATAAAAGATTTAACGCACATTTGTTTTGTAACATACTTACTGACATAAAATATCCGTAGAATGCTATGGGATTACTTTTCAGTCATTCCTTTCCCCGTTCCATAAAAAAACAAAAAGAAACATTTCCAAATATACAGGAAGTATCAAAGTTAACTGGTATACGGTCATTGGCTTGGATTTCTTCCACGCAGGGAAGCTCAACAATTACAGCTGGAGACGATTTAATTACCCAGTCAGCATGTTTATGCACCCCTGAAATATTAATATATTTCAGGGGTGCATAATGGGTTCAGGGTTATTTAAGTATTAAATAAGTTCTCAATTAAATATTTCAATCAGTGTGAGATATTTGAGGAGAATAAATAGTTCGATTTATAAAACCGTGAAAAAATAGCAATGTATTTAGTTCCACAAATTTTTTAAGGAATATAGTTGATAGCTATTTCGGCTGACATCCTCATCAGAGTTATATTCTACTACTACTACTGAACTATATATGAGTATAGGAAAGGTACACGATATATCTTTTCTTCTGTTCTAACATCACAGTTTTATATTGTGATAATAAATTATTAATTGTGGCAAATTGATCTGAAATATTTCTCGTAGTGTTCGTAGTTCTCGTAAATAGTAAATGAGTATTATACAAAGTTAATTTACTTAAAATTTTATTAGCCTTCCGTAATTGTCTGAGAAGCGGTGATGGATTTATATGTTCATTAGTTTGATGGCGATGATTTTTTTAAATCATTCAAGCTAAGTTCATTCCCACACGTTTTGTCACTCACGATCCAGATTTCGCTTTTTGATATCTTCAGGCACTTTATCGCATGGATGCAATAGAACGACTTACATTGATTATACACAAGCGGAATTACACCATAAAACTTGAAGCCAAAAAAAATTGATTAAAATTGACAGTCTATTAATTTGATCATAATGACAATCAATTTTATAAGTGATAATTTTATTGACAATTTATACAACTAATGGGAGAAAATGATTGAAACCATCAAATATGTCGAGGAAATAGTATTATTTAATATATATATATATATATTTGTCACAAACTGCTTAATACAATGCCTATAATCTGTGATGTCTGATTGAATTACATGAGGGTGTTTTTTTAACGCCAATCAAAATTAAAATAATTGATTGTAATTTGGTCTAAGTCTTTGGTAAAGTCTTTTCATACAAATTTTAATTGTTACAACTTTGTACGATTCCACATGTTTTGTCACTAACGACCCGGGTTTCGCCTTTCGGCATCTTCAGGCATTATATCGAACGGATGCAACAGAACTGACATAAAATAAACAGTTAGCATCGTATATATACTAAAGTTATTAATTAAAAACACTTACCCCCAAGGCAAGCGGTAAATTACAGCTAAAACAATTTTAACAATATCAATCTAATAATAATTAACACAATTTCCTGTGATATATTTTTTTTAAAGTTTATTGATAACACACAAAGGTTGAGGATCGTTATTTTGCTGTTTTCGAGCACCCACACTGTATTAGCTTGCAAATTTATTTATTAATTTCAGCACGCCTCGATTAATTTCTTGCTCCTCTTATGCGAATCATGCTGAATGGATTGACTTCAACGTCGTCATTGTGTGCCCCTGGCGTGAGACGATAAAATACTTTTTTATTTATATTTATTACAGCATTCAGAACGGCCCTGCTTCTGCCGCCATGTCCGCGGCGCGATATATATTCCGATAAATTGGACAGGCAACCAACCATTCCTGCCCCGTTATTCAATACAACTAGCATACAAAATACTTGCCCTCGCCCACGTTTCATTCAAAACTAAATATATATCCTAATTTATCTTCTTTACACAGCCTCCCTGGCTTACAAGTCGAAAAGTTTACATTTCCGTCTAAGAAACGAAAAACTAACAAATGACCTACCAAAACTATTTATTATTTCGACCAAGTTTATCCTCATAAATTGATATCGACTAGGTCAGTTTATGAATGGATGTGATCAAGAATTGTCGATAAATTTAAATAAATTTCAATTTAAAACACACTTTTTGTCTAGGATACGTCAGCAAAGCCATGTGTTTTGAGAAATTGAAATAAAAAACAAGTCTTAGGGAATTAATTTCATGATAGATTTGATTTTTGGAGTAATACAATCTCCTAAAATGGTTGAATACCGCGTATTTTTAATTTCCCTCTATTACGTGATAAAGCTATCGACTCACTGGTATGTCGCTTTCCTATTATTTTACTTATTGTTAGCTTTTGAAAGAGTTAATAACAAGGGTCGAGAATATTTTATTTCTAAGAATTCAAAAATAAATCGAAAACTCTTTCATAAAAATAATCAAAATTATTCAACTCGTTATTTGAATTCATTGATATTTACATGGTAATCTAGTCTAGATGAACAATGCTCACGATAAGCGAAACCGGTTCTGGCCGTCAAAAATATTGTGTGAGTGGAAGTATACTATTTTTTTTTGTCAGTGTATAAAATATCATGACTTTCCACCAAGGAATTACAGTTAACAAAATAGTTCCCTAAAAAATCCATGAAACAAAAACAGCTATTAACTAGACTTTGTAATGGACATATAAATAAATCATTAAATGACCATTTAAAAAAAAAAAAAAAAATATTTAACATACGTTATAGACCGGCGTTCCGCATCTGGTGTGCCGTGGCACACCAATGTGCCGCAAGACAATGAATGCTAGGTGTGCAGCGGCCTATTTTATAGCAGAATAATTGCAGGGAAATAGAAATGATTTTTTTCTCAGTTGGAATAATTGGCATGTATATCTATATATTATACATATATAGACAACTCCCTAAAGATAGAAAGAAACCTAAATAATATTACAATAATATAAAATTAAATATTTGTATGTATTTAGCATTGTTGAATAGATAAATATTTTATAGAGAGGCGGTCTCCAATTTGTATGTACAATATCAATATTTGTGGTGAAACAAAATTAATGAATTCTGGGTGCAGATGTCAAATGCGTTTAAACTTAACCGATAGTCAAGTTAATGATAATTATGCCAATATACAGACATACAAGCAAATATTATTGCATCGTGATATACTGATACATACCTACATTAATAATGATCGCACCCGGAATTTACAAATGTATATAAACAATATCATCATCATCATCATCATCATCATTATCAGCCGGGGTCGATCCACTGCTGGATGAACGCCTCCCCCTGTTTTTTTTTGTTTTTTTTTTTTTTCAGGGGGGGTTTGGACATAGCAACACCACGCTGCCCAGGCGGGTTGGTGTTCGGTTTTCTGTCTGGGTTTTCCTTCCCATATCCAAGAGAACACGGCACTCGGTGTTCCCGAGCGGTCACCCATCCAAGCACTATCCGCGCCCAATGTTGCTTAACTTCGGTGATCGCACGAGAGCCGGTGCTTACAATGCGGTATGGTCGTTGGCTATGGTATGGTATGCGTATGGATGATGAATGATGATGATGATGATGATAAACAATATAGTGCCAAGTTAAATAAAAATATTCTACATATGTGTATGTGTTAACTTTATCATTTGATTATCTTTGGTATATTTTACACTTATTTGATAATGCATATTTAAATATAATTAAAGAAGTAGGTAATTATCTAAATCAATTGACTATACACAGAAGATCTTTTTAACAGACATTTCGTGGGAATGCTCTGAATTATAGCTTCCAAGAATATATATTTTACAATATGTGGGTAAGAATTTATTGAATTCTTTATTAATCTTAGACATATACACTTATGAAACAATATAATAATGGATATATTAATTAGTAAGTCAAGATTTTTTTTTTACCAAAAACTAGGTCGTTACCAGAGTTTTCTTAACGAGGATTCTTTTATTGATAAGATTGGCATTTACTTGGTATGGTATTTTAGTTCTACAAAAATTATAAGACATAAAGTTCACAATTATATTTAAGCGTGTAAATACTGATTAATATTTAGCCGCGAGGAAAAGGTTCACAATACATCTGCTCTTCTGTTCTAAGACCTTAATTATCTATTGTGCTGATAATTTTTAAAATGTGGCTAAAGGATTATATTATATTATTTCTTTTGAAACAAATTTTTTATTTGTTGTGTAAGTGTAACTGAGATCTTCTATAATTTATTAAAACTGATTAATTGCTCCCTATTATAAAGATTTGATTGCATTAAGTATATATGAAATTCAGAAATAAAATTTACACTACACATACCTTAAAGCCCATTTCCTTGCTAGATTAAAGCTATTACCACGCCACAAACACGTTCAACAATTGTTTATTTCGCATTTAATTATCAGCAGGCATATTTTAATAACTTTGCTTTAAAATTTAAATTGAAGAAACTTTTTACAATTCTATATATTTTGTCGATAATGACACGGGTTTCGCCTATCATCATCTTCAGAACTGATCAAATCTGATGTGTTGATGTCATTTCTGTTGCACCCGTATAATAGAATGCCTGAAGATGCATACAATTGAAACCCGGGTCGTTATTGATAAAATATTTGAAAACGATCAAAGTTTCGACAATTAAAATTTCATCAAGCACCTTCAAACGATATCAAAAACTTTAATATGATAAAAAATACTTCTGTTAGCGGTATCAAAATTTAATAAACATGCTTCCATGTAATAGATAAACATCATTTTTTTATCATCGATTATATTTAAAAATGTAATTTGATATGACTGAAAAGTAATGCTATTATCAACACTATCGGCCCTGAATGTTTACGCGAATACCAACCACTTCCAAGTAAGCCGTATCTACACGCCTTACTTGTACAGTACATTATATTATGCGGTCAGAGATCAAGGATCCAATATTAGTGTACATATATGTATATATTTGACGTTCGCTCGATTCCCGCAATGCTGTTACTATCAAACATGACAACTTTGTAAGGTATATTATATCTCACTACTCAAAACTATTCGTAGGCGATAACTTCAGTTCGAATTTCAATGGCAAAATATGTACGATAGAACATACATTTGTTGAAGCCAACACTTGTGTTTTATCTCAACGTTGCTCGGTTTTCGAGAGTCTACGTCAGTGTTTCTAAAACTTTGTTTTATTATAGCTCCTGAAACTTTCTGTTATATTTTTGAGGAGCCTCTTTCTAATGAAACTTATTATGCTGCGTGGTTAATTTCAAGTGAATTCTAAAACTGAAAACTTATTTCTATTGCTGAAGTTGTTGTGAATATTTTGCGTTCTTTTCAACTAATATCATTTTAAAATTAACCTTATTGAACTTTTAGGATGATTTGTATAATATTTGACAGTTAAGCGAACTTGCGAATATAACCAATTATTTATTATTTGAAACTGGAAAAAAAATGTGAGTCACTAAGTGTTGTAATGAAGAACATACAAAACTGTCGTTTAAAGCCTAGTTTCTCAACCGATGGTCCCGCAAAGATTTCTGGGTGGTCCGAGATGTGATATTATTTCGATGAAAAATCAAATATTATGTTGTTTAAGGAATTTTTAAATTTTATTTTTTTGTAACTGTCTGTTTTAATATACTTAAATATTGTTATATCAACATACGGGATTGCAAAATTTTTTTTTTTAATAAAAAATCAATTATATAAATATTTATTATTTTTTCCAAAGTTGATGCTACGCAAAACATTTTTGGATTTTTTGGTGGTCCACAGACGTAAAACGTTTGAGAAACTATGGTTTAAAGCATATCGTATCAATGATAACAAATAATTTATGACATCAACCGAAGGAGTTTGATGGAATTTATTTGTTGATTTGAATTTTGTACGATTTCACATATTTTGTCATTAACTATCCAGGTTACGCCTTTCGACATCTTCAGGCATTCTATCACATGGTATCAACATAACTGTATCACAATTAACAGTTATCATCGGATATATACAAGAAGAATTGATTACAAAAGAAAAATACAGACCCTAAGGCTAGGATTCAAACATACAACATATCTTTATGAATTAACCAGTCCAGTGCCTCACACGCACCGGTGCGTGAATGGAGTGTTCGACGTGAGCAAAATTGTGTTATACGGCGCAATACGTAACATTTTTTCACAATCGTTTAAACCCATCTTGATTCTACTTCAATAAATTGAAATAATCTATTTTTTTCTTATAATACGTATGGTATTTTCGATGTTTTGAAAACACGTGGCTTGTTATAAGGAAAAAAATTATGATCTGAACCAGAGTTACCCAAAATGTGCGCTGCGGCGCCACAGTTGGTTGTTCTTTTGGGGCGTTATGAAAAATTTCCAACACAAAATATTATCAAAATTATTACTTTATAAAATGCAAGGTTACATGAGGTTTTTCATATGATAACCAATGCTTTGACTTGGGGCGCCGCAAAAATCTGATAATTAAAGAAACCGAAAAAGTTTGGGAACCTTGTCTAGGCGCTGAAAGAGTTAAGACGCCGCGGTTTCGCACTTAAGAGTCATTGGTCATGAAGACACGCTGAGCAGACAAATTATTAATTTCATTTTTATCTCGTCATGCAAAAAGACTATCAAAAATAATTCATATTTAACCCTTTGATCAAACGGTATATCAACTATTGTTTGCTCTATTATCTTTCGTCATGGTTTTAATGTCGATTTAATTGATATTGTTTATTTAAATACTTAACACGAATATTTTAGAATAGTTGATTTTTGTTGGTAACATCAATATGATAAATTCTGTGATACATATTGACATATTATATTATTTGTAAACAGTAAACGAATCAATAGTAACTTTTTCAGTATCGTATATAGTGAAATTATAGACGGAATCAATAAAAATTTTAACAGGAGATAAAAACTTTAAGATTATCAAAAAAAAAATACTATAAATCATAATCCATTTAATTTGTAGACTCATCATCTGATTTACATGGTAAAATATCTTTTACAGACACGTGTAAATAGAAGTCGCGTAAAAAAGTCAAGGAATTTACACAAAGTCATAATATGGGTTTCATTATGTAAAAAAACTCGCAAACGAAGTCCACGGTTGCAAAATATTTATTCAAAATGTTTGTTCTAGTGGTATTTAACATAATATAAAAGAACATTTTTTTGTTTTCACCTCTTGTATTATATATTATTAAGTCCTCATTTAACTACTGTTTTCGAATATTTTAGCGTTTTATTTTTCGTAATTGGTTTATAATCACTTCCATCATAAATTTCACAATTTACAGATTTTTTTTAATAAGCTCTTTCAGTAACTGAACCTTGACCCACTTTATTGCGTATAACTATTTTTTATTATTTGCTATTGTAAATATACCGAAATATTTTACTGTATACGAAAATTGGGTAATTTAAAAGTTGTTGCGTTCCTTTAAAGTTTTAATGAAATGTATAGTTCTAATGAGGACATAAGCCGAAATAGCTATCAACAATATATTGATTGAATTGGTATTTATTTGGTAGAAATCCATTATAACACGCTGAAAGACATATAGTTGATAGCTATTTCGGCTTACACCCTCATCCCCCAAAAATCCAGATTAACTTGCAGTTCAAGAAATGCATAAAACCAAAGTGCAACATTTCAGATATTAATAGCACAAAATGAAACTAGGATGTAAGAACAGAAGAGAACATGTAATGTTTAACTATTCTACACAGATAAACGCTTAAACATAGTTCTGATGAGCGCGCAAGCCGAAATAGCTATCAACTATATATCTTATAATTTTTGGGGAACTAAAATACATTGCTATTTTTTCAACGTGTAAAATTAACGATATTATAAAAAACACTTGCCGTCCAGAAGGAAATTAATTTCAGAACAAATTATAAATAACGTATTTTATTTTGTACAGCAAATATGAACAAAAAAAAAACAGTTTATTGTCCCACGATATAAAATATAAGAAGTTTTGTTCCATCATCTGAATAAATACGCCTTAAATACAATTCAAGATCAACCAACTGTTCATACGTACAGTCAAGTAAGAATGACAAAAATGCTTACGGTTATTTATTTATTCCACACACAATAGGGCTTAATTGAATCACAAAAGATGCTTTTGATAAACGACTACTAATATTGTACGTGTATCAACCGCCGAGAAAAAATGAATGCGTTATCAAAATGCCTCTCGGCCGGAATATGAGAATGCTCTATAATTTATCACAATAAATAATTCATAAAAAAATAAAATATAGTACGTGGAAAGTGTCATAACCGCAAGATCACGAGATAGCGGAGAAACATTAAGTATCGATAAAATTATATGTGTAAATCATTTTTATTCTCAACTACATTTTAACAGCGTACACAATAAAATGTATAATATATCAAGTAAAATTCACAATATTTATGTTGTTGTTATTGAATTGAATTTAAAAAAAAAACACTGTTTTCAAACTAAGCAAGTTTATTAAGCAAGAATACTCATCGTATAAAATATGAATAACCTTTCAGCGGTAACGATTCCATTTATTGATTGAATTGGCATTTACTTGGCAGAACTCCATTATGACACGGTGAAAAAATAGCAATGTATTTTAGTTCCACAATTCCACACGTCAGCTCGACAGTTCTGTTGCATCTGAGCGATAGAATGCCTGAAGATGCCGAAGGATGAAGCCTGGGTCGTTAATGAAAAAACATGTGAAATCGTAAAAAGTTTTAACGATTCAAATTATAGTATGTATTCTATCGATTGATAATACTTATTATTAACCGGTTTTGATCGTAAAATTTATTATGTTATTTCGATTTACCCTCATCAGAACTATCGGTTAGGCCAGAAGGGCGTAATCCGAAAATCTTATAGAACTAAAATACATTCAAATAATAACTTGTAATATATCGTCAAATTTTATTTATATGAATATTTTCTCTTATTTACGGTAATAATGACTTTATTACAGTATTTTTCAAGAGCATTCGAATATATAATATATACTTGTCAACTGTCAAAAATTGACACTTATATATATTCGAATATCTAAATTGTAAGCCTAATAGTATTCGAATAGTTGAATAATAAAATACGTAAACTTTTTAACAGCATATTGTGACCGGATAACGAACAGTTCCGACTGTGATCAAATCGGACAACGAATACATATTCGGATAACGAACTAAAACGATCGTTCTAATACGTAACAGCAATCAATTGTAAATCGTTGATCTGTTAGCGAACAATTCAGATAGATAACATAGTCTTGGAACAGATTATGTTCTTCAACGGTTAACCAAACACCCACTATTTATAAAGCATACATATTCAATGAAATATTAAAATGATCACGCAATATGCCCCCTAGTTCAATTTTCTTAAAGAATATTGCGTTATTTTCACAAATATAGGTACAAAAATATTGTCTAAAAATCCTACAGGAAACAGTAGACGGTTTGATACGTTCAACAAATGACGGTTGGACGCTTCAGTTGGTATGTGAGTGACGTGGATTCCGGTCTCCTCTAGATATACCACTCATCGCCAGTCCTTTGAAAACTTACAATATAATATAAGAAGAAATTGAAAGATAAACTGTGTGCTATGTAAATAACGCCAACACGAATACAATTTTTTGTATTTTCCATTATTCATAAGCTTCATACAATCATGTTTACATTATAATGTGTAACATACATAAAGTATACAAACTATTGTCCATTAGAAAAATATAATGTGTTTTGTTTCGGACGAAATCAAAAGGAATAAAACATTTTTTTATTCTAACTTATGGTTATTACCATTGTTATTCTATCAATGAAAAACGTGGAATAGGATTATTCTGAAATGAGTTCCACGTGTCACAATTTCAAACTATGAAAACCAGCATTTTTCAGTTTGATTTCAAAACATGACAAGTTTCTCACAACAGCTAATAACGGTTATTGTTATCTCAGTCAGGCAATAATATATGATATTGACTGAAGGTGCTTGATGGAATTTCAATAGCGACCCGGGTTTCGTCTTTCGGCATCATCAGGCAATCGGATGCAACAGAAATAATAGTTATATATGCATTTAATCGATGCTAACTGTTTATTGTTTGTCGATTATGTTGCATTCATTTGATGGAATGCCTGAAGATATAGAAAGCCGTAACCTAGGACGTTAGTGGCAAAACATTTAGAATCGAACAAAGTCGAAACAATTCAAGTGTCATACGATAATTGATAGTCAATTAAGTATTTTATTAAAATGAATATGAAAGGTGGCGTTCCACCGAGAAGTGATGTGAAAATTCACTTTTTTAATGAACGTTTAGAATAAATATTATTTTTTAATTATATAAACACATTTTTTCGAACATATTTCCACAATATATAGTATGATCAGGACCGGTTTTGCTCGTTGCGAGCATTATCAACTAATAGAACACAAATCACAAACAAGTCTATTTTTTTTTTTTTTTTTAAATGGTATTGCCTCCTTTTACTTAATTTTTTTACAGAAAATATTGGAACGCCCCTGACTGACCATATCTTCCCATCTCATCGATTCATCTTTAATCGACTTCTCATGTATTAATTTATTTTGTTCCATTAAGTAGTGATTGTGGGTTATTTTCGTCATTAAAAATTTCCCACTCCTTACTTCCTTATTGATTGTTAGAGCTCATAATGGATTATTGATTTACCATAATTGTAATTGTAATTCTTAATAAGCGATTGTGAACATTTGATTTTTATACTAATTTACTTTATTTGTATCAATATTGTATGATTTTATGTAAATTGTTTCCTAGTTCTTGTACCCATGGTTTTGTACACCTGCTACCATTAACTCAAATCAATTTTTTGTTTTGTATAAATAGACTTGTTTGTAAATTGTATTCTATCAGTTGATAATGCTCGCGATGAGCGAAACCGGTCCTGATCAAAAAATATATTGTGGAAATAAGTACTAAAAAAATGTGTTTTTATTATTTAAAATATAATGCCTTTCCATCAAGAAGTGACAGTTAACACCTTAAATTTAATTACTTTTCGGAATGAAAACATTTATTTTCTGTAGCAGTCAACTGTAAAGATTAAAAAACGTTAGCAAAACAATGAAAAATGCAAACATCGCATTTACCTGGCGATTAGAAATCTCTTCTCTGTTGTTTTGTTACCATTCAAATAAAATACTTTTTTATACCAGCTGCAATGTCGGTGCAATTGACAAAACGCAAAGCCGTGAGGCTGTAAGCCGCGCCCTTTTAAAATAATAATGGTTTGTCTCGGGGTGCAATTAGTTCGCTTAATAAAGGTCCATTGTCCCCGACTCTGGCTGCATCATCTCATAGTAATTATTCATCACGACATTGTTCAAGTGTGTTGCACCGTAAGATTTCGACAGACTGCAAGTCGAATGAAATGCATTTCCGCTCAACGTACGTTTTATTGTTGTTTTATTCTTATATTCAAAACTTATAAAGTGAAAAAGTTAGAAATGTGCTTGTTGAGTTGGATAATCAGATGAAAATAAAACAAAAATTTATCGTTCTTTCATTTAACGCATTATCTCTTCGCATACTTTAGTTGTATAGATATAGAGCATCGATTGCCTTACAACTTTACGACATATTTTATATGTATTGATTGAATTGGCATTTACTTGGTAGAAATCCATTATAACATGGTGAAAAAATAGTTATGTATTTTAGTTCTAAAATTTTTTATAAGATATAGTCGGTAGCTATTTCGGCTCACGCCTTCGTCAGAACTATGTTCAAACGTACATTTACTTATCTGTATATATATATAGCTATGTAGAAAAGGTACACAATACATATTCTCTTCTGTTTTAACAATCTAGCTGATATTGTGCTAGCAATAAAACTACATTTAAAAAAAAAAATCAAAACATTTTTTAGACATTGTTACTCTTATATCATACCTCAATATTTTTGCAGTTAATTGATGTAATATTATTTAACAGGAAACAAGATAAAAATAAAGTATTTGAAAGCACAACATATTTGATGATATTAGAAGGATACATTTTTTTGAAAATGGTAATATAAAAGCATTTAAAAGACGTCGTTGCTAACTATTTCAGCTTTACACGCTCATCATATATATAAGTTCAAATCACTTATGTTTCTGTATCACATAAATACGAATTTAATGTATGATTTTGTTTTAATGCATCATACAAGGTAATGACCATATGCAAAATATTAAGTTCCGTTAGTGTTTTGAATTTATCATTTTCTTTTAAATAGTCTTATTGATATATTTAACAATACAACATATAAATTATTAAATTTGTGATATAAAGTTAAGGTGCTTGATGAAAATTCAATATCAAATTTGAATTGCCAAAGATTGGCCATGATGAAATTATTTTTTCCAAATGAACTCATGCTATTGATTCGACATTTTAAGATGTCACATCCTGTTGGCCGACTTGGTGATAAAACTTTTGCTCTTTCTAATCTAAAATTTTCGCTGACAAAGTAAACAACAAAAGCACCGAATTGAAAACAATTCACAAATAATCAAAAAAAAAAATACATTATTTATTTAAGATTTAAAAATGCTTAAAATATGTGTCGCTTCGTTGAGAAAATATATTTTTTTGTTTAAAAATTATAGTTTTAATATGTGAAATTTATAGTGAGATATAAAGTAATAATTTTAGATGCTCGCGATGAGCGAAACCGGTCCTGATCAAAAAATATATTGTGGAAATAAGTACTAAAAAATGTGTTTTAATTATTTAAAATATCATGCCTTTCCATCAAGAAGTGACAGTTAACACCTTAAAAGTGAAAGTAATAATTTAATGATATTCGTATGTTTGCAACTCTTTTGGTCTATACAAGCGATGCACTGTATTATTTTTTTGTCATTGGCATTCATTCATACAGTAATCAACTTATTCTAAATTATAATTCCTGACACTTTCGACACAAAGTTTCGAACACAAGAAAACGTCTAGATAATTAATTGTTATTTTTTTAATATCTAATCAACAGATAAGCGATGAAATGGACTAACCCTATATATTATAATTGAATTGAATATTTTAAGAACGTTTTAAGTCACATTTTTTCTCAAAAATGAGTCAAATACGCAAATATATTAAAAATGCCTAAGTACAAGAATGTAATAAGAAAAATATCTCATGTACGTATGTAAATGAAACATTTTATAAGATTAAAAAATTGTATATATTACGAAATCGTTACAAGTCTACGTTAGATAAAGAAAAAAAAATATCATAAAATTTATATTAAATGAAAATTTTCAAAGAAAATATTTTTTACTCTCCTGAACAATTACAAAAGATTTAAGTTAAAACAACATTAAGTTTTATTTATATGTAACATTACATTGTTGCAGATCAAATAATCGTTGAATATATTTGCCATATGATTACTCTTCGGGGTGGAAAATATTGATTAACCATGTACACACTCGCAATTCGACATTCGCTTTAGAAGCAGTAAAACGCACTTTTATTTCATATTCAATTCATAGCCTGCAATAAAAAGTACCAACATTTTAAAATTGAATAAAGGCAGTCGACATAAAATGACATACGGGTAATAAAGCAATTTTTAAAACGCGCCCAATATGGGTGTTTGATGTTTGAAGTAAATTGAATAAAAATCCGTAATTAAATTCCCGAAGCTTAAAAACCCTCTGCGAACACACGCTGGCTTTAATTAATATAATAATAAGGGTTAACAAAGCATAACCAAAACGTACTGTTACAAAAATTTTCAATTTACATAGTAGTCCACAATTTTAATCATCAAAAAACACACAGAAATTCCACTTTATTTCTAGTTTCTAGTTTTAAAGATGATACAGTCCACTAACGGGTAATTTTACTCCGTATTCTTATATTATATTTAAAAAAAAAACCCTCTTGATTTAATTAAATTGAAACACAAAGTAATACACACAAGAAATAATTAATACACTGACTAAAATGTTGTTAGTTTTGTCATTATGTTTATAAAACTGTGAATTTGGCATCACGAATATTCTGTGTACTTCGACTGGTAAATCAAATCAGGTTTACTTTATAACAAATCGACAAAAGAATTGTTGAAACTTTGTTCCACTCCACATGTTTAATCACTTATGAGTCAAGTTTTGCCTTTCAGCATTTAAATACATTCTATCACACGGTTGCAACAGAACTAATACACAATTAACCCTTTGCACTGGTTATACACAATTAATTACAAAAGAAAAGCTGAGAACCTAAAGCTATAATTCAAAAATTTTAATTTTAATTTTAAGCTTACTGATATCTACTTATTTTAAATTGGTAGATGACGATGGGATTTTTAAATAAAATTTGAAAAAATGCTCGAATTTTAATTAAGGTTCATTTTATTCTAAAACAAAAATCATATTTCATAGCTTTTTCATAACATTACGTCACATCAATGCCCACCAAACCTTTCTTTAAAGAATACGACGTATTATTTGAAGAGAAGAGGTTCTCTTATATAATATATTACGTCAATTATACAATACATGCTCTAATATAGTGACTAAATAGTTTTGACTTTAAGTATAACCCCTTCTACCCATAATTCCAAAATCATCGAAATATATAGGACCTCCTCCCACTTCGAAGTGGCATTATAAATCGACGGCCCCTATATTTTATATAATTATGTTACGTCTCTATTGTATAATAAATATGACGCATAGAATAATTGAAGACTTGGGCAAAAGCCTTCCTTAGCATAATGAAAACAGCTTAATAATAACAGCTTGCACTTGCCTTGAATATTAATTTAATAGCACATACATACCGATACCGATCTTTAGAGTAATAATGCTATTCAACGATTTATTATTTTTTACATGAACACAATACGCCAAAAATCGAATACTCGACGGTTAGGTTAGGTCATATTTTATAAATATACCAAAAATATTTAAACTATACTAAATTAGGTGAGATTCCTATTTTTATCCAAACAAATAAATATGTGAATAAAGATTATTTCTGAATATTTCCTTAACAAAAAGCGCCTTTGTCTATAATACATTCTTTCAATAAGCAAATAATATTCAAAGGACAAAAATACATTAGTAAAAACATTTTGTTGTTACGTTGACGTGATAATATATTAATTTATTATTCATTATTTCATAATTCATCATTTTAGAATATTAGAATCACTCTTCTTTTATTACTTAGTAAGTCTGAGATGCCTTTGAAAGGATTTGAAACACGTGTCACAATTAGTAACACAATATATAGAATAATTGAAGTTTTTTTACTTTTAATATGTATAAAACGTTAGTGCCGTGTAATATTAACCATATCCTTATGTTGTTTTACCAATTATTAGCAAATTCACTAATAAATGCCGTTGAATACTTTATTCATGGTTGACGTAAGCACTTCTAATCACTACATATTTAACATTTTTAATGAAAACTTACATTTAATTTGGGCTTAAGGGTTTTTGATGGAAAGACGCAATATTTTTAATAATGAAAACCTATTTTTAAGTACTTTTTTCTCAATATATCGTCAGTTGATAGTGCTCGCGATGAGAGAAACCGATCCTGACCGTGAAACACATTGACGAAGTATTACTTAAAATTATTGATTGAATTGGCATTCACTTGGTAGAACTCCATTATAACACTGTGAAAAAATAGCCATGTATTTTAGTTCTACAAGATTATTTTTAAAACAAATTAAGATATTTCTATCGACATTGCTCAAACCCCTGCAGGGTGCTTCTTTGTTTCCGTAATAGACCATCTCCGTGCCATATGTTAACTTATTGATATAGCCGCCTTTTTAGTTTCATTTACAATTTTCAGTTTTATTGCGAGCAAGAAACAAGCTAGGTTGTTAAAACAGGAGAAAAGATGTATTGTGTACCTTTTCTACATAGCTATATATAGATGAGAAAATGTTCGTTTAAGCATAGTTCTGACGATGGCGTGAGCCGAAATAGCTATCAACTATTTTTTTTTTAATAATTTTGTATAACCAAAATAAAAAAAATATTTTTTCTCCGTGTTATAATGGAGTTATATCAAGTGAATGTCAATTCAATCTATAAATTTAAATTGTTTGCTTGTCTTTTTCATCGTCTGACGATGGCGTGAGCCGAAATAGCTATCAACTATATTTGTTAAAAATAATTGTGTAGAACTAAAATATATTGCTATTTTTTTACCGTGTTACTTAAAATTGCCTTGTTTTTATTTAAATATCATGTCTTTCCACCAAGAAGAGACAGCTAACACTTTAAAAGTAAAAATTTTAACATTCAACAGGATAAAATTCTCGTACGATTTTAATTGTAGGAAAATCTTTAACTATTCTGAATTACAGAAAAATAACACAATGAAATAGGTGCGTTGTTATACTAACTAAAAAAAATATCCCGAAAACATAAAATGACGAAAAAATTACTCAAATCACATTAGAATTAAACCAACTATATCTTTATTTTATACTCAATCATTCCTTATAATACTTCTGACTGCTTACGTCTAAATTGTTAAGACGGCTGATTGTAGTGTGTTGAATATTGAATAATCAAAAATATAATACAATAATATTTATGTCCCATAAAAACTTTCGTGTGCAAGTCAAAACGTTGCCCGATGTGTTCTGGTAATCTATCTCCACAAGATTGTTTCAACACCAACATTATCCAGTAAATATTTCACAACTCAACAGTTTTAACAAAAAACTTTCCTAAATGTTTTTACAATTTATTAATGCATTATATATTTCTTAGTAAATTATTATATGAAAACATTACCAAGAATTTATTTTCACTTCTTATGTCATAATAATTTTGATAAGAAATATCTAAAAATAAATATAGAAAAATAAACATTCACTGTACATAAATCAACCGTGTACAGTGCTCTACATAACTAAGAATAGCTTATATTGTTTAATCTACGTGCTGTATTGTTCGAACATATAATAGAGAAAATATTATATATCGAAATAATTATGTTGTTTTTTTATGACACATTCCACTTAATAAATTTGGGTTGTTTTCCTTGTTTGCTTTTGGAAATACTGTAAGTCTTGCTTGAAGACACTTGCGACTAAATGACTGTTTTATTATTAAGAAAGATTGATATATCAGTGCAATCAAATATTTAAATATTGATCGGTAACGAAGCGAAAGGAAAAAACCGTACCATTTGATTAAAAAAATATAATGAGCAAAGTATTCTTTAATGAAATAAAATTCAATCAATATTCATATTCGCAAATATATATGTTACATGATATTGGGCTATGTTTTTTAACACGATCTTCGTAACATTCAGTCATCGGTTGGTTTCTAAAATAGTTTTTAGAAGACATTTTGTTATTTAATTACATCTTTGTCTGAGCAACAAAGCGTCACGATCTTAATTTATTGTGCTTGGTAATTTTTAGCACAATAGGTCAAGATTTTCTGTTATGGCAACAAATGATTTAAGGTTAAGTTCAAACATAGCCGACATCTGAGCAGAGAATTCAATGTTACCATAAAACTCGGTTACATTTAAACGCAAATGTAAACCGCCTACACTAAAAGATTTATCTTTCCGTTGCACTGAATGTCATAAACCGTTTCCTTATATCCCAATAAAATTAAATTTCTTAACAGATTTATGAAGATGTTTATATGACACTATTTTTTAAACCACGTACGCTTCCAATGTAACGCTTATAGACTCCTAATGATACTCATTTCAAAAGACATTTTATATAGAAGAGCTACAAATCATTCAGCTGTTTAACTTCTTTTCATTCGAAATGACTTACGATTAAGAGATAGCACTAGAATAGGAACAAAGGTTTTGGAACCGCTTTCTCTATACCTCTCCACGTTAACTACAACAAAAAACAATCAGCTGATTTTAAATATAGCAGCATTTTTTGTCACTTAGTATAAGCACATCCAAAACATGATGAGATTATATGCAGTATTTTAAAAAAATCAATAAAAAAAAAGCTCTCCACATCTGTACAATGTTAGTACTTAACATAAACACAAGTCACTTTAAAGGTGTTAACTGTCACCTTTTGATAGAAAGACATGATATCTTAAATGATAAAAACACATTTCTTTATACTTATTTTCACATTTTTTTTCTATACCTGCTACCTTTAACTCATTTTTTTGTACAAATAGACTTGTTTGTAAATTGTATTATCAATCAGTGAATAATGCTTGCGATGAACGAAACCGGTCCTGATTAAAAAATAATTGTGTTAAACTATAAATGTGTTTCCACTATTTTAAAATGAACAAAAGTATTGAAAAAAATGTTATTACTGGAAAAAAAATTAATTATAATTTATGATAACGACTGAAATTTTATTGATGTAATTTTGATATCAAAATTTTAATTTTAAATCTTTGTACATTTCCACATTTCGACATCTTCATGCATTCCATTACATGGATGCACTAGAACTGATATATAGTAAATAGTTTTCATTGCTCATATATATGCGAAAGTACATTTACATTTTACAGTAATTTGATATTAAAATTCCATCAAGCACTGTCAATTAATATCGTTAATTATATCAAATAATCTAGCTACGAATATCTCCCAACTACAATAAATAGTGCTTTAGAATCAATTGTTTAAGGATCTATAAAGACTGAGTGAAAGCTTTAAAAAGCTTTGCAATTTTGGACAGAAATTCATAATTTTAGACGTGTATTAAAAGGATAATAGGATCAGCTCTATTTCACGAAAAAATTGCATTTATAAAAGAATCGCTTAAAAAATTATTTTGCAATTAGACTGGTAAACTTGTTCTATTAATTATTGTATTTTTATACAATTTTACAGTTTAGTTAAGTTTTTCACTGTTGATCCGATTTTTGATTATCAACATCTTTACATATTATATCAATTCATTGAACTGAGAAATGAGCGAATGAATAATGATTATATTTTAATGGCGATAAATTATATATAAACATTTAATTTTAGTCGTCAAGGTTTGAGAACACCATACATCAAACAACAAGTCATTCTATGCCACGCTTGTTTTTTTTGAAACTATTTACACAGTATTTCAAGCAAAGTTAAAACCGATTCGTTTTATCTGATGCAAGTGCAAAGTCGTTTATTTTTACTACAAAAAGATCTTATCGTTAACAGATAACAATATGCAATATCACAGTTCACTTGTTCGATACAAGTTATCAATGGAAAGTTAATGTACAATTATAAAACTAAATTCACAATTTGATGAAATTGATGTTATGTATGAACAGGAAATAAATACAATTAAAATATCCTGTTATTTTATCAATTAATTAGATCACATGCAATCGTTAGTATTGACCACAAAAACTCATTCAAAATCGACGTTTGTTTTCGTTTTTATATAATACAATATATATATGTCGATTTATGAATAGGAACTAAGTACTGTTTTCCGATTTAACCAAATTATCAAAATGAAATTATATTTTTATTTATTACTTCTTAAAACTAAAATTTTTGACACGACACACATCAAGTATGAGATAAACCAGAAAACGAAGACATCATAATCCCATATATAGGAAAATACACGCTAGAGCTAAAAATTAATATCAGATATATAAAAATGTTCTTTTAGAGGTATCGAACTTTAAATTGGCAACACTTTTTTAACTGGCGGCCATTTTGTCAGCTGTCAAGTGATTTATGGTTAGTTTGGTTTGGCATTTAAAAATGAATGGACTGACGCCTGAACAACGCTTCCAAATTTACATTATTTTTAAGGTGTCAACCGTTCCTCCTTGATGAAAAGGCGTGATATTTTAAATTATAAAAACAAATTTTAGTACTATTTTCACAAAACATTTTTGATCAGGACAAGTTTCGCCCATCATAAACAATATCAACTGATAATATACAAATAACAAACTTTCTCGTAGATATGCGAATTTTTATGATATTGACTAAAGGTGCTTGATTGAATTTCAATATCAAATTTGAATTGTTACAACTTTGTACGATTCCACATATTTTGTCACTAACGACCCGGATTTCACCATTCGGCATCTTCAGACATTCTATCACACGGATGCAACAGAACTGACGTACAAACATGACATTAGTGACAAAACATGTGGAATCGTACAAAGTTGTAACAAATCAAATATTCTAGTATCTTTCGAAAATTATACAAATCAGTTTGAAAACGTTTTTCATGGAATAAAATAACAATAAAAAAGCAAAGATCTGTCCTGTATACACATAACGTATACAAAAACTATTCATAAACGTTCTTTAGATGTGCTTTAGAGTTGAAAGAGTGACATGTGTTAAAACAATCAAGTCGATATAACACTCATCATAAAACACCCCCACTGAACAAATACCGTTTTTAATTTTAAACAGGTGACATCGAGATGCTATCTTATTTTTCGAATAGCTTATTATTTCAGTATGTCCAAACAACTTAAATAGATAACAAAGTTTCATGAATAATAATAAATATACCATCACACAGGAAGTTAATGGATATTGTTATTAGAAGTCGGCTATTTTGTTTAGTGGTAAGAATTTCCTTCTAGCGATTAGGTGGTCTAGATTCAAGATCCGGCAAGTTCAAAACCAAAATTATTGCAATGCAGATTATACAATTTCAGAACAATATTCTGATAAGGGCGTCAGTTTGACGGTTTATTTTTTAAATTTATATTTGTGTTTATGTGATGGGACTTATTTTAGCGTTGAATGAATCACCACAGAGTTTAAAGAATTTAATAGTTTTAAATACTTCTTATTGTCTGGAATAAGTTATAAATTAAAAATTAAAATTTAGTTTTTGAGCAATTGACAGTGTGCGAAAAGTGTGACGTATGTACAAAAAATGTGTTGTTTTTATTTTTAAATGTTTGCTATAAAATCCGTCTACAATGCTCTCGTGTTATTTTAATAATAAAAGGATAGAGTTAGAAAAATGTATGTTATTAATAAAGCACTTTTATCTAAGTAACAAAAATATTCATCGGTATTCCGAAGAACAATTACAAATCAAATGATTTGTGTGTTGGCCAATCGACTACAGATCCGCACAATATTTATTACTTATACAATATAAATGTTTGTAAATTAAGTCGCCTAACTGTTTTTTTCAGTGATAATACAAATAATTTATGATATCGACTGAAGGTGCTTGATGGAATTTCAATATCAAATCTGAATTGTTACAACCTATACGAAACGACCTGGTTTTCGCATTTCGGAATCTTCATGCATTCACAGCATCAACTGATCAATTCTGTTTCATCCGTGTGATGGAATGCCTCAAGATGCCGAAGGGCGAAACCCGGGTCGTTTCGTACAAAGTTGAAACAATTCAAATTTGATTTTGAAATTGCATCAAGCACCTTCAGTCGATATCATAAAAAAATGATTATTATTTGTTGTAAAACCCCTTTTCAAGAATGACTCAGTAATAAGATTAACCGTTAATGAAAATTATCATAGGCAATTGTGTAAATTGTTAATTAAGATTAATATTATTAAATTTGTTTTAGCTGACATTTAGTCCTTGTCTTGGGGGTCTGTGTTTTCCTGTAATTAATGTCTTTGGTATATACACGATACTAACTGTATATTGTGCATCAGTTCTGTTGCATCCGTGTGATAGAATTCCTGAAGATGCCGAAAGGCCAAACCCGGGTCGTTAGTAACAGCGCCTGTGGAATCGTACAAAGTTGCGACGATTGAAATGCGAATGTGGAAATGCTTATAGGGAGGATTTTTTTTATATCAGGCCGTCTTCTAATAGTAATTTTTACAATTTCATTATATTGTGAAACTATCGGAAAAGTTATTAAAAACATTCATTTCTTCAAATCACATTATGAATGAAACTCGATTATACAAGTGCATCGCGCAACTTGACATCATTTTATTGAACAACGTACTTATTTCATTAATGCCTCGCATATACATTTGATATGGTCTTTATTGAACGTGTCCAAATTCATTTATAAAGAAAACGCGTGTCGCATCTTAAATGCGATTGTTTCACGAGTACCGTACAGCCATCAAATATAATATGTGACGGGACTAATTTTGAGCCCGAAACTGCTCGTCTTTGAATTTGTTCAGGTGAACCGGTCTGATATGGCAATCTGACGATGAATAATTCGTAAATTGCCCAATGTAATTGGCTTACCAAATCTGTCCACATAAGAACGTGCGAGTGTTGTGTAAAGCCGCTAGAGTCTGACCAATATTGGTATATTTGTGGAGAAAAAAGATAAAATTCATGGCAATCTCTACGGAAACTTTAAAACTACTAACACAATAAATGTGGATTTTTGTATTTGTTGAATGAAATGATTAAACGATGTTTTGCTCGTTCAGCAAACAATGTGTTATATAAATAAGAAATTATTGAGTCCAACATAAAATATTATAACATTTAGAACTGCAACTACAATATTGTGTTTTAAATAATAAAAACACATTTTTTTAGTACTTATTTCCACAATATATTTTTTGATCAGGACCGGTTTCATCAGCATTATCAACTGATGATCAGTTGATAATGCTCGCGATGAGCGAAACCGGTCCTGATCAAAAAATATATTGTGGAAATAAGTACTAAAAAATGTGTTTTTATTATTTAAAATATAATGCCTTTCCATCAAGAAGTGACAGTTAACACCTTCAAAGTGACAATATTGTGTGTTCCGATAGTGTTACGAGACCCAAATACTTGCTTATTATGATCTTATTACAAAACATTGACAGTAAAACAATCTTGATTTTACTGTTATCATTTCGACAAAAAAAATTGATAGAATTTGGAATTCAATATATATATTTAGCATTATTTTGCTGTATCGTATTAAACTGACTTAGTTTTTTCAGTTGAGTATTTTGTACGACTTAGTAAGTTCTTGTTAATGAAATTAGTTCTTTTAGAGTTGTTGTACATATACCAATAATATTTAATAATTCTTGTATTGTTACATAAATAATTTTTTGCATACTCTTTATTACAATCCATATTTTCCAGCGTATTTTTTCCCTGCAACATTACCTAAATGACATTTAATAACGGATCATCTCATAAATTATCTTTTTCGTTTATTAAATATCTTGTAATATTTTCTTCTTTTCATACATGTAATATATATTTTTTTTGTATGCTTACGACGAGAAAAACTAATTCTCAATAATTAACCGGTGCTTTGTTTCAGTTGGGTAGAGCTTCACTGAAAGTTCTACAAACCTAATTCGACGAACATCTTCGGCCTGATGTTCTCCTGCCACACAGCATAGCACCAAGTCGCGGAGATCAGCAGCACCAATAGGCTCCTGTACATCAACATCATTAACTTTGACGACTCCATCATTGGAGTGTAATTTACTTAATGCACTTAAAAAACTCCCAAAGACACTTTCATATAAATAGACTTGCCACCCACGACACGAGTGGAATTAAACTGCTACACATGGCTACATATCAGCTCTTATAGATTTTTTTTTCACACTGACAACACAGGAATAATTACATCTGTTTACCAACGACAGTTTTATTCTTCAGTTCACTTATATTTTATATATAACTGCGTAATGGAAAATGCAGTGTATTTATAATTGTGAATAAAATATACACTCGACTGTGCTATATTCTATTTTAAACTTTCTCACTCAAACGTCATAAAAAACAACTCAATGGCATGTTGCTTTGACGAATTAAAAGTTTATTAGGTTTTGCGTTTTATTCAATCAAAATAATTAAAGTATGAACGAAAACAGTTGATATAAGTGTCAACTGTGTGCACTGTGTTGTTTTTAAACTTTTTAATTTATCCAACGTATACAATCCCGCTGAACACTTATATTGTTGACTCCTGTCAAAGGTTATTAGCGTCGAATACGGCTGTGAAGATCATGAGTGATTTCGGTGTCTTGGTCAGTCGCTATGCGGCAAACTGCGGCTAGATTTTTATCCTTCAATTCAAAACACTCAAATAAAACGAAACAATTGTATGTAATCATTCGTTGAATTCACAACTCGATCGATAAAAATATTACACTGATTGAAAAAATCTATGTTTAAAATAAAATACTCTGTTTTGTGTTTGTACAATTTCCAAGCGGAATCTGTTTGGGGTTGAATAAATAGTGTTGTATTTTTATAGGAAATAAACAAAAGCACACTTGAATAGAAGTATATACCGTACGTTTAATGTTATTTTAGTATTATTTACCATTTACACTCTGTTTGACAGTATTGTATTATGATGCGTTCAATTAAACGTGAAAGTAACACTAAATCACTGAAATACATTTAACAACTGCGGAAATTTCATTCCTCGCAGTGGCTATCTGCGATTTTTCGACACTTAAAAAGCACAGCGAAAATTTTACGAATGTTCGCAACGACGTCGTTCGTGGGGCGCTTTTTCAAATACGCGACGCGCCGTGTTGACCGGAAGGCCGCGCGGCGTAGACTGACTGGAGTGAAGTTAGCGGGGAGTGACGACTTCCGAGCGAGGGCGCCTCGTGCGCGCGCAGCCGGCCCAAAGCAGGGTGAGGCCCTCACCCCGCGCCCCTGACCCTTCTTCGTGTGAATGCGGCCATTGCACTTGCAGACCGAATGCGGGCGAAGGGACCCGCTGGCCGAGGAAGGGGGAGCTAGCTGCACCTAAAAAAAAACAATCATAAGAGACATATTTCTTATCATTGTATTGTGTGACACTGTCGTTATTATTTTGTGAGTATGGCTTAGTTGATTGCTATGCGTGTGGGTTTATCAATGAATAGTAGTATTTTCTCAACAGTCATAAATCATCTCTAAGCTTGAATTAATTCTTAACTTTTATTCCATATTTCAACATTGATATGCCAGTTATCAACCGCAATCAATTAGCAGTTCAAGAAACGTTTGATAAACAAACGAAGCAAAGTGCTCTGACCTCTAAGATAAAAACAATTTGATAATGTTACAAGAAGACGCCTGGTAATGTGCATAAACAAAATTATCAAACTATTTAAACAATAAAATACAATGCTTAGAAATATTTCCAATTTTTTATATTGACAGGATCTTATAGCGAATATTATTATATTATTTAGCTATTTATTAAAAATACAGCAAGTTTATGATATCGACTGAAGGTGCTTGATGGAATTTCAATATCAAATTTGAATTGTTACAATTTAATACAGCAAGTGTTTATATATGCATATAAATAGCATTATTTTAATTTATATTTTATCACTTTAAATGGATTCGGTTGACAATGACTGCAATAAGCAAAACCAGTACCGATCTTAATAATATAAGTTGTTTAAATATTGTAGTATTAAATATCGTGTTAATGTAATGCTTTTCTGTCTGCCAAAAGAGATGCCAATGGTAAGAGCATTAACAATATCAACAGTACTGCTTCGTCTATCAACATAATCCACACGTGGACGAGATAAAGTTCATGCGAATACTATTTTTTAATTGATTGAATTGGCATTTAACTAGATATCAACTATCACAAAGGATTCTTAACCGGTTAACTGCCAGCAGGTAATGTATGGCGGTACCCAGCACGCCGCGAATTTTACGACAAAAATAAAACCTTCTAAACATATCGTTATTGAAAGTTTAATAAAGTTTACTTATAAAACTTACCAAATAAATGAAGAGCGCGCCACTCGTGCTGTCATTTATCCGTAATCATACATACATTTGTACATTTTAAATAATTGATTTTATTTAGTAAAAGCCCATTCAAAACGGCGCATCTTAAGATGTAATTTTTGTATCAGCGGCGCTCCGTTCACAGAAAATTATGCGTCTTAAGACGCTTTTGGCAGTTAACCGGTTAACGAACAAACTAAGATATGTCGATCACCATTGCTTAACCCGCTACGGGGGGCTGTTTTGTTTCCATAATGGACCATTTCCGTGCCATATGTAAACTTATTGATATAGCCATCTTTTTAATATAAATATTTTTGACCTTCCAATAATCTTATCATTTTTATTTTTTCATATACGTTACAAACTTAATACACTAACCCATATCCAAAAAGGTGTATAAAAAGCATCCTTATTTTTGCTTTGAATGTGTAGATCAAAACCGGATTTATAGTATTTATCCTTGATTCTATATATATAAATGATTCAAGATCGAAACCCGTTTTTACAAAGACAATATATGTTATTTGAAGTTTTATCCTCCATTCATTAATTCGTTATTTATCCAACGAATCGTAAAGGCTTAAATTTTAATGTTCTGCGCATATTTTTTATAACATTAATTTTTAAGTTATATTGCCACAATCAACGATTTTAAAAGTGCAATAATTTGTTCAAAATAATTCATCATACTATTTCAAAGAGTAAATATCAATTTAATAAGTTATTTAAATGATTTTTATCGATTAATAACGAGGTTTATTTATGATCAAATGTCGTAAATTTAAATTATTGTTACAACTTTTACTTTGAAGAATAAAGTTTTTCCTGACTCGGTCATTGATATTTTTGCTGTTGTTTATTGTTGCAATAAGAAGAGTCTTGAAATAAAGGCAGGTAAACCAAAAAGTTTAAAATGAATGAGCAAAAAGTAGAGAAATACAAATATGTGTTAATTTATCTATTCTCTTATCTTAAGAGTTTTGCTTTGGTGATTGGGTGGTCGGTATTTAAGTTGCGAGAAAAGTAATAGATATTATATTTTTGTGATTTTAGACATAGGTATATGTGATGTCGTGCTTAACATTAACTATTTTTCAATTTTAAATATTTATCGCAATTGCATCAGCTGTAATGACCAACATTTATAAGTAAATAAAGTTACAGTAATGAAAAAATATTACATAATTAATTATCGCAAATAAACTAACATTATTTTGAGTATTGAATAATCGAATAATATATTTCTAAGTTCGATGCTTTATTTTGAAAGGTTCACTTCATTACATATATTTCAATTCAAGTTTAATATTGCCTACCATGTTTGTCCAAAATTCCATCGAACGTCATTTTAATGATTTTTTTTATATTGAATATTTGGCGCAATAGCATCTGCTGTAATGCCCTACATTTATAAGTAAACAAAGATAATGTAATAAAAAATATTATGACATTAATTATCGCAAATCAACCACCTTTTATTTTCAGTATTGAATAACCGAATAAAATATTTCTAAGTTAAATGCTTTATTTGTGAAAGTTTACTTCTTTACATATATGTATTCCTATTCAAGCTTAATATTGCCTACCATGTTTGTCAGCTTTGTGTAACCACAAAAGCTTAAATAATACTCAACAAAAATGCTAATCTTATACGTCAATCGTTATCACTTCCTCTACTACAATAAACATCATTTTAAAACCGGTGAAAAACTTCCATTGATAAAATCCGTCGATGTAAAGTCGTGATAAAATCTCGTATTGCATTGGAACTTTAAAGATTCGTGTAAAAAGTAAAAAGGTGTAAGTCAAAGCTCTCCAGACGCGGCTGGCATCTTTCGAACGACTTGCTGAACAAAGGAGGAGCTTTTATATCCCACGTTTCAATAGTTGAGTGAGATGAGTATTAACATTTAATATAGGTTATTAAAATTAATTTTTGTTGTATAAATTTGAGCTACCTCATTTAAATATACTCTTTCTAAATATTGATTGTATGCGTCAACTTGTCTCTCATGATTACTGCACAAGTTTACTAGTAAAATCTTGGTATTATGATTAAATTATTTTAAAATATATAACATGCATAACTGTGATGGAAACTTTATAAAAATGATTGATAAATTTAAAAAAATGTTTCAAAATATTTTCATGTGCCATAAAATTTTGGATAAAGTATTTTTTTATTTACAGAAGATGCTACAATTTGAGTGGATAATCTATTATTGCGACAATACAACTTTCGTCGCTCGAAATGGGGGTGCTCGTCGCTCTAAATGTTCGGAGGGCTTATTAATTGCTTTATAAAAATTGCTTATGATCACTAGCTTAAAGGAAGCTACAATTTACTGGAAACATTTGACGAGATAAAAATAAATTTGACGGAAATCTTTCAAATAAAACAATTTTACAAAGGAAATAAATGACTTCGCTACTCTTCCTATTGTTTTACTTATTTTATAAAAAATAACTATAGAAAGTGATATTATTTTATATGGTAATAATATGAAATATTTTTTCAGAAAATATATGTGAAGATATCATATTTTAACACGATGAAAAAAATAACAATATTTCTAACAAATGAATGCCAATTCAATCAATAAATATCCTATTTTATTAAATTAAGTTATTCCTGGTATCCATCGGGTATTAAAAAGAAACTCCATTTTGAGTTTTTCATTTTGGCAATGTAATTTTTAAAAAATACATATCATCACTCACTTTTGGTTTCTATAGCTATAAAATCGGTAACTGGCATCACGATATGGGTCAAACTTGCTGAATAGCTTCAATGCGGAACAATTAACAGCATCTGGCGGCAACTTGCGGAAGTATAACTGACATCGATAGAATCTATTTGATAATTTCAACATAATAACAACAACAATAATAATATTACATGTTATACAATATATTTACGGGAACAAGAATATTCGCTGTAGGAATATTTTTGAGTTCTGGCCTCTGGGGATAATTAGCTTTGAACCTAACGAACTACAAATCGTATATTTGCGAGTATAGCAAAGAGACAAACTAGCAGTGAATTTAATCAAACCAATTATGAATCACGGCATACACATGTAAGACTCTAATGAACATAATATACATAGGTCCTAGGCCAATGGTGTCTAACCTTTTGATCATTGTGAGCTATTTTTTTTATTTTAAATATGTTTGGGATCGACTTCTAATAAGATTCTTATGGACAATTAATTGGTATTTAATATAATTCTGAGAACCGTACTTAAACAATAGAGAGACTGCATGACGGTCTCCTTTATTTTCACTATTTGTTAATTCCCTACAATTGCTAATAATTACGTATCACGGAGCCAACTGATTCTTCTTTCGGGGTCAATTTTTATAATATTATAATTGTAAGAAATCCAAGAATTTTTTTTTTTAATGTGTTTCGGGATCGACCAAATTTTGGCTCACAATCGACCCGTTGAACACCCATGACAAAGGCCAAAGTGTTCGCTTAAAAACACGGTGCAGTTCAATTGATCAAAAATCATAACAAAGCATGTATATAGTACGATAAGAATAGCTATTTTGGACACCATGGTAAGGGCTGCAACGTTTAATAGTTTTAGTAAATACAGGAATAATTTTCATACCGTATAGTTGAACAGTATGACTGAAGATGCCGAAAGGCGTAACTCGGGCCGTCAGTGAAAAAACACCTTGAATCGTACAATATTGAAATTTTATATCGAAATCTCATCAAGTACCATTTTATCAGTTGGTTTACATCTAGTTTGAATCTACTAACAAACTGATGTTCAATTCTTATGCAGTGAATGTAATAGAAACGTGTTTTCTTTTTATCTTTCTGCTTTTATATAAACATTTTTTCAATACCTGTGGAGTGGAAGTTGTGAAATACGAGCGTCTCCAAATTCTATTTAACAAGACGATTTTGCAAAATATTACAGTAAATAATTTGCCAGATTTGTTCGTTAATCTTTAATCTAATGTACAAAAATAGGATAAGTTGATAAAACCCTGACATAATGAAACTTTTTTATTTCAAGAGGTGTTTTGTTGATCAAATTCGGAGTAGGAGTCGAAGTCGCATTTTTTGAACGAGTCCACAGCTATGATTATTTCCGACCTCTGTATACTAGTGGTAAGAGCTTTATTTATGAATCAGGTGTCATTTTTGGTATTTTGAACGTAAATTTTATGAGTCTTTTCCTCTCAACTTTATCTTGAAAAAATATACGTATCGATTTTTATTTCACTAACACTGTATATTACAAATTACTTATGACCTTGGATTTTCATATTTAAAAAATTAAAATATCTTTGAAATATTCGAATATTAAAAATATGTACATACAAATTTTCGGAATCTTCATTTGCGGCGAATAGCATTTAGAATCCAACTATGTATATTTGTACATATAAAAATGGACGTTGTTTGTGTGAATGTTCTTTATGTATTGCTATATTTTTGAATCTTTCAAAATATTTTCATTCCACTCTTGCGAAGATTACCATTAAAACCATTAAAAAAACTTTTATAAAACTATCAACCATTTCATACTTTGAAAATAACATTTCGCATACTGTCAATTGAGCTTAATCTAAATTTGATTTAGAAATTAACTTTTCACTGAATGAAAACTTCCTTTTTAGTTCTATTACAACTAGAATTGAGTAAAATAGTAGAAAATCGACCCGCCGGTGGATCGTTAGCTTTATACGTATTAAAAGTATTCACAGAAATCGATTACTTTGAATCTAATCAAAAACAATTGGTACCTAAGTAACATCTTCGCAAAACTGTCACACTTGAGGTTATAAATTTCTAATGCCATTTTGTAAGCCATTGATTGTAGCGAGTAGTACAGTTTTAGTAGTTCACTTTGATTGAGTGTCATTGCAACGCATGTCGGATACTCGTTAGTACATATGTGTGTAAAAATTAATATTTCTACATTTGTTTGTCTCGTATGCGTTCATATACCATTCATCCAATTGGAATGAAACTTTATTGGGTATTTGTGTACACTTCTGGAAACGCTTCTAAATTAGAACAACCATTATACTAGGACTGGCTTAGCTCACCGCAAGCACTATCAACTGATACAATATAAATTAAATCAATGCAGCTTATGTACATTTCTTATTTATTTATTACCCGGTATAAAAAAACAAATGTATCAATCACAATATATGCATGTATAAAAAAAAAAAAAATGTGGCTACAAGCGTGTGAAATTTATTTACAAAATACACGCTTCCCAAATGGACAGTTTTATGTGACATGCTCACGCGTCGGAAAACCTTCTGATTTATTCGTGTACGCATTAACGGAAAAATAAAAGTACTATTTTTTCAAAAGCACTTTAATACACAGAATTAAAATAAAATACCTTCTTTCTTTGAGTGGTATAGCAACGCTTGATGAGTACTCGCAAGCTATATTCATAAACTGCAAGATGGCTTGTTAATTTATATTAATGACTTAAAGATATGGTTAAATACAATCCATTTCGCATTGCCGATGAAGTTAACAGTTATGTTCGCCAGTGTTCAAACAAGGATTGATTGATCTTTCATAATGATACGGGATGATTAACTTCCCCCTTTAACAGAAATTTACGCGGCGGTAGTTTACTTGAAGGAGTGGTAGAGCGGAGGGTGTCTAGGGGATGTATCGATAGAGAGAAGCGCCGAAGAGAAGCAAAGGGATGCGATAGAAGTGTTTAAAAATAGGGTTTTGAAAACGTTTTAGTTTTTCGCTATTCGAAATTAATTTTTAACGAGTACGTATAATTCAAATATATTCCATTACAATAGAAAATAAAATATATCATACACATATAATTCTCAAATAATTAAAATTGCTGATTGATTGAATTGGCATTCACTTGGTAGAACTCCATTATAACACTGTGAAAAAATAGCAATGTATTTTAGTTCTACAAGATTATTTTTAAAACAAATTAAGATATGTCTATCGCCATTGCTCAACCCCCTGCAGGGTGCTTCTTTTTTCCGTAATAGACCATTTCCGTGCCATATGTTAACTTATTGATATAGCCGCCTTTTTAGTTTCATTTACAATTTCTAGTTTGATTGCGAGCAAGAAACAAGCTAGGTTGTTAAAACAGGAGAGAAGATGTATTGTTTACCTTTTCTACATAGCTATATATATAGATAAGCAAATGTTCGTTTCAGCATAGTTCTGACGATGGCGTGAGCCGAAATAGCTATCAACTATTTTTTTTAAATAATTTTGTACAACTAAAATAAAAAAAAAAAAAATTCTCCGTGTTATAATGGAGTTATATCAAGTGAATGCCTATTTAATCAATAAATTTAAATTGTTTGCTTGTGTCTTTTTACTTATCTGGCATATAATTACATTACTGGCCAATGAAAGATTGTAAAAATAGCTAATTTTATATAATATTTAATGTCACTAACAGAAATCAATTAATGAGAGTAAATAACGAAATCAATTGATACTTGATAAATAATCGTAACAACTTGCATGTTCTATGATCGTAAATATTTACAGATGTTGACTGTAACAATATATGCATGACCTCAAAACCTACTGTATAACACACTAATATCTCGAATACAGAATAGCAAATATTCATTTCTGAAATTTCTTTCAAAACTGGAGAAGAACTGGTTGGAGAAATATTTTATCAGTGAATTTATTTTAGACCTAAATATTTTTTTACAAATACTTAAATCATTGTAATATAGTGATATAAATAAAATCGATTTAAGTGTATTTTAACTAAAAAAAAACATTGAGATACGCATAGATTGTATGCATTCACATTGCCACAAGATCTTGTAATCGCCGATAATTCTAACAGTACATATCCGTCTTATATATTATAGAACTATTAAAAAAAACTTATCCTTGTATAAATTATAAGTTTTTATGTCTGTGCTTAATTAATTCACTTGAAAAAAATATATTTACCATACCTTTTCGCATAGAGATATCATTCATTCTAGATTTAAAGCCTAATTAATCCGGTCACTACTAGTATAAGAGCTGTACGACATCTTTGACTACTGATAGATCATCAACGGTAATTTAGATAAAGAACAACCAACATTACAAAAGTGTAGAAAAAAACAAAACTTTACCACTGTCCAGTATGAAGACTAAAATATTGCTACAAAAATCTATTTAACAATTATTCAGTTTAATTTATTTAAAATGTCAATAATGCAGGCTGTAATATTACCACGTGTTCTTAATCTATTTATTGAATTGGCATTTACTTGGTAGAATTCCATTACAACACGGTGAAAAAATAGCAATTTATTTTAGTTCTACAATTTTTTTAAAGATATAGTTGATAGCTATTTCGGCTCACGCCATCGTCAGAGCTATTTGACGTTGTGGAACTGACGATGACGTGAGCCGGAATAGCTATCAACTAAATCTTAGCTAAAAGCTTAAAGCTATTTTTTCGCCGTGTTATTCCTAATCTAACTGTTACAAATGTAATTGTTTACGGATATTTTAAAATGTGTGATAAGATCGGTTTTGTTTTTAATAGTTTTGTTCTTAATATTAAATATAGCCTTGTAATATGAATTCGTATCAAAAAGTAATAATAGAAACGGCTTGAGTTGCACCCTTGATATTCTACAGATATTGCCTATCGTCAATGAAACGATAAGCTATCTGCAATAGCAAATATCGCTTCATCTCAACTGGAGAGTGGCTCTGCGTTTACATCGAGAATTGCTATGTAGGTACTTGTGAATGTCTACTGTTCGCTACTTGCCCCACTATACTATTAATACGTGGAACGCCACTGTGGCTATTGTGTTGAGATGGTGGTTATTGGGTCGATCGATACAATGTGTAGACATTGGGAATATTTACTTACGCTATAGGCAAACGGTGCACAAAAAGGATATTTATGAAATCAGCTGCACATCAGTTCAACATCAATAAAAATCAATAAATTCAGAGTTGTTGAAATGCGTTGCACCGAGACTGGGTAATCCAAAACACACTACTCAATAAACTAAGTCACTTTTTAATATTTAAAGTTTTATTGTTATATAAAATGAGTCATAGGAATTCAACAAAACCCAAATATAAAACCACTCCAAAGTAAATATTTTAATAAAAATGACCTTTTTTTAAAATCTTGAATTAAAATTATTAATACCAAAGTTAAATTGGGTATCAGGATTATTCTAACGATTATATTTGCCGACAAACTTATCAAAAATCATATTAAGTATTTGCAGAAAAAAATTACAAATGGAGAACATTTTCTTTGAATTAAGTTATGTATGAACGTTGAAATTTTTGCCAAAATATATTTTTGATGAAAATAGGTATATATACTTGTTTTAGAAATTAACAAATTAGGTCTAACGATACGTTTCGAAGAGAAAAAACACGTGTTACAGTAAATAACATTGTAAGTAGCGTCGTAAAATTAGCAAGCTTATATATAAATTGATTTGTAGAAGAAGTGACAAATAATTATTTTTCAATTAATTAATTAACTTATTTTGATTAACATAAGATAATTCATTTATATATTCAAAATCATACAAAATTTCAACAAACCAAATTTAATATTGAAATCCCATCAACCACCTTCAGTCGATATCATAAATTATTTGTAGAATTAAATGCTTTGATATTTACTTAGATTACATCGATATAAAAATAATAGCGAGTTTCAAAGATTGTAAATTGGCATAAAACGTCTTAAATGGATCTTTATATTTGTTTCTATTATAATATAATAGCTCATTGGTAAATAACGTTAATACATTAGCTATTAACGTAATATTGCGTTGGTGTATTTTCCAAGAACCACATTGAAGGAAAGATTTTCCTGTCTGGTTTTGCGGAAAACGCTTCCTGCGGGGGCTATAATCTTAGAATCTGGAAGATTTGTGTGCTTGTATCAACCAAATTACCGTTAAATTCTAAGCTTATTATGTTTTCTAGCCGTTTCTAGAAATAGATATTTCTAGGCTTAATTTATGCTTTTAGAGGACGACCATGGTTTCAATGTGACCTTGGTAAATTAATTTGTCGGTCATTGAAAATACATTGTACCATATGAGGTGCTTGACCATTTGCATATGGCGAGGAACGAGGATTGTAGCTAGTATTTTTGTTGATTGAATTGGCATTCACTTGGTAGAACTCCATTATAACACGGTGAAAAAATAGCAATGTATTTTAGTTCTACAAAATTATTTTTAACAAATATAGTTGATAGCTAGAAGAAGAACTATAGTTCTGACGATGGCGTGAGCCGAAATAGCTATCAACTATATTTGTTAAAAATAATTTTGTAGAACTAAAATACATTGCTATTTTTTCACCGTGTTAGTATTTTTGTGTATAGCTTACATATTTTCAGAACCTTTAATTTTTTTAAGTATTTTTACATACATATAATGATCAATATAGTGCGTTTTTCAGTTGAAACATTAAAAATACTAGATTTAAATTTGGCACAACTCAAATTAACATAGTTTTTTTAAAATTATTTCTATCTTAAATCGTACAAAAATATTTTTTATATTTAATTTAAGATAGTATTTTTATTTTTTAACAGAACTGACTGTGAACGGTCAGTTCTGTTGCATCCGTGTGATAGAATGTCTGAAGATGTCGAAAGGCGAAACTCGGATCGTTAGTGATAAAATATGTGAAATCGTACAATGTTACAACAATCCGAATATGATAAATTCCATCAAGCACCTTCGGTCGTAAACTATTAAAATACTAAGTTAAAAACAATTAATATATGTATACATAATTTTGATCAGATAAAAAACTTTTTTTTAACATGGTCAAAAAATACGTAATTTTCTCAGCACGGTGAAAAAATAGCAATATACTTAAGTTCTACAAAATTTATAAGATATATAATTGATAGCTATTTCGGCTTACACTTCATCAGAACTATGCTTTCGCTTGCATTTACCTATCTTTATATAGTTATGTAGGAAAGGTGTACAATATATATTCTTTTCTGTTTTAAGACCCTAGTTTCACACTATAGTTCTGATGAAGGCGTAAGCCGAAATATCTACCACCAATATATCTTATAAATTTTGTAGAACTAAAGTACATTGCTATTTTTTCATCGTGCTATAACGGAGCTTAATCAAGTAAATGCCAATTCAATCAAAAACGTATTTTTTAATAAATTTAATTATGTAATACAAGAACTATCGGGACCCCAAATCAGTTACAGTTGGTAGCAACTGAGCCAAAATTAAAGTGTACGTTTATATGGTAACCTTAATATCCACCGTATATCCTTTAGAAATCTTATAAATTATATTTATTTAAGCATTCGTAATGAAAGTATAAAGCGATGTATTATAAATACAAGTTTATAATATTATTCAAATTATGACCAGTGTACAAGGCTAAAATATTAAATAATTTAGCTTGAAATAATGTAAACGGCTGAGAAAGATTTTACTTTCTGGTCCGGTGAATGTAATTAAATATTCATTAGGCACCAGTTTTCAAGGATTATGTATATTATAACTAAATGTTTTTGAATTAACGTTAGGTAAACTTAACCTTATAATAAGTCTGCATGAAAATTAAGTAATTCCGGGCCGAACGATAAATCACGTTACATTACATAAATAGTGTTGAAACGTGTCTTGTTATCTGTGTAAATATTATTTAATATTTTAGAAAGCGTTTATTCATGTGGTTACCAACAAGATTGTTGTGGTAATTGATTTTTCTATTCAAAAAGTAATTTCGCGACGTATTTACGCCACACAATGTGGAAAATTTAATTCTTCGTAACGATTGATTTGTATAAAACCTGCTTGTTAATCATTTGTTCGACTGTTTTTTTTTTGTTGCTGAAATTAGACTAGAAAGAAGAATATATCCAAGACTTCATCGCGTCTATTAATGTGATTGAGTTCTGTGCAGTGACGTAGTAGACTTTGTTGTCGAGGTAATAGATCTACGCTTCATATTTATATTGGGAGTGTCTTAGGAGCAAATACTCGAAACTAGGTGATGAAACAAAAATATTCGTTGAAGTTTATTCGCCATCCGTATGACACCGTGATTTTTACATGTCCTGTTAATTTGCCACATTTGTCAATGAACCAATTGGTCCGGTAAAAGTTCGAACAGAACTACTCCTCCTTTTCTTAGTCTATTATTTTTATTGTTTGACATGTTGCTTTATACAATAGGACAAAATTTGTACGTTCGGCTATCAAAAACAAGTGATTAACTGAGTTTTTCAGAGTTTTCAAAAATACCTTTGTTATACGATCTCTTGTGAAGGCCATCAACGGACTTTCTACCATAGTGTCTGCTCAACTTTTTCATTCAACTTCACACTATTTAACTGAATTAGTTCCACAACAAAACGGTTAAAATGTATAAAAAAGTAAATATGCTTTTCTAATAATGGAAATCATAATGAAGATAACATTTTTTATAAAAAAACAAACATATTACTGCTTGTATCCTAGCGCGAATAGTTTTAGAAAATAATTTTCAATTAACAGAAATAAATAATTTTGTTATACAACAATTATATGGCACATAGTTCTAAAATTATTACTACAGTAAAGTTCTACCATGCCCATTCCAAAACAATAAAAAAAATCAATTAATGCATGGATGTCTAATATTCATCTCACTTTACCCTAACGCTCCATCCGGGTTATATTTTCAAACATACATAAAGTAGATACATCTATATTTTATGTATAAAAATTATTTTATTGAGAGAAATAACGTATTTATATAGCAGTATTTGAGATAAAAAACATCAAGTTAATATTGTATTTATATTTTATCGCGTTGGGTGAAATGTTTTACATTTAAAATTAGTTTTATTTGAAGTATAATGTGACAGTTTTTTTTGTATTATATTGTACTTGCATTAGTACGCTGCTCATGAAGGGATATATTATTATCTCGCGAATAAATAAAACAAGATAAAATTCAAAAATACACGCGCAAACATTAATCGTTTGAATGAATTTTCCATTATTCAAAACACTGATATAGACCTCAAACAAACGAACGACGTACGATTCAAAACATTTCGCTTATTTGTCTTTTTACAATTGACTTGATAAGTCCAATGAACCGTCCCGCCTTTAGCGGCCACACACAGAAACATCTCAAACAAATTTCAAATCCCCAAATATTTTCCCAGCAAAACCAATTCAAACAAGCCATTTTTCAAATTGAGCCTCACCCACCGCACCCCTTACTGCCCGAGTTTTATTACTTTTTTCTTCTTACTGGCTCTTTTTGAAATTCAATCGGATTTATTCCGAATAAGAGCATCGTGTATGTTTACATCAACCGACCCATTTTCAATCACAGGCTGTGATTTGCGATTTTATTTTTGGATGGCTTAATTTGGTTATTTGGCTATTGTTGGTCTCCAAAACTTATGTAACGGTATCTGAAGAAAAATAAGATATAGGATTACATCATAACGCATTGCTTTAAATGACATTTTTATTTCATAAATTGATCGTAACCCTATTATTTATTAGTGGCCAATCACTTATAAAATCTTAACAGCAATTGTTCAACGCCAGCGGTAAACTTTTAATGAATTAATTGATTTTTTATTCTAGAGTATTCTATTCAAATGCAGTTATGTTCACTGCTGTTATTAGATGATCTCTCAAAATTAAAATATGCCGATAAACAACGGTATTTTGACTACATGATTATTACACGCTGAAAAAAATATTAATGTATTTTAACTGTACAAAATTCATAAAATATATAGTTGATAGCTTTTTCGGCTTACATCTTTATCAGAACTATTATTACTAAATTTCTGATGAAAACGTAAGCTGAAATATCTATAATGAATATACTATCAATTATATATCTTATAAATTTAGTAAAACATAAATACTTTGCTATTTTTTCACCGAGATATAATTAAGAACTCAATTATATCTTGGTGAAAAAATGTAGTAAATGCCAATTCAATCAATGCATGATTTTTTTACACGTTCTTTTATCTATAATTAATTAATTCAGTCCCCTCGCAATACCTACAAAAATGATTGATATATTACTTTTCGATTTATTTAGCAATAAAATAGCTACAATTAATACTGGATTTGAATAAACAAATGCCATTTTTTTGTGTGAAACGTAACACAAAAAATAAGTCCATCCCAAATATGTTTCAATTATCTATAATACAATAGTTTACCCACTTTACTTAATGAAAACGATAACAAATGAAATTTTATTTCTTGATTGCATCTTCCTTAAATCGAGACCAAGTAATGAAACTTATACATTTGATATCGACTGAAGATGCCTAATAGAATTTCAATATCCAATTTTAATTATTGAAATGTTGTGTTTCTCTTCTCTGTGAAAAAATTCTGTTATTAATCGAATATCCAAAAACGTTGAAAAGCGAAACCTGGAGAATTTGATAAATTTTCGACAATTAAAATTTTAATGATTAGTGTGTGTAGCTTTACATTATTCCTGCAATAGTCATATTGTTCTCTTCTTGGGCTCTCTTAAAAAAGACCCATATAAAACTTCTACAAGCAATGATCCTGTATAAAATAATCAGACAACCGAATTAGAAACATTTTGTCAATTACCAAATATATTGACATGCTACATTAGTAGAATTTAAGTTAGTTTTCGTTACATTTTACATCACGACTCTTTTAGCAGTTTTCTCCAGTAAACCAAAAAATATATTTTTTTTAAATAACCTGACTATAGTACAGTCGTTTTTACATCCTTTGACGAACAACAATAAACAATTTGATACTTTGATGACAATGTAATTACAGCAAATAAAAATTGAAGAATACAATATTTTTAAAATAAATAAACATCGATTACGTGATATAAATTATTTGGAAAGTACATTAGAAGTGTATCGAAGCTTTCAGATATTGAATTAAAACTTTAGTATAATATATATAGAATCGTTTGAATTGATGACGAGTTGGTGTTTGTGTATCAAGATAAATTTTCTAAAATGTTGAAGAATAACCATAATTCATTACACCAACAATTCCAAAATAGAGAAGAAAAAATTCTGCAAGCCATAATAATTCCTGCCGTTTAATCCGAAGAAAAAGCTTCCCTTCTGAAATTTTACACCCTCTCTCAATCGTCGGCGACTATTTCACGGTTGTAAAGGTGGCGATTCGACCAGGACGTACTTAAAAAGATAGTGGAGCGAAGAGACTTGCGGAAATACATTCTACTTTATTTATGACAAATTTTAAATCATTATAAGTAACTTATTTTTTTGATTTATTTAAAAACAATTTATCCAGTGTTATCTCCACAATTCACACAATATTCAGAATCGGTTTCGCTTTACGTAAATTCAGAGCATTGTGTAAAATTTGGGAATAGTTCTTAATAAATATTGTTTTTTACTATGTAATTTTAACTGAGATACTGTGATAAATATGACAAATTTAATGTTCCCTTTTTTGCAGAATATTGACGGATCTCTCTATATAACGGTATTGGTATAAAACAATACTCCAGATAGGTTGATCTTATGAATCAAGAAGGTGGTTTCGAAGTTAACTAAAAATTATATCAAGATATCTCATTTAACAATCCAAGTGCTTTTTAATGATAGGCTAAGACCAAAAAATGAATGCTCCAATAAACCATTAAAAGTGGATTACGTGCACGGCGCTGGTGATCAAAAATGACCCATGAGTCGACCGTCAACGGATGGAATATGGTAAAAAAAAGTGATTAATCGTAGCTTTTAAATTGTTCATCAAATAATGATTGAATTGGCACTTGCTAGGAAGAACGCCGTTGTGACACGGTGAAAAATAAAACAGCTTTTTCAGTTCTAAAAATTTTTTAGGACACATAGTTGATGGCTATTTTGGCTTACAACTTCATCTTTCATTGTGGTATATCAAAAACTTTTTTTGGTCAAATTTGATAATCGAGTTGAACAAAACCTTTTCAACAATTGAATATTCATTTATCACTTTTAAGATGACAACTATCACTACTGAGTGGAAAAGCTTTATATTGATTGAATTAGCTTTCATTTGGTAGAACTCCATTATAATACGATGAAAAAATAGCAATGTACTTTACTTTTGCAAAATTTATAACGTACATAGTATATAGCTATTTAGGCTTACGCCCTCATCAGAACTATTCTTACTACAATTCTATAGTGTATATAGTAAGAATAGATGTACAATATACGAATTGGAAAAGAGTATACTTTAAATTAAAAAAAACTAATTATAGAAATAGTACTAAAATGTGTTTTTACTATTTAAAATATTTAATATAACTGTATGCGCCTTGAGATATTTTTCTGAGCTTATATGGAAAGCATGTATCATTTAAACAAAAGGCATACTTATGATGAAAAAACATACTAGACCAGTAATTCTTCTTAAAGTGTCCAAAGAGTATAGTGATTTTATGTCGCATCACCGCACGGATGCAACAGAACTGACATTTGGAATACCTGAAGATGCCGAAGGGCGAAACCCGGGTCGTTTGTGACAAGACATATGGAATCGTACAAAGTTGCAACAATTCAAATTTAATATTGAAGTACCATCAAGCACCTTCAGTCGATATCATAAATAGTAGTGTTTACTCTAGAGATGTAGAAATATTTTTTTAATGGATATACATATAAATGAAAATTGATTATATTTAATATAAAATAAATTATTGCATTTATTGACAGTTGTTAACATCTAAAATTTTCAGTCCATAAACTACGACGGTACAATTTGAAAATCTTATTAACATATCTGCAGATGTCCTTCTTTTTATAAAAATATCATATGAATTATACATTTATAATGTTTTAAAATACGTTAAATTATGTTAAACTCAAAGCATTTCTACTTGCTTGCTCAATTAAAATTTTAAAAAATCCCCGATTAATTTAATATCCTCATAATCAGCATAAAATTGTATTAAAATATACTTGTCGCGACACATCAAAAAATGGCACACCAGCTGCTGAGTGCTGCTCTACCAAGTTAATTTTGCATTTTTCGCTTTTTGAATAAATGAATGCTGACCTAACACAACTTCAAATGTGTAATTTTATTATTTGAAATATTATACAGGTTTCTCCTTTCAATATTTTCATTCATCATACGATACAAATTCAACAAAGCTTTGGAATCGTACAAAGATTCAACAATTCAATTTTCATCAAACACATTTAGTCGATATTATAAACTTTATTTTTTTATGACCATAAATCGTTTGTTTAATTTTTAATTTAAAGTCCCTTTTCGAAAATTCATGTTTTTTTTTCTACTAAGCTTTCGCGTCTGCTCCACTATCCATTAAGCGCAAAACGACGCTATATTGGCGTCGAAACAGTAGCGTCTAGCGTCCTACGCTCAAAGCTTCCGTAAGCCTCGTCGAGCGTCATTAGTCAAGGACTAAATCCGACGCCTACCATCTTCTGTGTGATATGTTTTTCAATATTTAAAAGCTTAACGACAAAAACAGGCTTAAGTTTCATTATTATATTGTATTGATTTACATATCGTGAATTCATTCGAAGCATTTTTTGTGTGATTGAAATATTAAATATTTATTGATTGAATTGGCATTCACTTGGTAGAACTCCATTATAACACGGTGAAAAAAATAGCAATGTATTTTAGTTCTACAAAATTATTTTTAACAAATACAGTTGACAGCTATTTCGGCTCACGCCATCGTCAGAACTATGCTTAAACTAACATTTGCTTATCTATATATAGCTGTGCAGAAAAGGCACACAACACATCTTCTCTCCTGTTCCAACGGCCTAGCTTGTTACTTTAACACAATGACACAAAATTTTAAAAATTCTAAATGAAACAATATAATATGGTAATAGGAGTTCTAAAAATAAAATATTTTTTTTCCTAAATGATAAATGAAAATATTTTTCTTAATTTGTATTCATTTTGCGCTTGATAGAATTTCAATATCAAAATTAAATTGTTGAAATTTTGTACAATTCTATACGTTTTCTCACGCAATGCGTTTCGCATTTCAGGCACTATTATCAATTCTGTTGCATCCGTATGCCTAGTATGCGTATGTCAAATGTCTGTGATAAGTTTTATTCACGTTAAATACTGTTGCAACAAATAATAATCAGCTATAATTAAAGTGCATTTGTCAAATTTTAGACAGCAAATCCCTTCGTATTTAAAGTTGGCAGGTAACGACTCACGTATTAAACATCAAATGACGTTATATAAGAATTTAAATTATGAATTTGCCAAAAGATGAGACTCGGTTTTGTGACAAAACAAGTGGAATCGTACAAAGTTTCAAAAATTTTAATTCAAAATATTTTTTCTTATTTTCTTATAACAATTTTTCGCAAAACAAAAATGTGTAATTGTTGTTAGTCGGCAATTACTCAATTGTAAAACCTCTCATTTTAGAATGGGCGGAACAAAGATAATCTAATTACGTACAATTTTTCTCCATACATATTTAAAGATTTGCTTAACATATTTCATAGTCACCCATTTTGTTTGAAATCAGCCTACAAAATCAATAAAAAATTAAATCATTAGAGTATCCATTAAGTGAATTGAACTGTTGAGCTTAAAAACTTTATAAAATTAGCTAAAATACCAATAGTTGAAGTCTTATAAATGTCTTAAATAATCTAAAACAAAATATTTTTTCTTTTCGTTTAGTACAAAAAATGATTGATGAGTACAAGAAATTTTTTACTTCTGTCATAATTTGCTGTGGTAAAAAGTGTTTGAATTGAACGATTCATTCCTTATTTTTAAAAGTTGTCAATAAATTACGTGCCCCATATGCCAAAAGAGAACCTGTATTTTTTTGTGACGCAGAAAGGTATCGTCTAATCATAACGCGCCCTAAGCTCACCTATCACCTCATGATTTCTGCTTATTTTCATTTGGGGAAACCCTTTCAGAGGTAATGTATTTTTTATGGAGGGAAAAGGATTTTCCGCAGATTTTATATATTATGAATGTACCAAAGCACGCGCGGTTGTGAAATTTGTAGCATTTTCCTTGAATTAGTCAGATATGTGAGGTAAAATGTTGTTTAAAATACCGCAACAAAATTCCAATACAATATTTTTAAATGACAATTTTATTAGACGGAAATCAAACTCTATAAAACGAAAGCTCTTTTCGTGCTGTATTACCCCATAACACAAACAAACTACTAGCGGCTCGATTCTGGCTCGGATTCTCGTTGAATCATTTATTTTCTCACATTCCCTTTACTGCTTTCTTTTGACTCGGTCTAAAAATTACGGATTTTATTTTACAAACAGTATAATTTATACATTATTTTTCAATAGATTGATAGGTTTCAATTATCTTTCATGCAACTATTACAACAAAGCGATTAACTAACATACTTTATAAACACCATTCGTATTCATCTAGAAGAGAGCTGAATGACTCAAAAAACCGTCTTTAAAATAATTCAAATGGATTGCGAAAGCAAAACTCATGAAAATAATTATTGAAAAATGTTTATAAAAATAAACAATTTACAACTTTCTTTTCCCTAATATACATGCTATCTACAATTCCTAAAGCAACATTCGAAACAAAATTTGATTTCATATAATTTATGATATCGACTGTAGATGCTTGATGGAATTTCAATATCAAATTTGAATTTTTAAAACTTTGTACGATTCCACATGTTTTTTCTCCAACTCTATTGCATCCTTGTGATTGAATGCCTGAAGATGCCGAAAGGCGAAACCCGGGTCCTTAGTGACAAAACATGTGGAATCGTACAAAGTTTTAACAATTAAAATTTTTTACAAAATTAACACATTTTTTCTCACATCAGTGATCAGTTGATAACGCTCGCGATGAGCAAAGCCGGTCTTGATCAAAAAATACATATTGTGGAAATGAATACTAACAAATGTGTTGTATTTAAAATAGCATGCCTTTCCATCAAGAAGCGACAGTTAACACATTAAGAGTAATTCGAATTTGATTTCATATAAGTCATAAATGCGTTTCAAAGTATCCTGCAAGCATTTAATACCGAGTGAATTCTCATTGTGAATAAAAGAACATTTTTATAACTATCATATTTGGTTTACGATTGAGGGTTCTTTACCGCACACAAAGAAAGATCTAATAGCATGATATAATATGTTACATACAATTTTGTTTGATCATAACACTCATTTATGTTGATTATATGGCTCAAAAGAGGCAGTCGCTTGTACAGAAGAGCTGATAATAATTAAAACACGCATCCCTCTTATGTATCTAGGTATGGTTTCATTACGATTTATGGCTCACAGAGAGGAAAGCAAGTCGAAACGCGCGCATAGCATAGCCAGAACCGATTATGCAAATTTTACTCGCATGGGCGTTACGTTACGCGTATACATATATGTCCGGCAGGGATGAATAACTACCCTCTTAGATGAATTTTATATAATTGCAGATATATTCCATACAATAAAAAAACACACACAAAATTACAATCATTCGAAGTGAATCTCAAATCAACATTAGTACTTATGGAATCAGCATTCACTTGAAAATTTTTATTATATGAGGGTAAAAATAAATATTTTCTTTGTTTGTTTTTTAGTTGAATCTATCGTATTATTTTGGAAAGAGACCAAGGCATTTATAATAAAACTTACTATCCACAAAATATTTCATGATCTGTATACGTTCACTCATCGCGAACACTGTCTACTGGACTTTAAAACATCATGATTATTCACCAAGAAGTGAAAATTAACACCCTTAATGTGATAATATTCATAAAAAAAATTAAATTGATTTTTTCGAATAAGAATTTTAGTAAATTTGAACTGTTACAACTTTGTACGATTCCAAATGTTTTTTCAATAACGACTCGGGTTTCGCCTTTCGGCATCTTCAGGCATTCTATCACACGGATTCAACAGAACGGACCGTTTGCAGTCAGTTCTGTTGTAACAATTCGAATTTAATTTTGAAATTCCATCAGGCACCGTCAGTCGATATCATAAATTTATAATTTTATAGGTAGGTTCTCTAATCGAGAGCGTAATTAACTGATTATCAATGTAAAACATGAAATTTTTTCAAAAATGTATTGTGAATGAAATACCTTTCCAACAACAATTAACAGTTTGAATTTTCAAAGTGTACTCTATCGTTGTTGACTTCTCTTTTACTATGTTACCGTTTAATTTTAACAAAAAAACAAAAGCGATCATGTGAAAAATTAGGATTTTTGTTTTACAACCAAAACGACAAGGAAACAATGAAATGATTTAAAACAATTGAATAAGGGAAAAATGTATTTCATTCTAAAAAGTTCATCTGTATAAAGTTTGTAAGTGTTTAATTGTAAAATTATTATATTTGGCTTAGTCCATCGCTAGAACAAGGAAGAAATAGCTTTTAACTAAATACTTAAATCTCTGAATATTTAACGATTTTAAAGCAAGTAAGTATCAATGCAATTCAAAGAGAAACTAAATAATGAATTGAAAAATTAAAAGTACTCTATCATTTAATTCTGTACAATTAAAACTTTTAAATAAGACGATGTTATTATGGTTGTTATAAAACCAAAGGTTTGCGAGAGCCGTCGTACGCGATCATAATCACATCTCTTCTAAGCTGTTCCGATGCGTTTCCGCCGCCATGATCATTCCACCCCCTCCCTTTAAAATCTACTTCTCGTAAGTCATTTCATTTTCACCCCCCCCCACCCAACTCCCGGCTTTTCAAACTATGGATTTAGAGAACGCTCTTGGAAGGTTTTCCAATTTCAAGAACAATACGTGACACTTGCCCGAATTATGTATTATATAATATTTTAAGCTATATCCTTATATTTAGCTGACTGATCAGCGTCGTTGGTTTCAGTAACGTTACTGACGGGTTTGAATACCAGTTTAGTTAATAAATTCTCTTCGATGACATAGATGTCTTACATTCTTTCCCAACCGATCGACCTTAAAATAAAAATCGACTTTAAAACGCGATTCAAATAAAATTCTGTTTATTGTTGACACATATTCAAAATCGAATTTGAATTATTACAACTATGTACAATGCCACATGCTTTGTCACCAACGACAAGGGCTTCGGCTTTCGGCACCTTCATGCATTCTATCACATGGATGCAACAGAACTGACGTACAATAAACAGTTAGAATTGTCAATACACAAAACGTATAAATTACAGTAAAACACAAACCCCAAGGTGAGCAGTAAAGGGTAGCTAAAAAAAATTAATTATATTTATCTAATAATATATAATACCTTAATAATTTTCATTAACGACTAATCTCGTTAATATGTCATTCTTGAAAGGTTTTTACAACAAATAATAATTGACTATCATTAAAATATAATTGGGATTTTTAAAGAAATATATACTTCAATCTGGCAAGTAACGATTAAACATCTATTCAAGTTTGATATTGAAATTCCATGAAATCAAATTTTATAAAATACCATATCCTCTCGTCGGCATCACAACTTTGTTGTTTTTCTTGAAATAATCATTTTTCATGTTATGCAGTTTATTGAAGCCTTATTGAAGTTTATAAGCCAAATATATCTAGATATGTAAAGAGCAAAGCAATTTCAATTTTATCAAAAAGCCACATCGATTGTCTAGTGATCTCACTGTATGATTTTTTGCTCCAACGACATATACGATTCTGTATTTAATAAAATGTCTACTATAATCGCTTCAATATAAAAACTTTCAAAAATAATTCAGCAATATTGAGGCTAAATATTTTTTTGGGTTTAATCAAGTAATTAAGTCATATTTTGACTATAAAATTACCTTGCATCTGAAAACTCAACAATTTAGTAAAAATTATAATCAATTATCAATAATGAGCAATCAGCTGTTTTATCAGTTTGGACACCAACAGTAATCGGTTTGGTATTCATATCAAATACAATATACACTACAAAGAATGCTTTGAATGCAATAATGTTGAAAGTGCAAACAAAATGGCTAAACTTTGAACGCTGCTGATTTATGCTATCATATCCAATGCTTCTATGTGATACAGTTAAAACAGCAAGGGGTAAGCTAAAACCAAATTTGTAACGCAGTATTTGTTAATTTCACATTAATTGATACCAACTTCCTGTCTATTATAACATGGCTTGCAATTCTGAAACTTAACGATCAATTTCAACTGAATGACGTTGTCTGAAAATCTCAAATTAGTCTCAACAGTACAGTATGTACGTGTAAAGATTATTTACAATTCAAATTCAAAAGCTGCGGTCAAAAGTTTAATTACAGTAATTTTGAATTTCAAAATACTGTTCATAATTTTTTAATCTATTCCTACTCCCAAATAGCACTTATTGAAGGTTTTTAACAGCACATTTTCTTCAAAAGTCATGGTGAATTCTTATTTTTTATTCATGGATTTAAAATTGAAATAAAATGACTTTTAAAATACTTGAAGTAAAGTTATCGACCTTAAAGATCGGATTAGAAAGAAACAGTTTTAAATCACTGAGAAAACATTTTTCATAAAATATATATCAATCTATTGATTGAGAAATTAAAATAATTTAACGATAATTTATGTTGAAGTTACAAAATAACATAATTTATAACACAGTGAAAATATAGCAATGTATTTTAGCACTACAAAATTTATAAGATATAGCACGTCACCAAGTCTTAATCAGTTGCTTCTAAAACACTTAATGATAAAAAATGCTATATATGTTGTTTTTTTTTTCTTTGCTAAAACATTGCTTTGTTGTAGGTTGATTAAAATATTATGTCCATACGTATGACACTTACAAAGGTAAAAAAAGTAAAACCAAAATATTTTCCGTCGCGTTAACAAAAAGAAATTTTATAATCTTAAATAAATAGATTGTTGGATAGAGATGTTTCATCAAGACAATTTCTTTGAATTCGGTAAGCTTGGACTGTGGCTTTGTATCCGAAATGAATTAAATAAACTCGCAAGGAATTTAACAACGGTTAACTTTAAAAAACTAACTCCCCTTAAATGCAAACTGTTGCATTTAACTCCATTTGACGTATTAGATTCGTACTAACGAGAACGTTATTAAATCGTATCATCATTAATATTGACAACGGCAATGTCCTGAGTCATCCAACCGACAACACTTAGGGAGAGGGAGAGGTTCATCGCGCTGGAAAGTATCAACGTAAGTGAATAATAGTATTTAAAAGGGTGATTCTTTCAATTGATTTATCTTTGAAAAAATATAAATGACTTCTGAATTTAAGTTTTTCTGTACTAAATTTAAATTCCAATACAAAACATGCATATTGAGTAGCTTTTCTCAACGTGTTTAAGAATTCCTGTACGAAAGCATAATTTTTGTGATAATATAATAATTTCTTCCCACTCATCCAATCCAAAATAAAAGTCTCACGCAAAAAGTTTCATTACAAACTTAAGTCATTGAATCTTTGTACGATTCCAGATAATTTGTCACTGACGACTCGGGCTTGGCATTTCGGCATATTCAAGCGTTCTATCACACGGATACAACAGAACCAACTGAACTGAAGATGTCAAAAGGCGAAACTCGGCTTATTAGTGACAAAGCATGTAGAACCACACAATATTTCAACAATTTAAATTAAACGATATAACATTGTTCGCAGAAAGCTACTGTCGAGATACTTCGATTAGAAAGCCATTTGCCCTACATTGGGAGTGGACATAGATTTCCAGTTGCTTTCTAAATTCTATTTTGAATTATAAACAAAAAATGTTTAAGTTTTATATAACAAAATCCTTGATATATTTTTTTTATTGAAATCCCAAAACCAGTATTCGTAAAGGGTTATTTTTACCATTTTAATCTATTTAAACCATCATTTGGTTACTCTTAAGAAATAAAATATGTGGAGTGGTAAAAAGTTTCAACCATTCCTATTTAGTATCGACATCCCATGAAGCCACTCTCAGCTGATATCGTTAATTGTTTCAATATAAGCATGAAGCGTTTTTTTGTTTTAAAATGATTTTAATTGCGACCACTTTTTTTCTACAGCTTTACGAGCATCATTCAGTGGTATAAAATATATATATTTATTGTATATGTTATATGTTTGTGAATCAACAATACATGCATAACACTAACGATCATAAAGAACATAAAAATCTCCATACAATAAAATGATTCATTAATATTCTATACATAAAAACTGCTTGACTTAAATGCCAATTCGCCAAGTGCTTGCTGCATACGGGTGGTAATTAAAAGCTCCCTTCAACCTTTATTAAGTTCATTACATGATCTCATCATCGGTTTAACAATCAGTAAAGTGCATGAAGTGAATGTATGCGTCACGCGCAGACGCCTATCAAAATGCCAAATGCAATGCATTTCTTTTGTCGTTCACCAAATAATATCAATATGATTGATTAAGATAGATGCAATTGAAATGTCATGTACTAATCGAATTTGTACGATAAATAAATAGATTCATTTATCACAATTAAATATTATTTTTTTGTATGAATGCTTCTAAATATATGCTTGCATACATGCCACTACGTCAATTTTGAATTAATTTATGATATCGACTGAAGGTTCTTTATGGAATTTCAATACAAATTTGAATAGTTGAAACATTGTACAATTCCACATGTTTTGTCTCTAACGATCTGGGTTTCGCCTTTCGTTATTTTCATTCTAACATAATAAGTAACTGACATTAAATAAATAGTTTGCGTTGGTTATATACAAAAAGAATTACACAAAAAAATACAGAAACATAAAACGTTTCGACTGACTTCTGTTAGTTCTGTCACATCCGTGTGATAAAATGCCTGATGATGCCGAAAAGTGAAATAACCGCTGAATATTCGTTATATATATATTAGCTATACCGAAACTATCGAAGAGGACTAAAACTAGTATGTTTTCCAGCAAAAATGTATACTTGTAATTTATGATATCGACTGATGGTGCTCGATGTTATTTGAACATCAAATTTGAATTGTTCAATATTTGTACGATTCCACATGCTATTTTAAATAATAAAAACACACTTTTTAGTACTTATTTCCACAATACATTTTTTGATCAGGACCGGTTTCGCTCATCGCGAGCATTATCAACTGATCACTGACTCATCGGTTGATAATGCTCGCGATGAGCAAAACCGGTCCTGATCAAAAAATATATTGTGGAAATAAGTACTAAAAAGTGTGTTTTTATTATTTAAAATATCATGCCTTTCCATCAAGAAGTGACAGTTAACACCTTAAAAGTGATTCCATATGCTTTGTCACTACGGGTTGTGTCAGTTCTGTTGCATCCGTGTGATATAATGCTTGACTATGACAAAAGGCCAACCCCGCTCGTTGGTAAAAAAACATGTGGAATAGTCTAAAGTTCCAACAATTCAATTTTAATTTTGAAATTCCATCAAGCACCTTCAGTCAGAATCATAAATTACATAAGTCAAAAGATTATAGATAGGAATGAAGAACACACTATTTCCACAATTGTGTACTATAAAGATCAGAACAAGTTTCACTCATCGCGAGCGGTATCAACCGATAAAATAAAAATTAAAAAGAAAGCTAGTTTTACTTATTAAGAATATTACATAATAAACAGGCATACAAAATGAATGATTCAAGGACAATGAAAATAGTTTACATTTTATTATAGAAAATGTATATAAATGAAGATAAATACTTTATTATTATAAAAGTATCCTTAAAAGAAATATGTAAGTAAACCTAATTATAAGTTCATTATGAGTTAAAAAATAATCATTTAATATAATAACAAATTATTGTTATAAAAGGGTACATTGAATATAATATGGCCAGTTAAAACAATGATAGATGACTTAGGCATGTTAGATTGATCTAAAATGATAATTAATATAAATTGACCGAATTAAAATTGTTGTGTGACGACTTGTCTGGTTATTTTTGAGTGCACATAAAGTACCAACTGCTGGGCAAACTATGTGTTTAATTAAACTTAATGTATATTTCGTTTATTTGAAAGCGACCACTATGCATATAATAAAATAATTGCTTTATCTCTGATAATGTTTGCCTTTTTATATAATATATATTAAAAACAAGTTTCTTTTGAAATATTCATTATTTATTGATAATTGTTACAGTGAAATCTCATTATTAGCAGATACCAGTTTTGTTAGTTCTGACGAAGGCGTAAGCTCAAATAGCTATCAACTATATATCTTATAAATTTTGTAGAACTAAAATACATGGCTATATTTTCACCGTGAATAATTTAATGTCTACCGATCAAAAGGTTCAACCTTTGACGATATAACATATATTAAATCTGCACTAAATATTTTTCAGACAGTCATCATGCTAAACATTAAGATTATTTTAATTTTTTAAAAAAGCACGTTACAATTAGCAACACTTGAGCCACAATTTCATGTTTCATTATGACTGTTAGTAATTCAGTCGCTTAACGTCTTTCATTTGGCAAGAGAAAAGATGCAAGGATAGGTCTGGGAAAGGATTATAATGCTTCTCTAAAAAGCTCTCCCTCGTCTTTAAGCTCTTCTAGAAATATTCTCCTAATATGTCGAAAAGGATCACCATACGAAATACAAATTCCTAGAAAAAAATATTTAGTACATTGTTACATAATTAGGTATATATAAAAAAAAATATCGTTCTATCAAAAGAAGTTAAAAAGATTTTTACTTGGATAGTAGAATGACGAAGCGATATCTTGTGACATATATTATTATGATCAAGTCCATTTGACAATGCCTTACTATTGATCTGTCATGATTCATGTTTGCCTGGTAACTGTGTAACGTTCTGAGAAGATACAATTACATCTTACCATTATTTTTCAGACTGGAATGTCATTTCCACGAATAATATAGATCTACTTCTAAATTAGTTGATTTCTTCATTAAATAATTTTTATTCTCACAATCAACTAACAAAATTATATTAAATTGGCGTTCAAACGTTGTTAACCAACCGTTAGAATGGTCTTCAAACATGCGTTTTGAGGAAATTGATATAAAATTTTCTAACACCAAAAATAATCAAAAAACTATGACAAATATATTGTAATATTCTTTTTCTTTGTGCGTATGTAAATAAAAAACGCATTATTTGGTTGTTTTCTAAAATACATAAATAAAACAATATTATTAAAAATCATAAATATACATATTCTTTTATTAATTAAATACACAAATACAAATACAAAAGTAAATATAAAGAAACAAAAAAATTAAATCCTGAAGATTCATCAAAAAATTATTGCAACAGTTGGTGGAGTTTTTATCATTCATCACTATCACAAATCACTGTCAATCTCTTCTTCGTGACTGGTTCAAATACACTTTCATCAGTCAAAATTATTTGTGCTAATTCGATGTTTGTAGTAGAAACATTTACACCTCGAGGAGATTTGGTGATAGAATCCATTATTATATTTTGCCTCGAATTTCTTGTTAGATCTTTATGGACGTCATCATATTGAGCCAATCATTGAATAATATCACGTTGGAATCGAAGAGCCCTTTCAAAATTTGAGTCATTTTGTACGAAATGATTACCTGATTTTCTTCCCAATTCAAGTTAGCTGTAAATATAAGTGATTCTAGTTCTTTTTCATCAAAATCATTGTCAAAGTCACTATTTTTATCAATTGAGCTAACTAAATCATCTTCACTTAGTACGAATGGTGGGAGGAGACATACGTGCAGTGGAATGCATACAGTTGGATTCGCCTAAAAATGGACTCGCCCAGATTGTTACTGTTGATCAGTTATTTTCAACATTTTTTTAATCCATATAAAAACGAAAACATGTAAAACAAGAACCGTGTAAATCGAGGGATAGGTGTATATATAAAATAACACATGTCAAATTTGATTAAAAAAAAACTATTCTTTAGTTCAAAAGTTGATCAATACATCGCCCTCTATCATTGGATGATTTAGCAGTTTACGGTCTGCATGTCGTCACGTGATGAGGTGTCATCAGCACCCTCTGCCAGGATGACGCCGACGGGGACGCCGCTGTACCACCCCTGTAACTCGGCTCTGTCCGCGACTAAAATTCCACCCCTACCAAATCTTACCGCTTGATTAACAGGGGATGAGTCGACGGCGAATCGGATCAGCCCTTACGAATTATCTACTGGTGGATACATAATAGAGCTTAGAGGAACAATAAGATTAGTTTTGTTGAGACATTAAAAAACGAATTCTAGTCTCCGATAATAATTGAGTTGTGAAAAGTTTCATAGATTTCAACGACCCGGGTTTCGCCTTTCTGATGCAATAGAACTGACAGTTAGCATCGTCTATATATCAAAGGTATTAATAACAGGAAAACACTTACTTGGGGTAAGTTGTAAGGCACTTGCATGAAAGCAATTGCAAGACAAGCAGTCAATTGCAGCTAAAACAAATTTAATAATATTAATCTAATATTTTTTTAACAACTATTTTTTGTAAAACCCTTTCAAGAATGACTCATTTACTAGATCGTTCATGAAAACTATCACAGGCAATTGTGTTAATAATTATTAGATTAATATTTTAAAATTTGTTTTATCTGCAATTTACTGCTTGCCTTGGGGTAAGTGTTTCCCTGTAATTTATAACTTTGGTATATAGACGATTCTCACTGTCTATTTAACGTTAATTCTGTTGCATCCGTTTGATATAATGACGAAACCCGGGTCGTTAGCGACAAAATATATGGAATCGTACAAAGTTATAACAATTCAAATTTGTATGAAAAGACTTAAGCCAAATTATTTCAATTTTGATTGGCGTTATAAAAGCACTCTCGTGTACTTGAATCAGACATCACAGGTTATAAACAATGTATAAAGCAGCTTGCGACAAATATGTATATATATATGTATATTAAATAATAGTATTTCCTGTTTTATTATCTTGTTATTTTCTCTCATCATGAGCATTTTCAACCGATAGAATACATATAACAAACAAGCTTATGTAAATAAATTTTTGAGTTAATAATTAATAAATTAAAAGCTTAGAAAACAATTTACATGAGATCATACAACATTCGAAAGTCCGAAGTGAAATGTATCTGGCCAAATATTACATATATAGTTTATATAGATTTTTATGAGCTTGCTTGGTTGACGTTCTTGCTATCTTAATTTCCAACATTAAATGATTAAATATTTTGACGGTGCAAAAACAACGAACTTTTAATTTGTAATTTTTGTAACATGTATATATAAATAAATAAATAAATACAACCAAATGAAGTAATTTAATTTACCTCGTTTTGATAGCGAATAAACGAAACCCACAAGGGAAATATTTTATACTAATCTTTATTATTTTTCTACTGTGTATAAAATAAAACATTTTGATTTATTTTGATAAATTAAAAGCTTAATTACAATTGAACATTACTAAAAGTATTGCAAACAAAAGTATAATGGAACTCAAATCATCAAAGTAAACATTTTGAACATGATATAATATAATAAATCCACTGTGGTATACATTAGCCCTTGTATTGACATTAAAAATGCAATAATAGCGACAAATAAACGAATAAAACAACACCGCATTTCGAATTTAATTTTTTACTTAATTAAGCATATAATGTAATTTCGTCAAATGAAAATCGTTCGATTACCTCTGCACGCGTGATATTATATATTTGTGTACAATGCTCGCCACTTTTTTTTCATAACAAATGTACTATCACCGGTATAAAAAACTATTTTAGTTCTACAAAATTCTACCACTTTTTTCGCCGTGATATAATCGAGTTTTACCAAGTAAATACATTCAATCAATAAATTTTATACTGAAAGTGACGATATCTAAAAAGCTCAAATTACTTAACAGTGAAAAGAATCAATTTGCTTCCGTAATTTGAGATAATTATCTAGTAGCATAGCAAGACGTTTGGTATATACGGAAAACAGTGAAAGTATACATATTATCCCACAATTAATTGAATTCACGGTATTTTTTAAAGAAACTCTGATATAAATATATTTGAGAACATTTTTTGAATCGCTACCTTCAAGAATACAATAGTAAAAAAATATGTTAGTAGTATTTGAAAGAAATCTTAAAAAAGCTTTTCATACAATATACGTTATATTATCACAGTAAACAAATGTAAATTGTATATTTCAGATTGACATTATTAATAATTTTTTTATAAAATTATAAAATAGATTGTAGAATTGGAAAACGTGCATAAAACTTATTTAAGTTGTTGAAACTTTGTACGATTCCACATGTATTGTCACCAACAAACCAGGTTTCGCTTTTCGGCATCTTCATACATTCTATCACACGAATGCTACATAACTGTATCTTTTAAGACAATTATGAAGCCAAAAGACGGAACCCAAGTCGTTTCGTACAAAATTTTAACAATTCAAATTCGATATACAAATTCCATCAAGCACCTCCAGTCGATATTATAAATAAAAAAGTTTACTAAGACATACAATTTTTTCAAAATATGTTCCTGCCAAAAGTGTCACGTATTTATATTTCCTTAGTCTTGCTAGGCCATCTATAATGAAGACATCTTTTTAAAATAACAATGAAAAAACGAATTAAAGACGTTTATAATAACTAAAATTGTATTTTATTCAGTCGAAATTCATCTGTGTCAACACAAATGTTATTTAAGAATACTTAAAACCAACATTTACTATCCATCAAATTAATGTGTACATTTTACTCCTGATACAATCTTTAGCGAATTTGTAAGTTAACAGAAGAAATAAAATTATTCAAAGAGAGTTAGGTAAGAAAATATTCTAAGCTCAGACGCAAGAAAATTTTCGCAAGAACAAATTTAATACAGGGCGAGTGCAAAGAAAGTACAATATTAATGAATTCTACCAGTCGAATTGGTACAATGCGTATATAAGCTACTAATCTATTTAATTGTATTTACCTTAATAGCAGCTATATACGGTTTTGTAAAATTCATAAATTTTGCCAAACTTACATATTTAATAGAATAAGATATACATAGTATTAGTTAAAATTCAAACTTCAAAAAGAATTATCACCTATGACCCGGGGTTTGTCTTTATGAATATCTGTAGATCCCGAAAAGTGAAACGCGTGTTGTAAGTGACTATAAATCTGAAAGTTTACAGAGTCTGAACGATCCAAATTTGATATTTATTTTCCATCACGCACTCTCAGTTTATATAATAATCCATGTTTATTATTTGAATCAATTAATTTTGATGTGTTTTTGTAATAAAAAAAATCAAGTTCTTATTACGTTATACAGATAATAAACGCCAAGGTGATGGCGATGAAATAATATTATACATTATAATCATTCTTGCGATAGACGTCAAATACTATTCAATTTGGTATTGAAATTCTTGAGATTTTAATTAAGATATATTTGATTGCTACTGTACACTTTTACCACTTACAGAAAAAACCTACAGATGTTTGTGTATGGCCGTTTTTTCATGACTTCATTCACTGACTGCTAACGCCTCAACTGCTAAAACGGTGATCGCAAAATGTTGTTTGATAATAACATTTTGTTTTATTAATAAACAAGTAAACGTTTGTGGTAGTTTAGAACAAACAAAAGTATTTTGAATAATAAAAACAAATTTTTTACTACTTATTTTCACAATGCATTAATTTTATGATGAGGACAGGTTTTGCTCATTGCGAGCATAATCAACTAATCAGGTCAAATCAAATCTAATGAACATCGTTGATAATGCTCGCAATGATTATAAAATACACTATGGAAATGAGTACTTGGGAGTGTGGTTTTAATATTTTAAATATCATGACATTCCATCAAGAAAAGACAGTTAACACATTTAAATAAATAAAAATGTGCTAATTTAAAAACTCAACGGAGTTTACTCAAAAGAATTGTAATAATAAAAAAAGAATTGTTTAAACTGTATTAGAATGCGTGAAGATGATTAAATGCGAAACCCTGGTCATGAGTGATAAAAGATATAACCTTTTTTTTAATTTGCAAGTCTGACGAAAATTCAGGGCTAAAAAATGATAATTAAAATATTTTCCTTTTTTGTCACACAACGTTTATCAGTATTTTTAATGTATTAAAATATAATTCATGCTAAGCGATCAATTGTTTCTTTTGCCACATCGGGCGCTATCTAAGCAGCTTTAAAAATGAATTGTGGTGAAGTTTCAGGAGATAAATTTATTTGACCTAATTACATGATGAATATTATGACTTACTGCAAAGCAACCCTGTAGTTCATCGGCGTATTTACGAGGCTTTTTGGCGGCAGCGGGGGTAGGTTTGCACATTAAGGGGCCAGATAATATCTTATGTTCACCCCAAATTGCCCGAGACTCTCCTCCTGGTAGATCTCAAAAATAAACTAACACTTTGTTTATAAGTCTCTAGATTTACAATATAACTGCCTACGAGACCACAGCGGCAACACGTTGAGACTAAAATTTAAGTAATTAAAACTGATTTTCTCGCGGCTTTGCTTTCGACAGATAAATAATAAAATATTTTTGTATAATTACAAAAGCTTAAGCTGTCTTGCCGAGAAAAACTAGAATATCTGCATTTTAAACAAGTTTGAAAATACGATGACACATTTATAAAACAACTTAAAAGATTACGTCTTTTCAATAGATAATTCACATTACAGTATGCCTTCAGGTGAAAATATCTAATGATATAGACCAAGGGGTCATACCAGTAGGGAATGCTCTCTGGACTGTCGGTTTTATAGATTCAGTGGGGAATTGCAACGGTTTATTAAAGATTTACAAAAGAATGCATAAATATATTAACATATTTAAAATGTACGCTTTGAGCAAAACTAAGACTGTTTTCACTAAATTAAGTGAAAATGGAACAATATAGGACGGTAGTCGATAAGACAAATAATAAATATTTAGATTTATTGTATATTTTTTAAATATTGTACGATGGAAAGTAGGGCTGTGTGTTCCGAGTCGGAGTAGTAAGGTTTCGGTGTTATGACCGGAGTGAGTCGTGAAAAACGAGCGACTTTATCGATTAAACGATTTTGGAAAATACCTCAATGAATAATTATCCGGATTGATGGGTTGATTTTTAACTTAATGCACATAAATAAGACCCTGACCAAATTAGTTCTTTTACAGTCGGAGTCGTGTTTTTTTTAACAACTACACAACCCTGATAGAAAGCATATTAACCCTTAAAAAATAATCTCGTATAGTATTATATATTAAGTCTCAAAAACTATTTTTTTTTTGCATTGAGTAATAGCTGAATAATAGGAATAAAGCAACGTCAGAGTTATTCAAAGGTCTGATGGAATGTAAAAACAAATTCGTAAACTATATATAGTGCAGTATAGAACGATTCCAACCACCGGACCTCACAAGTTGAAAGTCGACATAGACAATTCAGCTATATTAAACGCGAAATCTAACATCATTTAGTCATAACATAAAATAATAATTAGCTTCAATAAGATCAAAATTTTATGGAATGAATATGTATTTTTGTCGAGAAATAATTTAAAGTTTTTTTATACAAATAACAAGATGACTTTCTTACTTAGATAGTTATACGTTAATTGAAATTGTTTGATAAAAGAAGAATCATTTCAGAATTCAGAATTAATTAAAATTATTTCAACGTTCAATTATTCTGCAAATTCTCAATGTAGTATTTTCTTATTTATCATTCCTAAAATGTAATTTTATAATAAATTCCTTTCATACTCAGACGTTTTATAGTTGATTGAGTTGTTTCATTATTTTAACCTCAGCTTTTTTTACTAGTCTCGATAATTTATTAAAAACACTTCAAAAACTTCAAAAACTCAATCGTTAAGCAAAATTACTTGCTATATTTAAAACAAATAATTTATAGATATATTGATAAATAAATTTTGTTTATTTTAATATTTTTTAATGATTTTAGAAAGCATTTTTAGATAATTTCAAAATATTTATTTAACTAAATACGACTGAAAATCTTACGTATGTATTTCTCAAATATTGATACGTTATAACGTTATAATAATTAAACTATTCAATTAGCAGTCCTCATCGAGAGTGTGCTTTTTTCAACCCTTGAATATTTAATTCACTACCCTTCTTTCTAACGATTGTCCACGCATAAAATAGCGTAATCCTTTTCAGTAGCTAATTTTGCAATGGGATTATCCTAATCGCCTCAATGCTCGTGACCATCAGGCATTCCCAATTAAAAGTAGTTAATCGAATTTGGGTTTATTTTTTTTTATGATCAACACTGCTCTTGAAACGGTGGACATCAAACGTAAAGCACTTTAATAATTAAATAAACATAAATGTTATACAAATTGCAATACATGAAAAAGTGCCAACATTAAGCTCATCACGATAATAAAAGCCTATTGTGATCATATTTAATATCTTAGAGTAACCAAAAAAATATACACCATGATAGATAACCAGTATACACCCAGTCTTTTTTTTACGCGAATTCGGTTATATGCGATTTTTTCCCCAAATTTGTTTTAAAGAAGAAATTTATATATTATGCTAGTCATGTACGTTTCATTATTTTTTTTAATAAAAAAACATGTGTATTTTTAAAACTTAATTTTGTAAAGCATTCCATTTTTTAAAATACACATACAATTGCCAAATGTTGGCAAAAATAAAACGTTTATGGGATATTATGCCAATTTATGTTTTAGGGTGTGTAAAGAAATATAATGCAATTGCGTAAAATCATGAGATATGTGTCCGCTCGTAAACTTGTTTAAGCACAATGCATTTATTAAATTCGTTGAATAGCACTTTTCTCGGCCTTAAATTTTACCACTTTAAATTATTATGTCAAATAAATGCCCTTTAATGACGTCCAAATATTTTAAATATTAAATAATAAATGCGAACCGAACATAAAAATATTATTCTTTAAGTAAAAAACATTACAAACAAAATTATTTATTCTAAATATTTCGAGTAAGAGTCCGAGCAAAGTTCAGATTCATGCAAAATTCAATACTAACGTTCAAAAAATCGCAAACGATTACATTTCGCAACCGAGAGTGACAGCAGCCAATAGTTTATATAAGTGAAAAAAAACATATTTTTATAGTCTCATTATATTTTTATAAGCAATAAAGACATGAAAATATATAATTTTTTTTGCACGAATTTTAAAGAGCAACTTTTGGTTTTTATACGTTTCTGGTACTTTTTATGCGATATATTAATTTTTGGAACCAATTTATCAAATTATATGAAAGTTGTGATTTTTTTACGTGATTTTTTTTACGCGGCGTTTTCTGGAACCCATGTATCGCGTAAAAAAAGGACTGGGTGTATAATACATACTCTTAATAAAGCTCTTAACAACTAAGGTTCCTAACAGCTGAAAAATCAAGCTATAGAAAGAGGTTGCTTTTGAAAAACACCAAACGAATACGGATTGTCAGTAAACAAAATTTGTCAATTCTTTCCAGAAATTGTTCATTTTATGAAATATAGCTTATGATATCGACTGAAGGTGCTTGATGGACTTTCAATATCAAATATGAATTGTTACAAATTTTTACGTTTCCACATGTTTTGTCATTAATGACCAGTCAGTTCTGTTGCATCCGTGTGATGTGATAGAATGCCTGAAGATGCCTAAAGGCGAAACCCGGGTCGTTAGTGACAAAATATGTGGAATCATACAAAGTTGTAACAATTCAAATTTGAAATAAAGCTTGTCTAACTACGCTTGTACTTTAATGACATTCAAAATCTATAAGGTGGCTTGATGGAAAGGCATGATAATTTTAAAAACAAAAACACTTTTTTTAGTTCTTCTTTTCACAATAGATTTTAAAATTTGGACAGTTTTCACTTGTCACTAGCATTTATCGGCAGAATCAGTTGATAATTCTCGCGATGAGCGAAACTGGTCCTGATCATAAAATATTTTGTGGAAATCAGTACTAAAAAAAATATTATTTTTCAATAATTAAAAATGACATTTAACAGCTTCTCAAATGTTATCAAGATGAAGGCATTGACATCAGAAAGCAGAGAGCGCAATATATACTTTATATTTTTTGAGGACATTAGATAAAGCGTCTGTTTAACTGTTAATATTCGGTCTTCAAATCACCCTACTGCGTTGTAGGGTACTTATTTATACTAAAATGATCGGCAGGGATCTTGATATCGTCAGTTGTTCAAGAATCACTGGGTGATATGCAATTTATTGATTGCATCTAAACCTTTTTATATTTCAATATTACTTGATTGATATTTATTGATAAACCCCTTCGAGAATGACTCATTAGCAAGATCGTTAATTAAAATTATCACAGGCAATAGGATTAATTATTATTAGATTGATATTCTTCAATTTTTTTTTGCTGTAATTTACTGCTTGCCTAGGGATATGTGTTTTCCTGTAATTAATAACTTTAATATATATACGATGCTAACTGTTTATTTTACGTCAGTTGTGTTTCATCCGTGTGACAGAATGCCTGAAGATGCCGAAAGGCAAAACCCGAGTCGTTAGTGACAAAACATGTGGAATCGTACAAAGTTGTAACAATTCAAATAAAATAATTTTAAATTATTTATCAAAGCGAATAAAGCGTACGAAACCCAGTTCCAATCTCGACTTTCCTACACTTCAATTATTGAAACTTGAACTAATCCAATATTCACAAAGTAACTGTGCACAACTTATTTGAAAGCGCCTGTCCCGGGGCACTGAGGCCAGTGGTCTAAAGCGACAAGAGTGCCCCTCGGCCACTGGTTCGCAAGGTTCATATCTCCAACTACGCTAATATACCTCTCGCTTAATCTGTTCTCATAACGCCCAATTACATGCTTGGCTAACTCTTTCGTTAATCACACCCGCCTGAATTTTCTACTTCCCCCACCACCGAATGTGGTGTTTAATGCCTTATTGTAAACTAGCAATTCACCTACAATTATATTTAAATACTGTTTTTTGTTATATATGATATTTACTGAAGATACTTGAAGTAATTTTAATATCAAGATTGAACTGTTGAAACTTTGTACGATTCCACATGTTTTGTTAACAATGACCCAGATTTCACCTTCCGACATATATCCAATCCATTGCAAAAAATTTAAGAGTCTATGACCGTTGTAGAATGACATTTTATTAGTTGCAAGAACGAATCGAATGGCAGTAATCTTGAATATTAATTTTGAAGTCATAATATATTAAATAGAATAATCTTATTTTACTAACCATAAGCCAACTCAAAAAAATAATTCATCATATACGCATATCACTTTTAAGGTGTTAACTGTCACTTCTTGATGGAAAGGCATGATATTTTAAATAATAAAAAACTTTTTTTAGTAGTTGAGCGAAACCGGTTTTCATCAAAAAATATGTTGTGGAAATAAGTACTAAAAATGTGTTTTTATTATTTTAAATATACGTATAAATTCATTAAATAATGGAAACACGTTTTTAGTACTTATTTCTACAATATATTTATGATCAGGACCGATTTTTCTCATTGCAAACATTATCAACTGATTTCCATGAAAACACCAAAAAATGTTGAATGCCAGTTAAGTACTGCCCAAGCAAATGTTTGACAAGCTATATTTCATATTACGAACAACTCATGGGAAGAATCGACAAATTTTGTTTACTGAGCACCCATAATCCGTATTCGTTAGGTGTTTTTAAAATGAAAGTTTTTAAAAATAACTTTCGCATCAAGAAGTGACAGTTAAAACCTTAAAAAAATTTACGCATACATTTAACTATCTAAATTTTTAAACTGAAATACTCATAATTTAATACTGACCTTGCAAACACTTTAATAGCTAATTTATAATGAGTTCATCCCTGTTGAATATTGTTAAATTCTTTATTGAAATGTCTTGGGGGAGAAGCTTTGTGGGGTTGTTTAAAAGCGCTCCAATGCTCAACACCACCTCCCCGGCTCCGACTTGTAACGGAGCGACTGTTTTTGTTTTTGGGTAAACAAGCCAAGTTAAATCAATAAAAGTAACGAAATTTAAAAATCCTTACACCTTGTTATTTTTATTCTCTGTTTGCCCAGATATACAACAAACATGGTAATAGTCTCGCGTTAAATTTAAATTGAATTCTCTTTTTAACAGTATGCTAATACAAACGTATTTCCAGTGGCTAGTTTAACCAAGCTCATTATACACAGACTTATAATAAATTATCTCAACAAGTTTATAGAAAGACGATTTTTTTATAAACCAGTAAAGATTTGAGTTGAGTTAACTTTCAATTTGTAACATAAACAAATAATGTAATATTACTATTGAATAGATACTTTCACAATATAAATGATGGTCAGGACTTGTTATATTCATTGCGATAATTATCAACTAGTAAAATGAAAATTGAAAACGAGACTATTTATCAAGGCTGTGGAATCGTGTTTTTGGCCTATGTCGTAATCGAAGTCGTGGAAAAAGAGCAACTCTATTTCGATTAGAAGAAGATTTCAAAGAATATCTCAATGATCAATTTGCCGGAGTTATCGTTAATTTAATACATATAATGCACATTGATGCTATAGACCTAACTTTTAACTCAGACTTAAATATATAGTAAAGTTTTAATACCCCATTTTAATTCGTATTTGAACAAAAATTGAAGACTTATTTGAATAATAAAATATTTGTTTATAACATTGAAATGATTACAAATGATAAAATGAAGGGTGTGATATTTTATACAAGGTGCAGAAGGAAGACTTAACAATTGCTTTTTATAAAAACGAAACACGTGTCACTCCTACTGAAACAATCAGCAGAGTTATTGATTTTTAACAAAAGATTTTCTTATGTTAAGAGAGCTTTAAAGTACATATTGTAATTATGGCGTTAATTATTTTTAATTTCTAACATTTTTTTTCTATAATTCATGATACCGACTGAAGGTTCTTGATGGAATTTCAATATCAAATTTCCACATGTTTTATCACTAATGATCCGGGCTTCGCTTACGGCATCTTCAATTCATCTTAATTGTCAATTCTGTTACACCCGTGTGATTGAGTGCCAGAAGATGCTGAAAGGCAATTTTTTCTAGTTTTTTAGAGTTTTAAATCTACTCTGTGGCGCAGGGATCAAAATCGTTTTGCTTTCGTGACGAGTCGTAGGGGCTTGCATTCTATTTAGCGCAATATTGTTTTATATTAATTAATCTGTCCAATAAGCTATTCAAAAGCAGATTGTTTTCGATGTCAAAAAATTTCCTTCTACCCATCCAACGTTAAAAAAAAACAAGACGAAGAAAGGTCGGTCAGCTTACCACTACAGCCTTAGCTATATCAATAATGTCTCTTCTATATTTGATTCAATAGACCTGACTAATCGTGACTGACACTTGTCACAAACGTGTAACAACAAAATGTGTGGAAACTATTCGATCAAACACATTCAGTCGATACGACTGAACGATATTTATTTTTGTTACTAAAACTTCTTTTGTTATCTAATTTAGATAATATAAATAAAAAATATTCGTACATAAATCTACTCATCCCTCGCCTAATACGATACTCGCTTAACACGGTTTCAATTTCGGTGAAAAAAATATGTTTCCACGTGTTGTATGTGTGCACACAGCTGTGCGAAATTCTAAGAATAACGGTAAGGGTATACCGGGAATAGAACTGCGCATTTCAAACAAAAAATAATACCTAAAATATATAGACAATACATCAGATATTTATTCTCTCGTTGCCCATCGTATTTATCACTCGTTGAATCCTGACAGCTGATAAAATAATTACTGCTTATAATTTCAAAACTATTCAAGGTATATTTTTCTTATTTCTCATGCATATTTTTACTATTTGTATAATAAAGTTTAAATAGTATAAAGACATACAATTTTAGACCCATAATGTCAAAACCTAAATTTAGTATAAAAATAATTTCTCTGGAGACAAAAGTAAAAATTTTGGATCAAAAAATTTCAATATCATATCCGATAATGATTGTGACACTGAATAATATATTTTATCCGTATTAGACGGTGGAAAAAATAGCAATGTATTTTAGTTCTACGATATTATTTTTTTAAGATATAGATGATAACTTGATAAATGATCTCACATGTTCTTTATCTTCAACAAAAAAAAACAGATTCACAATTTGCTAATCACGTTATAAAGGAACCGCATAATAAAAATTCAAACTCAGCGCCTAATTGTTTGCATCTTTGTAATAAAAGTCGCAAGATGACGGCTTTAGAACAGCTGAAAATCAATAGATATCAACTATCACAAAGGATTCTTAACGAACAAACTAATATATGTCGAATGCCATTGGTCAACCCTCTAGAGGGGGCTGTTTTATTTCCGTAATAGACTATTTCCGTGCCATATGTAAACTTTCATTTACAATTTTTAGTTTTATTTCGAGCAAGAAACAAGCTAGGTCGTTAAAACAGGAGAGAAGATATATTGTGTACCTTTTCTACCCAGCTATATATAGATAAGCAAATGTTCGTTTAAGCATAGTTCGGACTATGGGGCGTGAGCCGAAATAGCTATTTCAGCTCACTTTTTTTATATATATTTAAAAAAAATATTTTGTAGAACTAAAATACATTGCTATTTTTCACCGAGTTATAATAGAGTTCTACCAAGTGAATGCCAATTCAATCAATAAATTTTCGTAAGTTCCACTGCCCTGTTTTTTCTTTATATCTCTAAAAAATACCTATCTTATATATTTCATACATTTGTTAGTCTCGCTTAACACGATTTTGCTTAGCACGGCGATCTAGCAGAACTGATCTTCCGTCTTAAGCGAGGGATGGGTGTATAGTATAAATTATTTTGACTAGCACCATGTTGCCTCATTTCTATACGGCTGAAGAAAATGCTTTGTAAGTGCACTCAGAATATTTTTATCGGGGAGTTCCCGATATCTGACATCCCCCTCCAGTCTTTATAATAGATATGCCTATCATATTTGAATCACATTTCCTTTGGCTGTCATTAAGCGTAAAATGTGAATATCATAAAAAAAATCGAGAAATATTTTTCCCTTACATAGAAATATAATCTTCAAGCATTACATCGAACATCTTGCTTCAATTTTGAATACTGCAAACATTTTAAACACTTCTGATAAGCTCGGAAACAGCTCTCAAGAAATTCATTTTTTTTTTTTTAATAATAATTGATAATCAAAAAACTAATTTCCGTTGTCGACTACTTGTGTTTTATGGAACTAGAATATCATACCTTTGATGTATTCGGCAATATTTTTTAAAAATTTTAATCAAACCATAATTGATCAGAAATTCACAATAAATAAAGGAATTATAGTGAATAGTATAAACATTATTAAGGTGTAAACTGTCACTTTTCAATGGAAAAGCATGATATTTTAAATAATAAAAGCACATTGTTGAGTTTATTGATTGAATTGACATTCGCTTGGTAGAACTCAATTATAACACGGTGAAAAAAATAGCAATGTATTTTAGTTCTACAAAATTATTTTTTAAAATATAGTTGATAGCTATTTCGGCTCACGGCATCGTCAGAACAATGCTTAAACTATCATTTGCCTATCTATATATAGCTAAAAAGGCGACAATATCAATAAGTTTACATATGGCACGGAAACGGTCTATTATGGAAACAAAATAGCCCCCCGGAGAGGGTTAAGCAATGGCGATCGCCATATATTAATATATCGACATATATATATTTGTTCGTTAAGAATCCGTTGTCTATTGTTTCTCTCAACTACATTTTAAAAAATAATTTAGTAGAACTAAAATACATTGGTATTTTTTTCACCATGACATTTTTGAGTATTATTTCCACAATATATTTGATGGTCAGGACCGGTTTCGCTCATTAAGAGCATTATCAATTGGTTGAAGAAAAATCGCAGACAAAGTGATTTAAGTGGAATTGAAGTAAATTAATTCACAAATATTACAGTTAATCTAAAGATGCTTCTTTAGTAAGCAGAACATGTTTCACATCTATTAATACGTCAATTATAATTACACTCAATCAAATTTAATTTATCTTTCAAATAAATTAATTACGCTCGTTTTGTCACACTAGCGATCGACGATTTGCCTTTCGTATCTTCAGGTATTCAAGTCACGAATAAACTAGTCGTAAACAATTAGTATTGTCTTAATTTATATAATTTTTATTGAATTTCAATGAATACCTAATACATGATATGTTTACGTTTTTATTTTCTCAATACAATCGGATTTTTCCAATACAATGCACGTTGCATACTTCCACCACTAAAGCGTTGAATACTTCCGTATAGTCAGCTAATTATATAGCGTATTAAATTATTGACATTTTTTTAGAGAGGTTTCGATTCGACATTTTTATTACGGTTAGTTAGTTGACCAACTGTAAAAATAACGAGCTTAAAGTCATTTTTTAGAAGTTAATGGAGTAAAAAAATCACAATTGAAGGCATCATTGCAAGCTAAATGAGCTGTGATAATGTTAACTGTACATTGAATATTTCGTAAATAGCTGACTAAATAAATATCGATTGAAACATTTTAATTTAATGAAGATTTTCAATGATATTTTATCAATTTTGGAAGAAATATTTAAAAAGTAAAAAACGTTCGTATGATTCATGACCGTTCCACCAAGAATTGATTGTTAACATATTGTTGTAAAAGAGTCGGTTCATTGCCGAAAACCTTATAAACGTAAGAAAAAACACAAATTATGAGATTGTTATACTTGAATTTGAATTGTTGAAACTTTGTAGGATTTCACATGTTTTGTCATGAACTGACAGTTATGTTGCTTCCTTGTGATAACATGCCTGAAGATGCCGAAAGGTGAAACCTAGGTCGTAAGTGAAAAAACATTTGGAATCGTATAAAGTTTTAACAATTCAAATTGGATACTTAAATTTCATCTAGCACATTTAGTCGACTTCATAAATCACTTAGACCATTTCCGTGCCACATGTAAACTTATTGTCATAGCCGCATTTTTTAGTTTCATTTACAATTTTCGAAAAATTTAGTTTTATTGCGAGAAAGAAAAAAAGCTAGGCCTTTAAAACAGGAGAGAGGATGTATTGTGTACCTTTTCTACACAGCTATATATAGATAAGCAAATGTTAGTTTAAGCATAGTTCTGAAGATGGTGTGAGCCGAAATAGCTATCAACCAGATTTTTTTTAAATAATTTTGTAGAACTAAAATACATTGCTATTTTTTCATCGTGTTATAATGGAGTTCTACCAAGTGAATGCCAATTCAATCTATATATGTGTATTGCTTTTGAAAAGTTAAAAAGATTTATAAATTGTAATTATGACAATTAAAAAGAAAAAATAAACAACCAAGTCAAACTTGCATGTTGAGTCAAAATCTATTGTTATGCATTAAAAATACCATTCTTCATAACTGATAGATTCTCCTGTTTTATGACTACAACATATTTATATTCATTTGCGTTTTTTTATCATACGCTCTTATGTACACGAAATATAATTCACAGCCGCTAAAAGCTCGCACGAATGGAACAAAACGAGAGGTAGACATCGCTGCGAGAATATAAATTAAAGAATATTAAACTCGTAAAATAGATGAACAAATCGGATGAAAATCACCCACTCGAGAGCAAGGGAAGAAATGTGCGATTATAAGGTTGAGTGTTTCTTGGAGATTTTCTCGAGCATATATTTATACTTTAATTCCAATACAAAATTGCATGCTTATTAATATATTTGTATAAAGATGAGATCTACTTAAGATTTCTAAAGAACTCTTACTGGCTTTTTTAAAATCTTATTTTAGCATATATTTTAAAACATTATTTTTGTGTAGGTTTGTACTATAAATACCATAAACCAGCGGTTGCCAATCGGTATTCATACAGTACGTTCAATGAAACCATTGATGTACTATTTTGATGACACGGTGAAAAATTAGCAATGTATTTTAATTCTACAAAATTCATAAGATATATAGTTGAATATACTATAGTATATAGTATAGTATATAAGTATAGCGATGACCATCGCTGATGAAATTTATGATATCGGCTGAAGGTATATGATGGAATTTCAAGGTCAAATTTAAATTGTCGAAACACTGTATGATTCCAAATGTTTCATCACTAATAGCAGGGTTTCAGCTTTCAGCATCTTTAGGTATTATTCACTTGGATAAAACAACACTGACAAAGCTGCATTCGTGTGATAGAATGCCAAAAAATGCCGAAAGTTGAAACCCGGGCTATTAATCACAAACCATGTGGAATCATACAAAGTTTCACCAATTAAAATGGTCACTGCGTTAAAACTTTGAAAAAACTTTTGTTTTAAAAAAAGGCATGTTAGATTTATAATGAAATTAACCATAATTCTATTTAAAACTGATGAAAGTAATGAAACAAAAATTTTGGATTTAGTTAAAAATTCATAATATTTTCACAACACGTCACAGGTTTGCCGCATCTGGTTTTAATACGTAAGATGAAGGAGATTACGAAAGATTTTTGAATATGTGTCTGATATAAAAATATCATTTTTAAAAGTAAACATATTTCAAATAGCCAAATGTATTCATGTCATAAAGATAAAAAATAGTTTATAAATGTCGAATTTTTACACCATGTTCAACGGTATGTTTTAATTCGTATATATTATTTTATAACAAGCAACAAGGCATTTGCTTTTTGATCACCAATTTTTTACACATACAAATAATCTTTAATTTAATGTATAATAGCACATTAAGATATGAGATGATTTGTAACATCTACATATTGTAAATGCATACGTATCAAAGTGTGAGTATAGTATGTGGGAAGATAAATATAATTGTAATACGTGTGGTGTCCACGTGAACCAGATTCACGTGTGGATTGCTCAGCTCTGCAGTTACCTTATTTTGTCAGCAACGACACAACAATTATACAAAAAGTCTATATATAAGAGATAAAGGAGATTGAAGAGCTCTAATACTAACGCGTCATAGATCTTAACGCTCCATCAATTTGATATCCAAAAAAAAATATATGAGATTCGAAATATTCACAACCAGTAGAGAAAATAATTCGCAAAGAAAGATCTAATGAATATTATTTGTAACTTGTAATAAAAATGATTGGGAAAAGTCCAAGACTGAAAATTACTGATTAGCTCTTTACGACGGAAAATATTAAAAATCTTCACAGATAAGAGAAATGTGCATAATGCTAAATGCACACTCACCGAGTAGTTATAAAGTCAGGGGTGCATAACTAATGCGACGCAAATTGGTGGCACATTGATCCCCAACGTACGCCGATTGGTTTCTCTGTGCTGCACAACTTCCACGATAGGAATGCTAAACTTGCACCCCTGGAGAGCATTTCCTCTGCACGTAAATCATTATGATTATTGATTTTGACCATTTGTCTCGCTTTTGATGCAGCAGTAAACCAAAGTTTTTCAATGCTTGTGGTCATATTTTTGTCTACTTTTTGGGCTTTTAATTATTTTTCTGTAAAGCTTTATCTTTTGATATTGATGTAAATATTTATTAATCGCCTTCATTCTCACTGTATTTGTTCTTTTAATTGACTATTTTATTTAATTTGTGTCTAATTTTTATGATTGTTACATTTTTTAAGCAATTGCGTTAAATATGTATCATAGTATTTATTTCTACATATTTTTAGTACTTTCCACAATATTGTTTGATCAGGACCGGTTTCACTCATCGCGAGCATTATTAACTGATAGAATACAATTTACAAACAAGTCTTATTTTACAAAATTTTTGAGTTAAAGGTAGCGGGTATATAACTATGGTTTTATATACCCGCTACCTTTAACTCAAATATTTTGTAAAATAAGACTTGTTTTAAAATTGTATTCTATTAGTTGATAATGCTCAGAAATGTTTCGGAAATAGAACAAAAAACAACGTGTTTTATTATCGAAGAAAAGAAATGGGTTATTTTACTTAGTTATGTTTGTCGTACGAAGCTTTTTAACGAGAATCTAAAGCTCTGATCACTTGTGCATAGTATTTCTTATTTTATAATCGCATGGAAATACCTTTGTACAATAAATAACGAAAACGTATATTGCAGGCTGAACTTCTTAGTGGAAAAATAACAAGCGATGTTACTTTGGAAAACCCATGCCAGCAGGCCTAGAGTGAAAGCAAGTAAGTACGTAAGTGGTGGGTGTTGTAAAAACCCGGATTAACCGGACTGCCAGCCTACTTTTCAGCTGCCCCTCGCTTCCAAAGTGTAAAATAAATATCACTTACTAGAAAGAAGTTTATGGGCAGCGCTTTTAGGGTTCACCTAGAAGCTATTTCGATCAACTTTAATGTGTCTTGTAATCACACAGAGAGTCGAGGTATGCAATAATGGTGGTCATAAGGTATGTTAACAAGACACTTAACATGATTTTTCTGACAACCTGTGTGGTTCACAGTATTCATGCGACGGCTTATTAAAAGTGTAAAAAAGAAATACACATAAGAAATACGAATCAATATTATCAATGCTCGCGATGAGCGAAACCGGTCCTGATCAAAAAATATATTGTGGAAATAAGTACAAAAAATGTGTTTTTATTATTTAAAGTATTTCCTTATAAGCCTTTCCATCAAGAAGTGTCAGTGAACACCTTAAATATGACTTATTTCATCGATGTATTTTATGGTCACTACCAGTTTGCTCATCGCGAACATTGATTATGTTGATCCGTCTGATAATGCTTGTGAGAGCAAAACCGATGATAATCAAAAAATATAGAGCTGAAATAAGTACTACAATAATGTGTTTTTATTATTTGAAATTCATTGTTGCTTATGTCATGATAGTTACCAAATTTTTAAGAAATATTCACCGATGATTAAGGACGCCTGCATTTTGATGTATACGTGCAGTTGGATGTTAAAAGTTAAAAATATCATAAGAACTGTGCTTAATGTTCAACCCTACAAAATAAATACCATCAAATAATTATTGGGCTTTCATCAGAACTGGTCGTACTAGAGAAACTAGGATAGTAAAGAAAAATATAATACGTGGCGTAGTATTAATTGTTCGATGAAAAATTTTAAATATGATTCTGAACTAAAAACCTTTTACAGCTGTTTTTATTTTAACAAATAATAATCAATGATAGATACAAGTAAGATTTTTTTTATTCATTGCCGTGAAAACATTGCAAAGTTCGATCAGTATAATAAATATAATACCAACAATTAAATATAATTTATTTGCATTTCTTTCAAAAAGGGAAAAACAATCGATTTTATTTACCTTATATGCAGAACTATAATTCTGATGAGCGCGTAAGCCGAAATAGTTATCAAACACATTGCTATTTTTTTACCGCATCATAATTGAGTTTTGCCAAGAAAATACCAATTCAATCGATATCATAGATTATTTAAGGAATGCGATTTGATTTTATTGTTAATTAATTTCATCTTCATACCCTCGTAAAGTTGCACGTAACAAACGAAATATTTCGTTCAATAATTAATGTGTTATTATTTCCGAAAAGTCGTTCTATACAAATATTTCACAAAAAATATAACTTTTGTTTTCAGTCTCACAGAAAAAAAGAAAAAAGCTTCAAAAACTAAAGTAATCCTTAAGCTTTGAGATCGTGAATCACTTGTTTTTTTTATATTAAAAGAGTATTTAAAACTCATTGAAGAAACTATCTAAGGAATATTATGAATGGGCAGTAGGAACAATCACAAAAACCAATATTTCCAAGTTTTTATGAGAGATATTTTACGCGGTATTTATGTTGTATACAAAAATATTTTCGATATCTGATCACATAAGTTTGCATAATGTGTTTATTTCTTTCGCATTTAAACAATGTTATATTTCGTTTATGATATCAACTGAAGGTGCTTGATGGAATTTCAATATCAAATTTGAATTGCTACAACTTTGTACGATTCCACATGTTTTGTCACTAACGACCTGGGTGTGGTAGAACGTCTGAAGAAGCCGAATGGCAAAACTTGGGTCGTTAGTCAAACAAAACATGTGGAATCTTATCAAACTTCATTAATTCAAATAAGGTCAGTTCTGTTGCATCCGTGTGACAGAATGCCTGAAAATCCTGAAAGGCGAAACTCAGTTCGTTAGTTGCAAAACATGTGGAGTCATATTAAGTTTCAATAATTCAAATATGATATAGTAATTCCATTAAGCACCTTCAGTAGATATCATAAATTACATTTAACAATGTTTGGTTCAATATGGACTTAATAAATTATGTCAGCTTTGTTGCATACGTGTGATAGAATGCCTGAAGATGCGTAAAGGTGAAACCCGAGTCGTTAGTGACAATACATGTGGAATCGTTAAAAGTTGTAGCGATTCAAATTTATAATATCATATTTACGGGACCAACCAGAACTATTTATTAAACATCAAAAATGGTCGAGTAAATGTCTAATATAATATTATATAATAGTATTATATATGATAAAGCATCGGAAGGCAAACCATTGGCGTATAAAAAGCACTGATTGAGGTAGTTAAGCTTTGCACTAGACCAAAGCTCTGGAAAAAATATCTTGCTTTATCGGAGTCGAAAGCTTTTCACCACCCGTTAATAACAAAACTTATGGATGCGTGGAAAATTTCAATCATTCGTTTATTAAAAAATCTTTTGTTTGATTAAAACATGTTATATTTAGAAAAGCAATCAAACCCATTCGCCGACCACATGTTTCAAAAGGTAATCACACAGTTAAATAACAGAGTCTGAGCAATTGCACAAACCATTCCAACCGATTGATTTTGATAAAAGGAAGCCTTACGGTAATCACGATCCACAATATATTTTGGGAGTTGAAAACGGGTGAAAGAGTATATGGGTGCTCTGAAGGTTTTCAATTTCCTGGCAGTGGGGCGTTTTACAAAAGAAATGGTCGGCTTAATCTTTATTAATTCAAATCTTAAATAAGGTAAATTAAAAAAATACCTCGTTTTATTTAACTCTATAACTCTATATCAAATAGCGTTTCACGATTAAATATTTTTAAAAGAATCAATTGTTTGCCAATTCAATCAATTCATTTTTTTCGAAACACAGCTAATTAATACAGAATTTTCACAATGCTTAATTGAAATATATTTAATTATAGAGTGTTATTTAGTTGGTAGAACTCCGTTTCATCACGGTGAAAAATAGCAATGTATTTTAGTTCTACAAAACTTATAAGGTTTATAATTGATAGCTATTTCAGCTTTCACCTTCATCATAACTAGTATTATGTGATGGAGTAAGCTGAAAAAATGTCAACTATTTATACACCTCATAAATTTTGTAACAAATGCCAAGATCATTTGTGACAAAGCATGAAGAATCGTACAAAGTATCAAGAATTTAAATTTGACATTGAAATTTCATCCAACAACTTCAGGCGATATTATAAGTTAAAAAAATAATTAGAACATGTAACAAGTAGGTTTGTTGGCCAAATGATATACAGATGGTGATCAGCCAACAAACAGTTCGAACTACGAACAAATGGAACAACGAAAACTATCACAGAAGATTTTTGTGTTCGAACAACGAACAAATATTCGGATTATGAATTAGCTAGATCGTTCTAACCAATATATTCTATCTATAAAACTCGGTTGATCGGTTAATGAACAATTCGGATAGTGAACGTAGTCTTGAAACAGATAACATCCGTTAACCGATCATCCACTGTATATATTTTTTAATTAACATCAATATTATTTGATTCGTGTGAAAGGCTGCAGAAAAATCTGTAATTAAACAATAATGTTTTTTTGTATTTTATTCACTATTTTTCTATCTTCAACCGTCTCGGAAAAATTGTGCGAATGATAGATTTCTAACCAAATCTTTTCAAAAACTTTTCACTGATTTTATACTGTTAATAATTTATATTTTCCATATAAAAAACGGAGATAATAAAAAAATATCCAAATTTCCATTTCGACAGGTATTTTCAAAGAAGTTTAGAGAAAAATATTTTGATATCTCAAGTATTAGTTTTCTCAGTACACTGAATTCATGATACTTGATCTATAAGGGGTTTTCCCCTAGTCCATCAATTAAAATTTGATAGTTATTAAATTGGGAGTTATTTGTTATCACCATACTTTTATATTTATTAGAAAAATTAAAAACTGCGTATTTTCGATCAAAATAATAACGTGCTTTGTAAAAAAAACTTAGCTTTACAAAAACACTTGCTTCGTTTGATTTATTCTTATGAGTAAAATAATATAAAATTTTATAATTGATTTTTTTTAGCTACAATTGAATTTTTAATTTTCTGTTTTATTTTTATTTTTTGATGATTTGTAGAAAAAAGCGTAAAGATAAATTCAAAATATTAAAACTTTGTGACTTGATACTTTAAAAATTAGCTAAGAATAAAAAGTTGTCTTCTTATGTGCTTGTTTAATGTTTGTGTAGTGTACGAAAAAGTAAGTTTATCAAAGAGTTTATTTAATATTCAAAATGAACATTTGTGACTTCTTAATAAAATAAATGAAAATATTCTTGGTAGGAAAATAGCTCGACGATCAATAAGTAAACAGGTTCTAAAAGTATTCGGGAATTTCCATCAAAAATGTTTTAATTTTCCATCAAAAACTTTTGATTCTCAAGTCTCTTTAGGGCGATCAATCAATCAGACAACCTGACAAAACAAATTTCTTCCTGATACAAAATTAAGTAGCGAATAAAAGCCTGAAATCCACTCTTACACCAAATAAAAGCACTTGTATCAAGTAAAATGTAACAACAAACAAAATATCATAATTCAGCTTAATCAGTACCAGATCGGATTACTTGGTATCTATTACCATATCATGAAGATCTCCAAGAAGTTATATAGCTCAAAAACAAACCATTCGAATACATGAACAAAAAATTAAAAAGCTCTACCGAGTCTTCACGTATAGGCGTTATCAGTTTTCGTACTTTATTACATCACAAACGAATACTAGGCCAACAAAGCAAAGAATCATATTTTATCGACAATCACCAATTTATTTAGAATGATAGATAATCCAATTCCTTTAATGTCTTACGGTATTTTTTTTTCAAGTTTACACAAACATTTTTATTCAAATTTATATTTCTACAGTGGACTATGATGTCCTCAGCATTACGCAATCAACCCCCAGTAATATTAAGATAAAAAAAAAATTGTTCTTCATACCTCTACGATTCAGTAACGCATGTCATGTCTACGGACAATAGAGGTAGAGCCTATCGACCTACGAAGTATTTATTTTTTCAACCAAATAAAAATATCATAATAAACAGAAGTTCCTACATCACAGACATCCTAGCCTTGAAAGACAAATCTATAATGTTCTCGGAAAATATATTTATTACTATGTTTCCGTTTTGGGATTAGAGACACTTCAACAAAGAACGTTGACCACTCGACACTTAATCAGTATTTATTTATTATTAGTTTTATGTTTTGTATTTGAGTTCTACATTTTTTTTTTACATATAGTTGATAGCTATTTCGGCTCATGCCATCGTTCGCCATGTTTTTCATATTTCTGACATAATTCTGACAATGCGTAAGCCGAAATAGTTATCAACTATATATATGTTATATATCTTATAAAAAAAATTTTAGAACTTTAATACAATGCTATTTTTTCACCGTGTCATAATGGAGTTCTACCAAGTAAATGCCAATTCAATAAATATCTTTGTTTTGTATTTATACATGATTAACTTTAATCCATCATCCGGCTTCGCACAGGGTAGAGGGCGTTTACATTTAGTCGTTGGCGTTATTTAGTTACAAGTGTATATTGAAAATTGAAATTTTAATGATCAAAATAAGGCATTAAATCTGTTTTTTTACACATGTTACATAACGTTTATTTAATCAATTCAAAATATTGTTGTATGTCGAAAATAATGCAATGACATTCATCATGTAAAACTTACACTATGTATTTTGACGTCGATTAATTTCAAATTGTTTTCCCCTGTCACTCACGGAATTTTATAGTACAGGAGTGGTCACTATGCTAGCTTCGTTTTTCTTATTTTTCATTTTATTTTAATGTAGAACGTTGAAAATTAACTTGTGACTTGTGGCTGACAGACAGTCAGATGTAAACATGCTTTCATGTTCGGATTTGAAATACAAGACCTGTAAAATTACTTATTATATGGAATAGGGAAAGTATCGATAGCTAGGATAGTATATTAGATAGAATTGTCACACTTTGACAATTACTGTAGAAAAGTCATTTGATTGAATCAATTCATCATTAAGTACGTTATTCAATCAGCTTTTATAGATTAATACAGTAGTGTACAAACTCATTAGTCAACTGAACCAAATATCACCTATAAAACGATTTAAATTTCTTTTGAGAGCCAATATTTTCTTACTAAAACTATGTAAGTTAGTCAATCGTTATTAGGTTAATTAGAGTACTCCCAATCAGGCTTTTGTCAAAACCTTCGTCAATCTGACTAAGGTGTGTTCGCTGACTTAAAATGGGAAACTCGTTCCAATTCTAAGTTTTTGTTAAACTACTACTTGTTTATGATATCGACTGAATGTGCTTGATGGAATTTCAATATCAAATTTTAATTGCTACAAATTTGTACGATTCCACATATTGATAGTTCTGTTGAATCCATGTTATAGAATGCCTGAAGCCACCGAAAGGCGAAACCCGGTTTTTTATTAACAAAATATGAATGTGGAATCGTACAAAGTTATAAGAAATCAAATTAACTGTATATATCGTGCTTATAACAACTTTATATAATACTTAATAACGATATTATTTATTGGTAAAATTTAATTCCTTATAATATCATGTTGTTGCTTATAATTTAAGTCAAGATTCCGGAATATTATCAATGAGACGATTTTGCGGAATAACCACTGTCAAGGGGCTAAATAACCGAATGTGGCCCGTGATATGGCAGTTTGTCGACCACTGGTCTAATGTTGAAAGCTCACGCTAAGATAAGGCAATTCTCATTTTTTTTATTTTGAATAATTAAAATCATTTCTGTTGCAGCTGCGTGATAGAATGACAGAAGATGCCGAAAGGCGAAACCCGGGTCGATAGTGACGAAACATGTGGAATCGCGCAAAGTTGTTATAATTCAAATTTAATGAAAATACATTTTTTTGTACTTATTTCCTCAATATATTTTTTGATCAGGACTGGCTTCGATCAAAAAATATATTGTGGAAATAAGTAACAAAAAATGTGTTTTTATTATTTAAAATATCATGCCTTTCCATCAAAAAGTGACAAAAAGTGAGTCAATACATAAAAATTGTTTTTTTAAATTATTATTTCAATTTTAAAATTTTAGGCATGTATGTAGTATCATTTTTCTCTAAGTGGATTTCGAGTTAATTTAAAAATATATTTAAATCTGTAAAACTGCTTTATTGAGAACATTGTATGTATATTCATTATTTAAGAATCATTCAACCAATTGATTCCCGTTTCTTAGCCCAACCCTACCTGACAGAAATGCTTAAGAGACCCCAGTAAGCTTCCCTGTGTATTTTAGGGATGTTTGGCTGAACCTCATAATGACTGACTTTCCGCTCTGCTTGTTTCGAACGTAAATTGTAATCTACTAGATATATCGTATACTGCGTATGTAATTATTTATATGTGCAAGCTTTAGTATCGTTACAAATTTGCGAATATTTAGCTACGCATGAAATATTACAAAATAACGTTAACGTTACAAATTTAAACTCACAACTAAATGTAAAAATCGCTGAAATTTAACTGATTTTTGTTCAATCAATTGAAGAAAGAAAAATATTATTTTCATTGTCAATTTAAAGCATATAAACATTTTAAACCGATATATACAGTGGTTATTAAGATGGGTTGAACCATATTTTTTATACGATATCTGAAGCTAAAAAAGGACTTATATAATCGTTTATTGTGAAGAATCAGAGAAACTTTTCTATTAAGAAATTCACGTTAATTGATATATAACACGAGCTTGCTTGGTTGCCTTTCTTGCTATCGTTATTTTTTGTTGTTTTTTTCTTTAATTTCCAACACTAAATGTTTAAATATTTTGACTTTGAAAAACAAATGAACTTGTTATTTGTTATTTTTGTAACGTGTATATATAAATAAATAAATAAGTAATAAATCAATTATTAATACATGAGACTACAACCCAAAAATATTCCAAGAGCTTTACAGATGATACTAAAAAATTAAGGTTCATGATGATAAGATTTTTGGAAAATAGCTCATAATGACCTTTAAAGCAATAAAATTTTCATCGGGAAATCATTAATGGGTTAATATTACTGGTATTTAGTGGGCCGCATATATAAAGGTATAAGCAAGAAATTTTTCAAAATAATATTTTATGTAAATATATTCGTAAATTTTGTTACAGAGATTGATTGGTTTTATTAGATTAACATCAGCCAAACTGCTGTGACATAAATTTTTTAATTTTTTTAGTTTACAATGTATTCTATATTTGCAATTGACGATGTTTCAATGAGGTATATTCGATTGAATTAGCTGATATGTTTTTTAAATTAGCTTCAACTAGCATAAAAATAGTTCATAACATATATATGATAGAACTAACAAAATGTAAAATGCAGAACTCTACAGTCTTGCAAATTAATAAAACTTTATAGAGTGAACAGTAAAAAATAATTATGACTAAAAAAATCATGTTGGATTTAACTATACTAAAGTAAATGACTTTAAAGATAACACGGTAAAAAAATAGCAATGTATTATATTTTAGTTCTACAATTTTTTTATAAGATATGGTTGATAGCTATTTCGGCTCACGCCATCATCAAAACTATAGCTGAAATAGCTACCAATTATATCTTATAAAAAACATTGTACAATAGAACTAAAATACATTGCTATTTTTTCACCGTGTTATGATGGAGTTCCACCAAGTAAATGACAATTCAATCAATAGACTTTAAAGATGTTTACTATCGCTTCTTGAATGAAAGGCATGATATTTTAAACATTAAAAAACATTTTTTATACATATTTTTTACGATTAGAACTGGTTTCGCATATCGCGAGCAATATCAACTGAATAAATTTGTATTTTTTTTTAAATAGGGCAGTAATTTTAGCCGTCTTCGATTCCCTAATCACTTCCAAGATACTTACTGTCACTTATTGATAGAAAGGAATGATTTCTTAAATAATAAAAACAATTTTTCTAGTACTTATTTCCACAATATATTTTATGATTATTAGGGCCGATTTCGATCATTGAGAACATCATCATCAGTTGATATTGTGGAAATAAATAATAAAAAGTGTGTAGACCAATTCAAATGTAAAATAACCAACATTGTTATATTTCTAAATTAAACCATTTCTTATTAAAATTATACGCAATAAAAGTTGTACCATATGGTTTATGTTATTTTTATTACAATAAATAAATGCCAAGGATTAATAAAAAAAAGTAATGAAACACTCCAACATTTTTATCAGTATATAATACCTAATATATTGTAAATACCTTTCAGCGAAACGAAATTATTTTATTTATATCATACTTACAAAATGTTATTATTTTCCTGTTTTTGGTTCCATTTCTTTATTGAATATATTTTTCCACTCCCGAATTTCCTGTTTTTCCGCGAATACTCTTGAGATTACGGGATCAGAATTTGGCTTATACAGCAAAAAACCTTGGGATACTTTTCAAAAACAAGGAAAACATTGATCTTTGGTGTCTTAATAACACAACACGGTTAATACAGGGATGCCATGTTGTAAATTACCAAGAAAATCTTCACCATTACCCAAACTAATATTACCCCCAATTGTCACAAACACTCATTTCACTTTTCTTAATAAATAAAATCTATGTATCATTTACGGCTTGCATTTTAAATTGAAATACTGTATGTTGCAATTGAGGATTCTACGCTGAAACAATCTGAAAATTCCAAGACTTTTTGCAATCTCGATTCCAGAGAATTTGGGATAACCCGATACTGACCCATACATTTAATTTTTATCATAAAATCTGTGAAATATAATATAATTTCGAATAATTATCGAATTAATAGTTATCAACTATATGCCTAATAAATCGCGTATAACTAAAATACATGCTATTTTATAACCGTGTAAAATAAATATATATTTATGAAATTGTCATTTGCTTGGTACATAAAAAAGGTCGAAATTTTTATTCATTAAAGTTCTGATCAAGAGTAAGCCGAAATAATTTACAATAATATATCATATGATGCTGTTTTTTCACCATGTTAAGTATTTCGCTCTCAAAATAGGTTGATATGGGAATAAAAACGGGTAATGGGAAGGAAAACCCAGACAGAAAACCGAACACCAACCCGCCTGGGCAGCGTGGTGTTGCTATGTCCAAACAAACCCCCTGGAAAAAAAGAAGGGGGGGGCCTACATCCAGCAGTGGATCGACCCCGGCTGATGATGATGATGAATTGTTAATAGCTGTTATATTTCAACTCCTACTATCGTCAGAAATTTGAGTCAACTAAATTTTAGCCTTAATTTATAACCGTTTAAAAAGAGATCGACAATTTATCGTCACATATCTTCTTACATCGATAATCGTCTGTAGAGTTGAATTGTACTTTCAATGAATATTTGGATTTTTTAATTATCATAGGGATACAGTAATCGGCAACATTATGCTGTAACCGAAATTCTTTACGATAAAAACAAAGAGCTTTTCTCTTAACGGGACATCACCGTGAAAGCAAGGCTATACAACTTAGAGAATTGATCCTCTTCTGTATTGAAGTGAGTAACTATTCCCCATGCGTGCGGTATTTGTTAGCTTCACGCCTGAATGACGTTTGGGATCACGCCTGCCAACTTTAAAGGTTTTTTCGTGAGTTATTTTTGTGAATAAGCCAGCTAGAAACAAAGATGGATGCTATCTTGAATGACGTGGCTATTTCGTATAGATATTTCGCTTTACACTGACGTAAAAGTTTGTTTCAATGACAATATTGCGTCTAATCAACCGCGTTTTTCATTTAAGACTTTTTATTTGATTTTATTTATTATAACATTTAAGTTGAGACTGTACACCAGCGATAGCGACATTTTTTGAGATGTTGTTATAATTTTGTTCATTATTTTTTATGTAATAGTGAGTCACTAACTAAATTTTAAATTTTACTTACGAAGTAAAAATTTTGATTTTTCACGAAAAGATATTATAATTGAAATATCATTGTTAAATCGTGAGTAAGAATTTGTGTGTAGTTCAGGGTTTGCCAAGCTATGTTTCGCAAAATGGAAATTGGTGTTCCAGTTTAAAATATAAATATATTTATACATATCAGTAATTAAATTATTGCCTATTTAATATGTTAAAAGATGAGTACATTTTACTTGCAAATGTTTATTGTTTTACTTTCGTTTAATACGGCATATTTGTCAATGTTTAAAAACTGGTTTCTAACAACATCTTATCATATTTCAGGCCTAGAAAACCGAAAACTGTTAACTTGATCAAATTCAAACAAAATATACTTCATATTATATAAACCGTTAAACACAGTATGAAATGATAAAATACTTGTGAAACTTAGCAAAAAATGCGGTAATATCCAATTCAATTTCGTTTTTAGTCCTTGCAATAAACGGTTAATTGGCTATTTCTAATTAGGATAAATTTCTTATCTATTATGAGTACAACACGTTAAAAAATATTAAATCGTTGTTAATCCCTTACATTATATAATAAAGTGAACATGGCGCTTTTCTTCTCGAATAAGAACTTAACTTCTTAATTTTATGGCTCATATCACGATTCAAAATTATTTTATTTTCTATGGTTTCTTTATCATATTAAAATATTTAATGTTTTATTTTGCATCTGCGTGATAGAATACCTGAATATACCAAAAAGCGAAACTCGGGTCGTTAATGACGAAATTTTAAGAATCGTACAAAGTTTCAACAATTAAAATTCTATCAAGCAACTTCAGTCGATATCAATGTTTTTTTTTTTGTTTAAATATTTTTTCCTTAACGAGTGTTTTGCTGCAGGAAAAGTTTGAGGAACCCTTTTGAAGTAGTTCTATAACAATAATACATTAGATTCATAATACTAAGTTAATGTACACATCCTTTTGTAATCAGCACAAAACACACCACAATCTGTGGAACATTATACTCAGTCATTCTTTAGAATAACTACACACTAATTGCCTCATATCCCACTACGAATAAGGGCATACTTTAAAATTCATTGTCTGTTTGTTCAATTAGTGCTAAATAATACGAGTATAGTTTTCATATGCTCAGTGAAATTTATATAGAATTAAAAGCTTACTGACAAGAATCTTCAATGTACTGAAAGTTCAACGTATTTTATGAATGGATAACTGCATATTTCGTTAACTAACCTCGTCAGCAATCAATGTTTCAACATACATTTAAAATCGATACATTTGTTAGACCACTCAGTGTTTTACGAAATAATTCGCTACTCTAATCAGAATTTTTAGACTGTATCGCAAGATTGTATATAACTGATTTTCATTCTATTATAATAATCGTTTTTATTTGTTGTACAAGAATAAATTCGTAGTGATTGGATCATAAAATATGCACATAGAAACTGTTCTAGCGTTACACTATAAAGTTTTAAATGTGTCAATCAGTGGTGGTAATATTTTATTTATAAAAAGAATAAAACAAAATCGTAACGTAAAAATCGTGTCTCATATCAAATATTTAAATCAATCAATATAAAATTTGATTTCTTAAAGTTTTGTACGATTCCAAATTTTTTTTCTTCTAACGATCCGGGTTTCGTCTTTCGGCATCTTCAGGCTTTCTATCACACTGATACAACAGAACAGAATCGATACCGTTGCTTTTCCATTTTGTTTTTTTAAGTATTTCATTACTCTAAGAAGTATTTTTAGTCCCGCTGTATTGCAAGATTGTCTATTACTAATTTTAATTCTTAATGATTTAATGAATAAAGGTATGAGACCATTTCCTTTCGATTTAACGTTAGAAGTTTACTACGTAGTGATATTTTAACATTAGTTATTGAAAATCTTATCTCTACTTTATTAAATTTTTTTGAAATCGTTGGTCCTTGATACTTTGTAGTTGAGGTGGTGTTCATTGTTATTCGCATTGAAATCGTCATTTATTAAGCGTCACGTATCTTAACTGATCGAATCTCTGAAACCCGTTTTTACGTGATAGACCGATCCTTTAAAAATAGTCAAGACTTAAAACATTTCAAAAAAGGCATCTAATTAGTGTTATCGCCAACGTAGGTATTTATTTTAACATTCTAAAAACTTAATCATTGCGCACACAATATACGATACCAACATCTCTCCTTCTGGATATAATAGTGGCACTGAGTCTAGTCCGATTAAGAACTTTGCAAGATCCACAAGAAAAGTTGTCTGGGGATATGATTAAACATATTATGATCTGGCTGATACTGGTATATATACTCGGATACTGGCACCAGAAAAAAATAGCCCCTGTTTCATCTTTATAACATCCTTTTTTTATCCAATTATATATTTATTAAATTTTTAACATTGAATTTACTAATATTGTGACGTTGCAAAAGCAATAAACTTTTTTTTTATAAATATTTTGTAATTTTTGCAACGTTTGCGTCCCAAATAAATTAAAATAGAATATATTGATTGAATTGGCATTCACTTGGTAGAACTCCATTATAACACGGTGAAAAAATAGCAATGTATTTTAGTTGTACAAAATTATTTTTACAACTATTACTAATTACAGTTGATAGCTATTTCGGCTCACGCCATCGTCAGAACTATCCACAGTTGTTTTGTGTCTAAGTTTTAGTCGTTTATAAAGAATTTCCTGGGTAGCCATATCGGCTACTTCCAATTTATTGATTGAATTGGCACTCACTTGGTAGAACTCCATTATCACACGGTGAAAAAATAGCAATGCATTTTAGCTCCGATAGTTCTGGCGATGGCGTGAGCCGAAACAGCTATCAACTATATTTGTTAAAAATAATTTTGCAGAACTAAAATACATTGCTATTTTTTCACCGTGTTAAAATAGAATAATTATGTGTAAATCCTTGTATTGAAAAGGTGGGACAAGAAATAAGCGTCTCCAAAAACGCTGACGATATCTGTCAATGAAAGAACAAGAAGCTTTGGAATTCTGCAACTCTACTGGATAAATGAAGATGACAAAAGACATCAGTTCTAGAAATTAGCGTAGAAAGGTGGAGAACGGACCAAAAGCGACTAATTTAGATGACCTTTGTTCATGTCAGACCGTGGCAATAGAAAATAAATATGTAGATAACAATTTTGTGGAGGTATTTATAGAATCAATGGTTTTACAAATACTGCTCAAATTTGAAATGAAACTTTTCATTAACGCATCTTTTTTTAATTGACACCAAGCTTCACCAAAAGAAAATTTTTGATTTTAACCAAAAGCTTTTTGAATATAAATTCTCTCCAAAGCATCGCGATCACTTTTTATAAACAAAGAGCATAGCATAGTTGGCAAGCCATTTTTTTCTCTCTTACTATATAACATGGCCTTTTGATAATCTCCATCCGGCTCTGACTATGTCCGATGTCCGGTATTTTAATAATTCGCTGTTTGTAGAGTAGCTATTCGTTTGAAAATATTTTTTGATACTAGGAAATTTATTTCATTACATAGTATTCGTGTATCAATTTAAGATGGGTTATGTTTTACAACTTAATATTGATTGAATTGGCATTTACTTGGTAGACTCCATTATAACACGGTGAAAAAAATAGCAATGTATTTTAGTTCTACAAAGTAAAATATGGTTGATAGCTATTTCGGCTCACATATCGTCAGAACTATGCTTAAACGAACATTTTCTTATCCATATATAGCGGTGTAGAAAAAGTACAAAATACATCTTCTCTCCTGTTTTAACGACCTAGCTTGTTTCTTGCTCGCAATAAAACTAAAAATTGTAAATGAAACTAAAAGGGCGGATATATCAATAAGTTTACATATGGCACTGAAATGGTCTATTACAGAAAAAAAGAAGCACCCCACAGAGGGTTAAGCAATGGTGATAGAAATACCTTAGTTTGTTCGTTAAGAATCTTTTGTGATAGTTTATAGACTTAATATTGAGCTTTTATTGGTATTGATAATCAGTTGATAAATCTTGCGATGAGCGAAACCGACCCTGATGATAAAATATGTATCATAAATAAGTATTAAAAAATGTGTTTTAATTTATAATACCATGCCTTTCCATCAAGAAAAGACAATTAACACCTTAAAAGTAATTTATATTGTGTGTTCCTAAAAATTCGGCGTAGAAAAAATGAAAAGCTTTCATCAAATCTTTTTTAATACCAGCTTTTTTTCTATCGCTAGATTGGGTTACGTCTTTATATTAATGAAAAAGTGGGAATAGATCTTATTCAAATACCCACCTAATCAAAAATGTTTTACGATTTTCTTATTTGACTTTTAAAATTATGTCCATTATTGAAATGTAACAATTTTCATCGCATTTATCTTACGCGTTACAAAATTAAAAAGTGTATGATATTAAAATTGTTATAAGCTATTTCGTTGAATGTTAGATAATATAACCATAGACAATTCATTAGCACATTGTTTTTTTTATATATTTAAAGACCCGCATAAGAAAAAACCGTTTTAATTTGTGTTTATTACAAGACAGGTATGGAAGTATCATGGAAGAGGTGGCGTCGGTCTGAGTAAATTCGCAGAAATTGGATCATAAAATATGCACAGACAAAATTTTCTACCATAACACCATAAAGCTCTAAATGTGTCAACCGATGGTGACCGGACAATATTTTATTCTGAAAATGAATCAAACGATATCGTAGCATAAAAATCGTCTCTTACATCAAATATTAAAATCAATCAATATGAAATTTGAATTATTAAAATTTTGTACGATTCCACATCGATTTGGCATCTTCAGGATTTCTATCACACGGATGCAACAGAACTGACACACAATAAACAGTAAGCATCGGTTATATACCAAAGGAGTTCATTTGAACCATAAATTTGACTAACAACACGATATATTACCAATAATTTACTATAAAGTTCCAACGAGCACCTTCAGTCAATATTAAATCAATCATGCTAGAGCGGCAAAATTGACTGAATTTGGTAGTAAATTAGAGCTAAATTAACGTGATTTTAATCAAAATTTATGGCTTCAGAATTTATTTATTTATTTATTACAACTACACGGTACAAAACTTACAAATAATCAATTCATTGCTTTTTCACCGTAACATATAAACATATTTAAATATAAAAATTCAACAAATACAGAATAAAACAGTCAATTAGGATTGCAAAAAAAGTCAACCAAGTAAGCTCATGAAATATCTACTTTTAACTGAAAATATAGCATTCGTCTGAACTCACTTTCGTCCACATGAAATACGTCAACATCCGAAGCAATACAGTTGAACTTTGATAATACTCTTACCATTAGCATCCCCATTGGCAGACTGGTTCTACACTTTGGAAGAACAAACAAATTATGTACACGATTTCTTAAAAAACTATCCGGAACATACAAAAAAGAATAACTCATTCGGTATGTAACCGATGCTAACTGTTCATTGTGCGTCAGTTTTGTCGAATCCGTATGATAGAATGACGCCGAAGATGCAGATAGACGAAACCCGAGTCGTTAATGACAAAACATGTAAAATCATACAATGTTTCAACAATTCATCTTTGATATTGAATTTCCATCAAATACCTTTAGTCGATATTATAAAATATATCAATTAGTATAAATTTTGTGTATTGAATGTAAATTTTGTCTTTTGCACAATTTTTCAAACATTTTATGTTACCACGAGCATAAAAGCACACTGTTTACAAAGAATATAAGCCATACGCGAAGCTTTGTTACATCATATACATTATTTGAAAGCACGACGACAACGGATAACTCTGACCCAATAAATTTTACGTTATTTTTGCAGAGTATAGATGGCGGGCCGTTAAATCTGCCAGTATGTCCACTCCACAGAAGCTTTTACGATACGGAGATGTACAACTCATATCATCACTGCACTTTAAAGCGATACTGCGATAGAATAATGCAACTTCAAACAGAATCGATCGAGCATTCCGTTACTTTTAGTGAATAATAGATGAGTGTAAAATGGTCGATATCTTATTTCGTTTTACAATAAGTCATTAATCGCATACAAGAATGTATTATGTTATATCCTTATCATCATACATTAATCCATGTTTTATCTATTATATAACAAACTAATAGGATATTTAATGATTAAAATCAATGGTACGCTGAATTATTATCAGCGTTATTTCAAAAATAATTTCTTTTTTATTTTTTTCTAAGTCTTTATAGTTTTTGTCATTTAACATTTAATGATTACGACTAGATTTGACTTTTCTAATCATTTTAAAATATGGTAAGATTTTTCCTTTGATGCTATGCTAAAATTTAAGTTTCTTTTTATATATAAATATAATTTATGGTGGCGACTGAAGGTGCTTGATGGAATTTCAATATTAAATTTGAATCGTTGACACCTACAATTGTGTTGCATACATATAATATAAATAATAGCTGAAGATGCCGTAAGACGAAACCGGGGACGTGAATGACGATCCACAAAGCACACTCGATATCATCAGTTACTAATATAAAAAAGAAGCACGTTAAAGTTTCGAGTAGCTTCAAGGAAAAAAATGAGTATCAACTTTCATAAAATATTGTTTCTAAGTGGTTAGTAACGGAAAATTTGATCTTAATCATTAATTATAATTGTAAAATTGCTGCAAAATTGTGTTTTATTATTATGGATTCATTCGAAGCTGTCTGTAAAACGGATATAATGAATGGATTCTATTTTTAAAATGGAAGAAAAAAAACAACCGAAAATGTCTTTTAACATGTAAAAAGAATTATAAAGGGTTTATTTGTGTAGACAATTTTTCAAACAAAACGTCAGATGGCTTTTTTTAATTCCATATTCAACTGAACGCAAAGCTAACAATGGAAAATTTTTGATATTGAATCCCAATCGAAAATCTGTATCCTTTGTATCGCATTAAAAAGATTCGAATTCACATATCGGTGTTCACGTAAAACAGTTTACCAAAAAAACATTTAAAAATTAAAGTTGAGCGTTGGAATTGGTTATCCTTTGATAATCATCGTGTACCATTATTTTGTAAAATAGATAAATCGTTCCAAATAAAAAAAATGATTTTTTTAACAAGCAGAATTTTAAAATACTGCGATCACCGTTAGTTATTTTTCATGATACAAATTCGCATTGTTAAAACTTTGCACGATTCCACATGTTTTTTCACTAATGACCCTGGTTTCGCCTTTCGGCATCTTCAGTATTTTCATTTCATATTTATCGTATAATCCTTTCAAAAATGACTCAGCAGTATTCATAGTAAATAAAACATATCACAAGCAATTGTGTTAATCATTATTAGATCAATATTATTGAATTTATTTTAGCTCTTACCTTGGGGTCTGTGTTTTCCCTCAATTAATACCTGTGGTATATATACGATGATGCTAAATTCTTATTGTGCGTCAGTTCTGTTGCATCCGTGTGATGTAATGCTTGAAGATGCCGAAAAGCGAAACCTGGGTCGTTAGTGACTTCATATGTGGAATTGTACAAAGTTTTAACAATTCAAATTTGATGTTGAAATTTCATCAAGCACCTTCAGTCAATATCATAAACTATTCATGATAAATTATCCTTTGCATTTAAGGCTAATTGTAAGGTTTCTTGTCATCTTAACAATATATTAATTTAAATTGTTTAAGCTTTGTACAATTCCACATATTTTGACACTAACGACCCATTTCGCCTTTTGGCATCTTCAGCATTGGCTTCTATTACACGGATACAACTGAACTGACACACCCCGTAGTGACAAAACATACGGAATCGTACAAATTTTGAAAAATTCAAATTTGATATTGAAATTTCATCAATCGTCTTCAGTCGATATCATATTTTACAAATATACATTTGGCGGAAAAAAAATAATCATTTTCCATAGTTTTGGTGTAACACCATTAATTTTAAGTAGTTATCAAAATAAAAATCAAGTTTGAGCAGAATTTGATTATGGAATATATTTCCATAACATAAGTGTCTTCGTATAAATTTATGCGATAGTTCCCTATAAATTTAATACAGTCTCTAGCGAAATCTATACGGCATTTTTATGACGTACGATTCTGAAATATTGCTTTGAGGAAAAACATCTTTGTATTTTTGACTGCGAACGAAAAAAACATAGCTTTTATCATTATGCAGTATAAAACAAAATTATTTCGATGAAACTTTTATATTACAATCTTTTGCAACGACTGTTTGAATTAATTCAAGATAATTTTCTATAGATATATTTAACAACGTTACTATCGTATTAAAGTTTCAGTAGCAATTATAGTTAGTTTATAAATTAAAAATTTCACAAGTTTGTGTTTATATATAATTATTATTAAAACCGTTAAATTATTCTTATTACAAATGTACATATAAAAACTTTTAATGACTTCTTCAAGATTTTTTAATTTATAAAAAAACACAATTTATAGTACATATTTTCACAATATGTTTTACAATCAGAACCGGATTCACTCATAACATTGTGGAAATAATTACTAAAAAATGTGCTTTTATTATTTAAAAATTACAATGCCTTTCCGTCAAGAAATGACAGCTAACACTTCAAAAGTCAATTTTAATAGAGTAGATCTGAAATCAAGCTTTCAGTGAAAGTCATATCTTTCTCAGTGTCATAAAATTTATCTTTAGATTGTGAAAAGAATAAAAAAGAAAGACAAGACTAGAACGAAAGTTCTTCAAACAGAAAACGATAAACCAATTTACGAGACAGTAAGTAATCGCATTCAAGCTCACAATCGAATAGAACTACGTTAACCACTTGACTACAGATCCAAACATATGTTTTACCTATAAACCAATCGGAAAGAATACACTATTTTGTGTTTAATAAAAATAGCACGGTGAAAATATAACAATGTATTTTAGTTCTACAAAAGTTTTATAAGATATAGTTGATAGCTATTTCGGCCCACGCCATCGTCAGAATTATAGTCCTGTACAAAAAATAATGTATTCTTTCCGATTGGGCTGACTTCGAGTGTGGACTCTAATGTGATCGCTAACTATTTCTTATTAAAAAAAATGTACAACTAAAACACATTGCTATTTTTTCATCGTGTAATAATGGAGTTCTACCAAGTGAATGCCAATTCAATCAATAAAATCTCTATGAAATATTTGGGATAGTTTTATCGATTACAAAATATAATGCTTTTAATAAATTGAGGCCGAGAAAATTATTATAAATTGACTTTCTCAAAACACTTTTTTAACCAAACACAAAATTAAAGTCCGAAAATTTATAACATGATTCAACGTCATTAACACCATTTCAAAACGTCCAAAAAAGATTATCGCGATCAAAAACACCTAAAAGTTAAGAACGCACATTAAGAAATTTGTTCATGTATGGAGAATATTATACGTATGTAAAAATACAGAAAATCTAGATATCATAATAAAACTGAAGGCTTTAGCAATTATTATAGACGATGGAAAACAGGGGGTGTTGAGGGAGAGTGGGGCACATTTGTCACAAAAGTGACATCGATGTTATTTGACAGTCCGCTCGCGTCCTGGAAAAATAAAATAGCGCCATTTTTCATACAAAGACCATTGTTGAAAGGAAGGACGGGTAAGGTTTTGTAGGTAAATGATGAAGGTAGAATGTAAGTCTATTCATCAGCGACCATTCATTGCGAACGAAAAAATTAATTCAAATTTTTTGAAAAGGCATTCTTTCTTCTTCTTCGTGAACAGATACGAGATCTACAAAGGATTCATTATTTTAATAAGCATTGTAATTTGTATTCTCATTCAATTTTAGGAAAAATTATGGAAAATTGATAGGCTACAAATCGCAGGAGAAAATTGCGAATTTTCCGAGGATTGGCATAATGTAAACTCGGAGAGGCAATGTTAAGCTTACGGCTATTTTATTTCTTTTGTAATCCTTTCTATAGCTTTCCCGTAATTGCCACTTTTAATATTTTACTTCATTCAGTTTCAGTCGCAATAGCAATTATTATGCTACTTATAGATTAGACTATATAGATTTTGCATATAAGACCCTTAGTTTCCTAGCTTTTTTAGTTTTTAGTATAAGTATGCACTGAATCTTTATATTATTATTCTGCCATCCCTACAACGTCACCGGCATCAGCAGAACACTCCCGCTAAAATAATGACAGTTATTTTCGAAACAGTTTCCATTTGGTTGTTAAACATCTTTTTTCTATGTGACTAATAAAATAATAACGCTTAAAATATAAACAAATAAATGTTATAAGTAGATTGTTTTTATTCGGTTGTTAAAAACTTTATTTCTTATAAAGCTATAATGAAATGATATGTTAAATAACAAAAGATTGAGTTAAGATATATTAAATTAAACACTCTCCTAACACGGTGAAAAAATATTACTATGTGTTTTCGTGTTTACGTTACTATGTATTACACTATGTGTTTTTTTAAGTTCTACAAAAATCATAATGTATATAGTTGATAGCTATTTCGGCGAATGCCCTCGTCAGCTATCAACTATATTCCTTTTGTTTTTTGTAGAACTAAAATATATTGCTATTTTGTCACCGTATTGTAATGGAGTTCTAAAATAAATGCCAATTCAATCAGTGAACAATAAACTATTTGCACTCTCTTCAAAGTGAAGATTCAAACATTAATTATACGATTAATTGTGGTTTTTTAACACCTCTGAAGAAACGTGTTTTAAAAGCTCATTTCGCATACAGCTTTTTTTTACTCAATCTTACTTCGGAGGCTTTTGTTCTACTTGTTCTCATAAATTAACAATTTAACAATTTTCGATGCTCAATTGTGTTCACAACAAGTTTTCAAGCAAATAAGACATAATCAAAATAGCAATATTGACCATGTAGTGTATTTTCATTTCTAGAAATATGAACTAATTATGATTGTATCAAGGAGTATTGCAAGAATGAAATGAATGAAAATTCTGAGACATGGTATAAACATTTGGTTAAATTACAAAATTACGTACAGACCACTCGTTTTGCTTGTGTCAATCAACTCGAAATCGTTCCCAAGCAATTCGTCACCTAATAAGAGCGTATCGCGCGTGCTGTGTATAGCGTTAATTAAATATTCATTACGACATTCCGAAACCTGTCGGCAATTTAAGTTGACTGTTCGGCACTAATTGAAGAAAAACCTTTTCCAAAGCTGCATGCCAAATTATGAATCCATAAATCATATCATAATTGATATATTCAATTCATATTTTTTAACAATTTGTGATATCGACTGAGAATGTTGGATAGAATTTCAATAACATATTTGAATCGTTGAGGCTTAATACCATTCCACATATTTTGTCACTGACGACCTAGGTTTTCCAAACATTTTATCTCACGGATGCAATAATAATGACATATTGCATCGGTTATATTATATACAAGCAGAATTACACAAATAAATATATACACTACGGCTAAACGCCAAATATATAACAAAAATAACCTCAATGACTATTGATTTGATTAAAATGATATTCAATTTGGGATATGATAATTTTATAAATAGTATTATACAGAAAATTAATGCCTTTTTTGGTAAAATATCTTTACAATTTACAATAATCAATTACCATCAAAATGCGATAGGGCTTTTTGAAATTTTGAGCAATCTACATTTTTAAAATTGGTTGATCACGGTGACATAATATAGAATTTAATTTTTGATATTGTTGTCTCATGGAACCAATTTTACGTAAGAGATATAAATAGCGAGAAAGAATTAGAAAAGTTGAATTGATCATTAAGGATAAACATTGAATTTAATTGAGCTCAGCTTATTTCTAAAGTATCCGAACGGCCAAACCCGGGTCGTAAACAAAACATGTTGAAGTGTACACAGTTTCCACAATTTGAATTTGATATGATAACATTATCCAGTCTCAATATAAAACATACAGCTTCTTTGAATCACGTGTCACCTCGCCCGTCCATTTAACGAGATACAAGTCTCCTTCAGAAAAAAATCGTAGATTTCCACTCATTCGTATCGAATCGTATTTGAGATTATTTCAATCGTATTTTTTTACGGAAATTGCTAATTACTCGGTACATAAACCCGTCTTTATTATAAGAGAGAAATAATTGGGGATTCAACAATATTAATCATAACTCTTAGTTGATTTCTATATTTCATTCAAATGATCTAATGTATAGAAGTGACATTCGTGCCTTTAAACATAATAGGATTCGAATACGTGAACGTCACAAAAAAATCTGTCACGGATACTTCATGATAGGGACGATTTTTTACTATAACTTTTTTATTGCTATTATTATCATTCCTTTTTATACACAAAAATTTCAGCAATTTAAACAATACACTTTTACTGAAATTAATAACTATACTTTTTGTAGCAGACAATAATTCTTGATGGATCATTATAATGGTATCATATGGATTATTTTAACAACTATTTTTATACGAGGCAAATTTTTAATTTCTGTCGTTAATTTTTCATCTAATTTTTAAACGCGAGTAAAAATTATGAGACTTACTCTGTGACGTCACAAACATGAGATTTAACGTTTTTATTCAAGATTGAATAATATAACATCTACATTGCGTGAAGAAAACAGCAACCTCAATTTAACGTATATGAGAAAAACAAGCAGGGCGCTGTCAACAATAAAGCTTGTAATACCGGTTGTAATAGATAAATTGCAAATATCGATAAAAATATTAAAAAACCAACAAATGATAACAAACGTCATCTATAGGAATATTAAAACTCAACAAACAAATCAATACCGATAGTTTAATATAAATCAATACCTGATATTTATTTTACCTTTGAATTAAATATGAAAACAAACAAACAAAAACAAAGTTTTGTTCATATTCGTTTAAATAAGATTGTCTATGCAAAAAGCTCTCCTACACTTAACGCTTGTAAAATGAACAAACAAAGAGATATAAACCGGTATTTCCTAAGAGAAAAATACCGGAAAACGTTTTTGGTAATACAGGTGTTGCAAACCCTAATCTAACGTACTCTATATTCTATACTTGATCACCGTAGGGTTAGATTGTCTAGTTTTATAGCGGCTACAAACTCAGGTAATATTCCAGTGTACGCATGCCAGGGGTTCCCATTAGCATCTTCGTGGTTTATGCGTCAAGGCGGAGCACGTTTGTTTTAAACAATACAATAATACGAGCGGTAAATAACGTTGTGCCGGTACAAAGCGACAATGATTCCCTACACAAAGGCTAAATCAACATTCTTATGCATGTACATCAATTTACCTTCGACCTACAAGTAAACAACTAATAACCCACTCACACCCGGGTGGATACCTGTGCTAATCAATGTGAAACAAATGCGAGAATATACGCCAGGAAACCTCGAAATAACATCTCTATTGACAAGGCGCCGTTTCTCCGCTCCAGGAATTCAAAATTACATATGATCTTGATAACTTTGAATAATAAACTATTTGTTATGTTTTATAGATACAAATCTTTCAGAGTAATTAAGCTGTAAATAATGTAAGTATTATGCAAGGGCTCAAATTACAACACATACATTTACCATTTATGATATCGACTGATGGTGCTTGATGAAATTTCAATATCAAATCTGAATTGTTACAACTTTTTACAATTCCACAGGTTTTGTCACTAACGACCAGGGTTTCGCCTTTCGGCAACTTCGGGCATTCTATCACACGGATGCAACAGAACTGACGCACAATAAGCAATTAGCACCGTCTATATACCAAAGGTATTAATAACAGGAAAATACAAACTCCAATGCAAGCACTAAATGGCGGCTATAACAAATTTAATAATAATTAACACAATTTCCTGTGATATTTTTATACAACGAATAATTTTATACAATTAATAATTTTTTATACAACGAATAATTTGTTGTAAAACCCTGACCCTGATCCGTGTGATAGAAAGCCTGAAGACGCCGAATGGCGAAACCCAGGTTGTTAGCGACAAAACATATGGCTTCGTACAAAGTTGAAAAATTTCAAAAAAAAATCCAACCATAATTTGTGTTCAAAGGCATGAATGCCTATGATGCCTTAATTCCAGCCCGCCTAGGGGTGGTCTGGGGAAAGCTCGGAGAGGTTCGCTCGTTCTCTTTGTTAAAATTGGACTTAGGCCAGCGAGCTTTTATATAAAATTGTATTTTCAAAAAAGTATTTCCTTACAAGCTACGCAGCTAGTTTAAATGTAATAAAATACACTTAACCCATTTCACTTGTGAAATCTTTCTTTAATACAGTAAACCACATAATAGAGAAGTTTTTTATTGCGTATACTGTATATACCAGTCACCCGTATAGTGTTTCTCCCTATAGCGTAGTTTTTTACACAACGCTGGATTTTGAAGGTCAAATTATAATTTTCATAAATACAATATATTGTAAATACATATTTTATATTCGTACGTTGAAAAAATATTAGAAGCTGCTTGTCTTTTGATTTCGATAGAGTTAGTCAAGTACAAGGACAAATAAAATATATTTCACATATAAACAAAATGTTTATTATATTTCGGTCAATTTACAAGACACAGTTGAAAGAGCCTAACCGGAAAAATTGTTTGGGTGTCTACTTCCTTATAACGCAGTATTCCAATTGAATTTCTGCGTTCGTATTTCGAGTTGGATAACCTTAAGATCGCATTTGATTATACATTATCTTATAAGGCCGAGTTTAAGAGATTTTAATTGGTTGTAGTTTAAAATGCGTTATAATTTAAATCACTAAAAACATTGTATCCAGTCAAAACGCTTCAACACTTCATAGCTTACAATATCATAATTTTCCTTGCTTTTTCTAATATATTATTGACACTAAATTCAAATTTTATAAAAAAAGTAAACAAGAGGAACACTCGCACAGCATTCGAATGAATTAATCATAAATAACAATTTCATTTAACAGTCTCTTTAATTTATGATATCGACTGAAGGTGGTGCTTGATAGGATTTCAATATCAAATTTATATTGTTAAAATATTGTACGATTCCACATGTTCTGTCACTAACGACCCGTGTTTCGCCTTTCGGTATCGTCAGGCATTGTATCACACGGATAAAACAAAACGGACAGTTATGTTGCAAGCACCGGGTCATTAGTGACAAAATATGTGGAATCGTACAAAGTTTTAACAGTTCAAATTTTAGTCTCCTTAAGTTTTGTTTTACTTCAATAATCTACAAAAAGTTATACAAAATATAATATAAAATATATAAAATAGCTTCCCTGAATTTCTATAATGCATGAAAATACCAAAAGGTTAAACCCGGGTAGGAAGATTCAACAATTTAAATTTTTAATAACTGTCAATATTTTATTTTCATTCATAACGCCATTACGAAAGAGAGTTTCGATTTCTAGAACGTAATGACGCACGATAATGACTTAATATTAATATGACGGTGCCCCGGGGATTATTTTAATTTATTCTCACATCTGATACTTAAAACTTCAGCAATTTTATAAGTTATGGAACAGAACACTTCGTATCAAACATTATTTAATTTAATCTCGAGCTTTGTCTCAAACGCGAGCTTTTTCATTCAAACGGTCATTGCTTTTTTGTACCAGTCCCGCAAGAAGTTTTTTTTATTGAGCTTGTAAATTTTTAACATTTTTCTTAAATTTCCTCATATTTATTCAGCAATCAATGTTTTGAGTTGAACAGGAAGCGTGTATATCAATAATGATACAATTCGATACAGGATTTCAACACAATATATAATAGTTGCTGAAGACTGAGATATTTATTCAAACAAACAAAGAAAACATCTTTTAAACAAAATGCGGCAGCAAGTATTGACACAACAAAGTCGGTTACGCTTAATTGGAACAAATCCGTTCCCATCAATTTAATCTCAAATATAAAATTGACTGAAAAAGAGTTGTATGAATCTTTTAAACGTAATAAGCTAAATTTTAATTAAACAATGTATTTATTTTGTACATTATGAATATTAAAAAGCTATAAAAAATTTGTAATAGCAGTAGTTCATATAATAAATACGTTAGATAATACATTTATAAATTTAAAATAAATATTGATACCAGCAATCATCAAAAATAAAAATACTTCATATTATAACACGGTGAAAAAACAGCAATGTATTTTAGTTCTTCATTTTTTTTTTATAAGATATAGTTGATAGCTATTTCTTCTCGCGCCATCGTCAGAACCATACTAAACGATGGCGTGAGCCAGTAAATGCCAATTCAATCAATAAACTCCATATTATGTTTGATTTTGGGCACTCGTTATATTGCCTACTTGTATAAAATTACGTTATAATACGGTGACATTTTTTTGAGCGAACGGATAAAAACGTAAAAATATAACTCAATAAAATCGCACACAGAATCTGATTGAACAGTTAATTAATTTTGTGCGGTTACATTAGTGTGCCGTTCTTTCCGCGTGTGTTTTTATCCTGTCCGGTTTTGTCTTACAACAGATTAGTTATTCACAATCACTGTTTTCGTCTACTCTCTCTGTTTGATACTTAAATTTTATGAAAACAATGATTGGATAAATTTATTCTTCGTTTTTATCCTAGCATACTCAATTATCATCATAACAAAATCAAGCACAAATTTCTCAATTAAACACAAAACAATATATCCCGAAAAACCGAAGTAAATTTTATTATTTTTGTTGATTGGTTTCTGCATTTTGAGGTTAGTCCCAAATAGCCATGTTAGTTGTAGTTCTAACAATTAAGTAAAACCTGTATTCTTTGTACTAATCAAAACTTACCAAAACATACTAAAATATGAGATAACACATGAAAACAGTCAGAGGTCAGCTTATACCCTGACAGCTGTACGACAGCCAGCTGGAAAAACCTTGTTAAAATAATACCATTTGTCCGTAGAAACAAAAGCGTGAAATGCGAGTGTAACAACGTACTCCCTCGAACGGGTCGTTTTTCTCACTCCAGTTTGTTAGTACACTCTCTTTACTCGCATTACGAGTACACCCAGGAAGGCAGAGCTAGCAAACTCTTACATAAAGTAATAACTCTTCTACAAATAATACTATTTTGAATTTAACATTTTAACCGAATGTATGTAAACAAGAGATTTGCAAGCAACACTGGATATTTATGTTATATTGACTACATAAACAAATAAAACAGTCCTGCGTATCGGGAAACATAATTTTTTTGCTATACAAAACTTTTTCAAAAGCATTTCTGGCATATGCGACACAAATGTGGAACTCTAATTACTTTCAAAAGTCACAGCTATTAAACTCAAGATTTCGTCAAAGATATTTGATACCTTTTTAATTGATCAGTTCAATAATACTACCGATAAGTGAATCCGGTCTTCATCAACAAATATATTATAAAAATAATATTAAAAAATGTGTCGTTCTCATTTAAAATATCATGCCTTTCCACCAAGAAGTGAATCACACAGCTTACAGATTTGATTGTCAACAATTGGCGAACGAAGGTTCAGCACACAGAAAACTATCTAAAACGGATCGTTAGTGACCTTTAAGGTGTTAAATGTAATTTTTTAGTGGAAAAGCATTATATTATAACACCAAAAACTGTATAACATGTATTTTAGTTCTATATTTTTTTTTTTTAGATATAGTTGATAGCTATTTCGGCTCACGCCATCGTCAGAACTATGCTTAAACAAAAATTTGCTTATCTATATATATATATATATAGCTGTGTAGAAAAGGTACTTTAAGTTAAGATAAGCTTGTTTCTTTCTCGCAATAAAACTAAAAATTGTAAATGAAACTAAAAAGGCGGCTATATCAATAAGTTTACATATGGCACGGAAATGGTTTATTACGGAAACAAAACAGCCCCCTCTAGAGGGTTAAGCAATGGCGATCGACACATATTAGTTTGTTCGTTATGAATCCTTTGTGATAGTTGATATCTATTGATTTCCATCTGTTCTAAAGCCGTCATATTGCGACCTTTTAAAATTAATAAGCTTGACAGAAGCGGTATTTATAAAATGTCCTGTGGTTCGTGTTTATCCATTTATATCAGACAGACAGGTAGAAGTATATCCACTCGAGCTAAGAACATGTAAGATCATTCAACAGTAATAAAACAGATTCACGATTCACTAAGCACGTTATAAAGGAATCGCATAATATAAATTCAAACTCAGCGCTTCAGTGTCTGCATCTTTGCAAATAAAGTTCTACCAAGTGAATGCCAATTCAATCAGCAAAAACAAACACCTTATTAGTATTTTCACAGTTTAATATTTCTGTTATAGGACCGGTTTTGTTTATCACAATCTTTCATCATCAGTTGACAATGCTCGTGACGAAGAAAACCTGTTTGGATCATAAAAATATGAAATTGTAAAAAAATATATAGTTGCATAATTTTGTACGAAAATATTTGGCCAGACCTGGAGTAAAGAAGTGCAAAGTGTGTTGCCTGTTGCCTAAAGGGGAAGTCCGGTGGTAGTTCGTTAGCTTTGGTTCAAATTGTCAAGTGACCATAGTATTCTTCTTATTGCATCCTCAAAGTTTCTATATATTTATATTCTACATATAGCAACAAGAATTATTTGTAAAAAATAATCCTGGATTTATGTTAGTTGACTGTACAGTTTGACTTTTAAAACTAGAAATAATTTAAATCAAACTCCGAAATAGTTATAAAAGTCTCTCAAATTCGACTTGACGAAATTGAAGCTCTCTTTCCGTGTCTAAAATTGTACGTGCGTATTTGAAGCAAGCTAATTTAATAGTTGATATTATTTTTCTTTTTGATAGAGCATAGATCGACGGTAGACTGCCAATATATCGACAAAAAGCTTTCTTAATTTCAAAGCTACGGGAAAAGGGATTCTGTTATTTATTTAACGTAGCATTTAACACTATAGAACATTTGAAAGCTATATTTAATATACACCTAAACTGGCGTTTTTAATCATTGTTAGACCATTAAAACATAATGGCGAGGTCGTGTTTATTACGTACCTGAAAGAAAACTATTTACGTGAAATTTCCTAAAGAAAACTCGTCTTGTATTTTGTAAATACTTTAAAAGTTTATAAAAGTCAGTAAGGTACTGATTTGATCTAAGAATATTGTTTTTTTCTAGATCAAACAATAGTCTCGCTAGCTTGACTAAAAAATACTCTACAGCCTTCCCCTTGTATAGATACAAACGAACATTTGAAAAACTGTCGTCACATACCTTGAATTTTCAGTTTAAAAAAAATCTATCCAACAGTAGCACTGTATAAAAAAATTATATCTCGAAGTAGGAACGCTTAAACACCGCTAGAGATAACATGCTCATAATAATTTATTTTTCGTGAAACACAATTATATAAAACTTGGAATATGAAAAATGGACCCAGAGTAACTTTCCGATAACACGGTTACCGATTACACATTTAAAATATGTATGTATGACACCATAAGTTACTGCGTTGACTGTTATGGCAAACTTACACCATTTCATTCACGTGTGATGGGATATTAAGAATGGAAGGAATACCTGCTTTAGAAATAACTTAGGAAAAACTTGTCTCCAAGTTATTTAATATACGCCAAATCATCGGTGAGTACTTGGTAAAACTACATATATGATTTCATTTTATTGTTGAAATAATTAGATGCATTTATGCACAGTGGAACCCTGATCAACTGTTATCGCATAATACGTTTTTCCAGATGGATTGTTCATTTTGTATAGTCCCGACAAACACCTATAAGAACAATGTTAAATAATCCCGCATTGACCGTTCCCCGATTTATCGATTTCCTCGATCTGTCGTATAAATATTTTGGTTCCGTCTTAAATATTATCTCGATTGACCGGTTTTGGTAGATAAATCTTTCTATCCAGTACAAAATGTGAGTTTGAACGCATTTAGTCGTATATTTTAACCAAAGAAATTAATGATGACATATAAAGATCGCTTAAATGTCTTGAGATTTTCTTTAATAAAGAATTTCACAAAAAGAATTATAAAGCACTATTCGATTATTTCAATGAATAAGATTTAATCAATATAACATTTACAAAACCCATTTTTTTTCATAATTATTGGTATTATTGGAATAAATGTTTCCATAGATATTGAGTTTATTAAAATAAGCATCATAGCAATTTAATATTTACATCAAATAAATAAGAATGGCATTTTTTTTTTCTTGAAACATGTTTTTCCGCTTGAGTCGCCAGTCGCGTGGGCTAATCAACCCAATATCTTTAGAAGATTTTCAGTATTAAACACAGAGATCTGTTTTTTACCTACAAATTGTATTACATTACATATATCTAAACTTTACTATTTTTGAAAAATAACGTGAATAATATTAGAATTTTCTTTATAAATGAACTGTCTTATATTATTAAAAATAAGTCAGCTTAATTATTACTTCTTTTACAAATCAGTTTATACATATACTTGATAATTATTTTACCCTACTATGTTACTTTTAGTGACACATTTTTCACCTCAATCCCTTAATTCATTAATTTCTACAACAAGTACGTATATCCATCTTCACCAAAAATATATTATAGCAAAAACTTCAATGTTCACACTTAACTTGATTTACAAGAAAATGGTTTCCATTTGTTGTGTGCTTGGACATAATTAGGGGATAGATATGCGGAAAACAGCGTCGATTTCCTTTCTCTTTGTTCCTTTGCAATAATTAGTTCAAATAATCACTGCTGTGTTGCATTCACATCACATAGTAAGAAAAGCATTGCTGTCTGGTCCATAGACGTGCATATTTTTTGAACAGTCATCTGTATATGTATTAAAAAAAGAAAATCACACATTATAATAGAAAACTATCGAAGATCATACAAATCAATACCGTATACTATTAGAGGTAAACTCCGATCAACATTTAAAGCATATTATATTCAATAATCACCCACAAGATTGATTAACACTTATATATTTACATATGATACATATTTAGTTAAGTTAAGGGAGTTTGGTACCCCTAATAAAATGTTAAGATGATTTGTTCGAACCAAAGGTAAAAACTATATATTTTTTGTTTGTTTGCATGTTTTCTATTATCTCGTCTACCGTCTTAATCAGATGTTTTCTGCACATTGTATAATATTTAAAATACAAAATATTTATTTTTCTTTATATTGGTTGAACTGACATTTACTTGGTAGAACTCCATTATAACACGGTATAAAAAAGTAATTTATTTTAGTTCTACAATTTTTTTTATAAGATATAATTGATAGCTATTTGGGCTCACACCATCGTCAGAACTAGTTCTGCCGAAATAGCTATCGACTATGTCTTATAAAAAAATTGTAGATCGAAAATACATTGCTTCTTTTTTATTATTTCGATATTTTTTATGAAGAAATTAATGATTTGGTCAAATTTTAATTTTAATGACATTTCCATTCACAATATTCATTACATCTATCATAGTAAAAGTAACAGTAAGTTGGGCATCGGTGTAATATAATGACAGAAGATACCGAAAGACGAAACCCAGGTCGTTAGGTATTAAAAAAAATATTTATATTTTAATGTTAGTTATTATTTGTTGTAAAAACTTTTCAAGAATTGTGTCAATTATTATTAGATTAATATTATTGAATTTGTTTTAGCTGCAATTTACTGCTTAAGTGTTTTCCTGTAATTAATATCTTTGGTATATAGACGATGCTAACTTTTTATTTTACGCTAATTCTGTTGCATCCGTGTGATAGAATACTTGAAAATACCGAAAAACGAAACCCGGATCGTTAGTGACAAACAGTGACATGTGAAATCGTACAAAGTTGTAACAAATCAAATTTGATATTGAAATGTCACCAAGCGCTTGCAGTCATAAATAAAGCAAATATGTACTCAGATTAAGAAGATGTAAAATTGATTTATTTTTACAAAAAGTAATTTATTTTAATCATAGATTGACGATTAAAATCCTTAAAACAACTATTAAATCGCTGGTCTCTCTAGTATAGGGTTACAAAAATATGCGCCGACCCAAAAACTGGCACGCCACTGTTTATAATGCTACCGGCTGCTGATCCAGCACCGGCAAGATAAAGGAACTAACCAGGACAAATGTCACCCAGTGGGCTTTGTATGTCTGGCACAAATAAAAAATGGCGCCTAACTTTGCATAACTGAGATAGAATAAACAAAGCCACGTTATATACTACTTATTGCAGTCGCCCTAAACCATTGTAAAGTGCAATGATGTTTGGCTTACAGTAAGGCGAATATCTCAACATGGAGAAAAAATAACGATGTATTTAGTTCTATTCAAATTATAAGGTATATATTTGATGGCTCTTTCGGTTTACGCCTTCGTCAGAACAATGTTTTAACGTATATTTACTTATTTATTATATAGTGGTGCAGAAAAGATACACTATTAAAACGCATTTCGAAATACTTTATGAATTATCTTTTCGATTTCAATTATTGTACTTTACAAGATTGTATTGAAAACGTAGATTTTCATTGTTCATTATATCTTTGTTCATTTTTAGCAACTGGAACAAGAAAAAGCCTTGAGTTCATTCCTAGTATGTTCTTATCTGCTTCCATACCAGTAGTTAGATTTTGCTGCGGCCACCAACAGTTTTATAGTAAACATTAATATTTTAAAAAAACGTGTTTCTACAAATAAATTTAGAAAGTTATTATTATTTTAAAATAGATTAAATGCACCTGACTTATCCAGCATTTAGTCGAATTTAAATAAAGGACCGTTATATCAATAATAATGTTGAAACATTTTGATCGTAGTTATACATTGATCATGAATCAAGTCAATATAAAGAATTAACAACAATTGCTTTATTAATTTTGTCGATTTAACCTACAACTGTATATTGTAAAAAATCATTCAGTGTAATGCATTTTATACAAAAAAAAATATGGAAACTATTTTTATCACATTTGGTGCGGCTGCGAGACATTTCCATAGGATCACTGATGTTTATAATGCGGCCAGAGTGAAATTTTATGTAAGAACTACTGTTCTATACTCGTCTTATCCACTAATACGCATTCCCTGCTTAGCCGTTTAACGGATATTCCAATGCCTAGACTTCAAAAATTTATTAAATAATATCGGTTTGAAACGATCTCATTGAGTTTGTCAAAACAAATCAAGTAATGAATTTACTCAAAAATTATCTAGTGCAAGAAGGTTTTAACCACTGTTAATTCATATTTTTGGGTGTCATCTATCAACACAGAAATATCAGTCGTCTCAACAGTTGAGACGTTAGCAGTCTGAGCGTTAAGATTATATATTTTTTCATTACATATTGTAGAGAACGTGGCCAAGAAAAATAGCAAATAGGCAATTAAAGTTAATTGCAATAGATTTAAAATCTGCAAATACTTTCCTTCCAAACATATTGTATTAATATGAAGTTGACAATTTTATATACCACATTTTAGAACTGCTTTAAATTCACTCGAGAGTTTTGAGGGTCTGTATTGCGACTTCGTGATACGAAGAATAAAATTTTGTGAGTGCGTGGGTAAAGAACAGAATCTATTCTGATGACTCTTTTTCATTTCATTTGTGAAGTGAATACTGTTCATATATCTTTCCTTGAAATGAAATAAACAATAAATCTTTTACCACTGCCGATTCTCGGCAAACAATGCAATCATTATCGCATAAAGTAAGTGTTAAGTTACTCGCCACTTCTGTCGCAAGTAGAAATGATCGAGAATCGAATTTCATGCAGAAAATATTATTGAAGAATCAATACTGACATAAAACGAAAATTTACTCTATCATTGTTTAATATGTCTCTGGGCTTAGAATTTTACGAACAACATGTATGCATGATTAACTTTTTTTCTTATACAATATAATTAAATTTAGCTTAGGAAAATATTACAAAACTATATGATATGAAATACTATACTATACGAAAATGCAGTTTTTAATTGTTAAAACTTTGTACGATTCCACATGTTTTGTCACAACGACGCAGGTGTCGCCTTTCGGCATCTTCAACCATTTTTCATTATAAATAGAACGAAAAATGCATGAAAAAGAAATCTAGGAGATACAATTAATTTAACAGATTTTTTATGGTAGATTAAATATTTTGAAAAAATTATATATACGTATAAATAGAAAAATATAATTAAATCTTGTTGTTATTTTGCCAAATATATATACAGTAATTTGTAATGACAACACGAAATGTAACGTACAAATTTCATAATTTTTTTTTAGCGCTGCTACTATGCAAAATAAAAGCAAAAGAATTTTAATGCAATTTAAACAAACTGCTAATGGTTAATAAATAAAAAAAAATATTATATAAATTGATCCTTAAGGGCTACATTTTAATCACTTACATTCAAAATCAGGAATTTGAGATATAATATGAAAAATTGATGAAATAGAGAATTAGTGAGACTATTTGACAAAAAACTACTTTAATTTTATTTTTTTATTATATATAAAATTGTAATATTATAGATTTTTGCTTTGCAGACCAATACAACCCTAAAATTTTTATGCCTTATAGATCTTAAAAAAAATCTGTTGAAAATGAAATTTTTATGGCCCCCAGTTTTAAAAGTACTGCTAAAAAACGATTATTTCTATAAGCTATTTTTGTAGTTAAATAATTATGAAATTGTCCTTCCAAATTTAGAATTGGAATTGTATTATTATTTCGAATAAAATCAGTGAAACGGTTTTTTTTTTTTACATTTATTTGAAATAAATTCTACAGTTCAAAGTGTCAACATTGACACAAATTTCAGTCAAACGTCAATTTTTAGCAAAAATTAAACTGAACTAAACATGAATTAAACACAAAAAAGAATTTTACTTTTGAAGGACGTACGTCACCGAACGCAAATATAACGTAGTTGATACTAATTATTAATTCAAACTCAACATTGCCCACTTGAGTGCCCAACTTTATAAACATTCATACAATTTTGCCAAGGATAATAAATTGGGATTGAATATTTCCAGACAGATTTACGTTGTTGCACGTAGCTTGAAAATAAAGAAAAAATAGAAGAATTGCAAGTTCAATATTCATATAATAGAATTTTTTTTTTTGGAAATAAGTCCTATTCTGTTGCGGTGTCTACGGGTTCAAATCTCTGGGCAGACGATTTTATCGGTAATTTTTTTTGCGTTCGAAATATAGGAGTATACGATGCTAAAATTGCACGTACAGTAAAACCCCCATTTGCACTAAAGTCGGGACCGCATAATTTGGAATAGTGTAATTAGAGGAGTGAATCTCATACAAAATAGGGCACTTTTATTCGCGAAAAATTCATAATTAAGATAATTTATAATTTCGCAAAAAAATATACAGACGAAATATTTAGTTACTAGGTGATGAAATGCATAGGACTTGCAAATTCCAGCTCAGAGACAGTCGCCCGGCTGTACGTGTATAGCCTGGGACGTGTGGAATACACAGACGCTAACCAACATTTGACCGTAGGCACCACACAGACGACCGTCTGACTGTGTGTTTGCAGCCCAGCGATCGTGCAATTGGGGGATTTGCAGAGAATATTTCAAACCAGTGCGTAATTCGGAGTATTGTTATTGGGGATCCAACTCTTAGTTAAAAATTGTTTTAATAAAATGAATAAAAACAAATAGTTAAAATATTATAACTAAAAGAATCATATAATTACTCATAATAATTTTAAGTTAAAGCACTAATTATAAAGACTTATTAATATTCTATCTTGGCTTAGTTATGTTAAAGTCGAAGCATATTTCAATCAATAATATATATTTATTATTCTCAATATAGGATAAAAAAAAAGCTTAGTTTATTGCAGCCTGGCAACTTGTAATGACAAAAACATGAACGAATTTACGTGATTTTTTATTTTCCACTATTTTTCCCGCCAATCACATTTTTTATATTATTAAAACGTTGTGTGCGGGTATATCTGTAGCATTATAATTTTATTCATATATACATCAAGCTTAAAAAAACGCAAAATAATTATTAATTAAATATGTGTATACGTCATAAGCGACGGAAAAATCGTCTGTTAGTAAATTTAAAACGCACCCTTTCCATCACATTTCGCCCAGACCGTTATCGTTCTAAATGAAACATTTTCATGGTTGTATTCATAAATCTTGGCATTTACGTATGAAGGATTTGGTATGTAAATTACGTCCTGCGGATGTGGAAACTACGTCGAGATCCAAACTAGGTTGTACTTACTTAACGTGAAGCTCACTCAGGAAAACTGCGAAGCGAAACCACCTGAAAACAGAAAATGTACTAAATTAGGTTGGTTGGTTTACGACAATAAAAAAAGAGAATTTTTTATTGCGACACTATTGTTGTACATATTTTACTGAAAGATGTGTCTAACAAAATTGTATCATTCAAATTTTATACTCATCCAACTATGTCAACTAGGTGTAGCCTTTAGGCATCTTTAAGAGTTCAATTACGTACATAGAAAACTGAAATGTATTATGAGAAAATATTTTGTATTGTTTATTATAATAAGGATATAAAATTTAATAATGAAACCATCAAAATTTTGTATATTCTTTCCACCCTCGCGAAGGTTTTTGTATTACAAAACAACATATTTGAAAAGTTTTTTAAGCATTACAAAAAACTATCAACCAATTCACACTTTGAGGATGATATTTTGCACATTGTCAATTGTTCATAAACTTTATTTGATTTTGTTATAAACTTACTGACTGAGTGAAAGCTTTTTTTAAAAAGTACTCACCCAATTCGGTTACTTTGAATCTAATCAAGAACTATTCGTATTTTAAATATGTACCTTGGTATCATTTTTGCGAAACCGCCACACTTTGACGCTACGAATTTCTAATGACATTTTGCAAACCAACGATTGTAGCGAGTAATATAGTTTTACTAGTTTGGTTCACTTTGTTTGAGTGACATTGCAACGCATGCCGGGTCCTCAATATTATGTTATGAAAATTAAGAATTTTTATTCGCTTAGTCTAGAAACTATTTTGATGGTGATCTTAATTTATAAATAAATTATAATTACTTTATTAGTCCGCAATTATAAACTTTGTAACAAAGATACTTTCACATTTACCAGCCAACTGATATCTAGATACCATCAATCACAAATGAAAATGTCAAACTATTGCTTCAAAACACGGGGGACTACAAATTATTTTATGAATAAATTTTATAAATCAACAGATCCCAATGAATTCAAATTATATACTTAAAGTTCAACTTAATCTCTTTAGACGATATATCACTATAAACACCACCGACTCTACCTATCATTCTTTTCAAATAAATTTATCCCGATCCTATCAACTCGTAAATTTCATTCCTCGGTTATTATTCACAAAACTCTGGCACACATCGCGCATAATGTACGAACAGTATGTTGACTGGGGATGTGAACTGCAATGTAATGCATAAAGTGCATCGACACACGCAATGCAGTGGCACAGCTGGCGTCAGGTGCATTGTGTGCTGGGAAACATTTTAGGAACTAAATGTCATTGTACTTTATCGCGCCGAAATTCTCTCAGGGTATACGAAATCGTCTCTATTAAATGCATTTTGCACTAGCCGGCTTTATAAGGTTAATTTTGTATTCAACTAATAATATAGAGATATATTAATTCAGGTTGTACCGATTGACAAACATTGCCAAAAATTATATTAAAAAAACTATCGATTAATGAAAGTGTTAGACTTTAAATAATTGATTTATATTCAACTTAATATAAAATAAAAGATTTTTTTTATATAAACCACTTCGTTTTCGACATTGATCAATTAACTGTAAGAGTATAGTTTAGATATACTTTGTTTTTCAACTATTTTCATAACTTATTTCTAATAAGGATTGGATTGAAACATAGTTTAGATAAATAATAGGATGTTTTTTGTTTTACTTAAGCTTTAGGATTGGTTCAGTGGAAAGTAATTAAGACTTTTAATTTTTATTTAATTGATATACCTACGAATTTTATTCTTTAAACAAATGTATATTGTTGAAACTTTGTACGATTCCACATGTTTTGCCGTGCCTGTAGATGCCCAAAGGCGAAACCAGTGTCATCGGTGACAAAACATTTAGGACTGTACCAAGTTTCAACAATTCAAATTTAATATTAAAGTTTTACCAAGTATCTTCAGCCAATATAATAAATTTTACTCAAAATACGTTTTTTTAATGTAAATTTTTGTAATAATTAAAATAAAAAATGATTTTAATTAAAAACTTTTACACGGTTTTTACAGCTGTTTTGACTTAAAGTTATCGTAAGAACATTTTTTAAGCTTGATTAAATTTGATTTATTCTGCTGTTTTAGAAGAAATATACGATACCTTTATTGTATCACTTATTCAAAAACTAAAATTGAATATTGAATTTTTTACGTGCATTTTTAATCTTCAAATAACAGCAGTGAACATTTATGTATTAAAACTCTATTTGAACGAATAACTAGAAGAATAAACAATATAAATATAAAAAAAATTACGTTCAACTTTAAGAAATCGAGCATTATTTACTTAGTTTCTGTTAAGCTAGTAATATGACCACACATCCTTAAAATTGAAAGCGTGCGTAGCTTAAAACAAAGCTAGTGAAAAATGACAACAAAGCTTTTTCAATTATCATTGAGATATCAAAACAATTGAAACTTTGAACTTTTGAACTTTCAGAGCCACTCTTTCAAATGCTATAAATCCACTATTTGTCCTTGGTTAAAACGTGACCACTTTATCATGGCTATCCGCCAAAACTACATGGAGACGTTGCCTTTTTTCTCAATAAATTTTAAGCAAAAGAAAAAAAAACTGACAAAATTAGTCCAGATAACTTTTACGGCGAAAAAAATCCAACAAACAAATTCATTTAGATCAAGCAGCATGATAAGGGGCATAAAAACAAGTCGTTAACAATATGAGAAATCAAATTGGTAGTTTAGTGTATTAGGTTTGGTAATGAGATCGTTCCTTTTGATTTCAGTTTTTTTCTAGAACATAAAATGGAAATTTTCATTACATGTCAAGTAAAAAATTGTCCTATCGTTTCATTATGTTATTTACGTTTTCATGTTAAAAATGTCAACTAATCAATGGATTATGTATTATATTTCAAACCTCTTAGAATTGTTTGGTATTTAAAGGTAACTTCTCGGTGGAAAGGCGTGTTATTTAAAAAAATAAAAACACATTTTTAGTACTGTTTCCACAACACATTTGTTTCGCTCATCACGAGCATTATCAATTGATCGAAGACAAATTATAAACTATCTGATTTAAATGTAAATGAAGTAATTGATTGAATTTGCATTCACTTGGTAGAACTCAGTTATAACATGGTGAAAAAATAGCAATGTATTTTAGTTCTACAAAATTATTTTTAACAAATATAATTGATAGCTATTTCGGCTCACCCCATCGTCAGAACTATGCTTAAACTAACACACAACACATCTTCTCTCCTGTTCCAACGGCCTAGCTTGTTACTTTAACACAATGACACTAAATTTTCAAAATTCTAAATGAAACAATAGATGTCTATGACAATAAGATTATATGTGGGACGGAAGTGGTCCTTATGGAAGCAAATCAGACCACCCCTTTGTACAACGGCTGGACAAGTGGCGATACTATTATGTTAGTTTGTTCGTTAAGAATCCTTTGTGATAATTGGTGTCTATTGATTTCCAGCTGTTCCAAAGCCGTCATTCTCCGACCCTTACTACAAAGATGCAAACATTTAGGGGCTGAGTTTTAATTTATATTATGTGATTCATTAATAACGTGATTAGCGAATTGTGAATCTGTTTTTTTACTGTTAAATGATCTTACATGTTCCTTAGCTCGGGTACATATACTTCTACCTGTCTGTCCGATATAAACGGATAAACATGAGCCACAGGACATTTTATAAATACCGCTTCTGTCCAGTGTATTGATTTTATCTTTACTATTTTTAAGAAGGTCAACAATAACTTAGGCAGACATCTTAAAAATAGTAAAGATAAAATCAATAAACTGTTACTGATATCACTCAAAAATGAGCAAGTCACATTTTTTTACTCACAATTGTTGCATGGTTTAAGGATCGGTCCATGCAGCCCTGTATCGTTATCAAAAAATGACAGCTAAAATCTCAATAGGTGGCTATACCAAAATTACTATTTCAAAGTGTGATATATGTTACTTTATGTTTAGCACTGTATCAATGTGAAAAAATCATTTTGCTCATCAGTTCTGTTCGAGTCATGAATACGAACGGTAGATTTATTTTCCCTCATTAGCATAGTGGCAAAGTCTGCCATAAAGCATTATCTGTGCACAAACAACATATGGTAGTAGCAATCCGACCAAGAAAATACGTATTAGAAACAAAGTACAACAATAAAACATCCCATTAATAATAATTAATTTTCATTTACAAAATCCCTTTTCTCCGGCATTATAAATAAGTAATAAAATCAAAATATCTGTTTCTCTCGGGATGATAATATATACCAATATAACAAAAGGTGAAAAAAAACCCTTTCAGGTCGCACTTGAAAGCATGTTGGCTTAGCTAACCATGCGGCACACGCGGTATTAAACTAATAACAATAAACCTCGTGTGCTTAATTGAAAAATAAGTATGATTAATGAATCGAGTGCGGTGCGCCGTTTTTATTTCGTTAAATAATTATTCAGCCTCTCGGGAGAGAAGGGGTTGATTTACATTTTATTTTTTACACAATTTTATCAGTTGAATTTAGGTTGATGTCTCAGCAGTTTTTTTGTTTTTTAATTTTATATTTCGGGAAATAATGGCGATTTCCAAATGTTTCATTAACATCCATGTAAGTTCCAAGGCCTCAGAGCAATGTGTTTCAAACAGCATAAATTGAAATTATCCGAAAATTTGCCACGATTTTTTCATTATAGCAATACTGATAACGACCTCTTCTCTTGATAGAATGACTATTTCAAATAAAATCGTGCTTTTGTAATCTTTTTCAATTGTTAATCTATACATATATAAAAATTGTGAGTGTACGTGTTTATCCTTTATTTATTATTACACCATTCATCCAATCGATATGAAACTTTACATTTTTTTTGAGTACACTTTCTAACATACCACTCTAATAAGTAAAAAAAATAGAATTAAAACTATTAGCAATGAAATTGTTTGCTATCATAACGAGTTCCTGTAAATTTCTTTACTAAGAGATCGCAGCAACGCGCGACGAGTCAGCTAGTCGATTATAAAATTTTATTGTCGTATCTCGATAATTATAAAATTCTAACTGCTTGAAATTGAAACTTTGTAGAATTTCACATAATGTCACTAACTACTGGGGTTTCGCCTTTCGGCATCTTCGTGTGATGATGCCTGAAGATGCCGGAAAGCAAAACTCGGGTCGTTTGTGACAAAACATGTGGAATCGTTAAAAGTTTCAACAATTCAAATATGAACAAATAGATTTATTGATTTATTTTTATATTTAGTGTGATAAAAAATAAATGAATAAATTACTTAACAAAAAATAAGGATAGCGAGGAAGTCAACCAAGCAAGCTCGTGAAAAATCTGCTTTCATACACTAAAAAATTGAAATCGCCTGGACTCAATCTCGTTCACATGGTATGTATTGACATCCGAAACAATACTGTTGAACATTGTTAATGCTCTTACCATTGGCAGACTGGTTCTACACTTTGGAAGAACAAACAATTCATGTCTATGACTACTCAAAAAATTATCCGGAACATATAATTTGATATTATCAAGGATGGGAGAAAAACTAACGGGTAGATATATCAGGTACTAATAAATTTAATTAACAAGTTGTTTGTGTGACATGCAATGCTACGTTTTTGAAAATCAATTAGCAAATGCAAAACTATACGATAATTAATTAATCAATTAGTCGTTCTTGCAAATATTCTGTTGATGTAATTAATTATAAAAACTACCACATAAAAAATCATTGCATTTTGTAACAAGTAGAAATGAATCTTCAAATTGAACACAATTATATAATATATATTTGCACCGGTGGATGACCTTGTCTTAAATATAAAATTGAAGCCGAAAAGTCAAATTTAATCAATATTAACCTTTTGCACTCGTAATTTTTTTTGGCTGAGGGTAGCCTCAACTCGTAATTAATTTCACGCATTTTACAGGATTCATAATCAAAACTTAAAATGAAAATAAATCGTATTTTCAACAGATTTTTGTTCAACAAGACTGTTTTTTAGTATTTTTATAGAAATACAATCGTAAAATTTCTATTCAATAATTCTATAAAGCTTTAAGAACATTATAGATAAAGAGTTTTAGAAAAAATATTTATTAGTGTGTTATCACCGTTGACAAAGTTATGCTTTAAAACCAATTATATTTAAATGATTCTTAATAAAAAAGATAAATTTTCAGCTGAAAATGATAAAAATTCTAGCGATTTTTTTATGTCGATGCAAGAAGATTGCGATTTTCTCTATTATATGAATTTAAATCATGTGATAGAGAAAATATTATCTGCACAGTATATATAATATGATAAACAGAAATAAAAATCAATAAAATGTGGTATATAGAAAATATTCAAGCTTAAAGTTTTGGTTTCCCAGTGGGGACATATGAGTAGAACGCTTTTCTTGTTTGGTTCTGCAGAGGGGAACATACGAGTGGAAAGGGTTAAGAACCGTTTTTTATTAATTTGAATTTTAGTTAGATATTATGTAACAAAAAACAGTTATAATAACAAAAAATAAAAGAAAAACGCACAAATCATCGTTAAAAATATTCAACGACAATGTAGCACTGCAAACATGGCAAAATTAAATTACTAGAACGTTCTATCTTTTTTTTAAATAATAATTAAATTAAAAGATAGACATTGATTTATCACTTATCTTTTCAGAAATTTATTTTAAAACACCGCACTGTTTACGAATTTTCGTCTCGCGTTGAGTGGAAAAATTGTGTTGTTGGTTTTCCGCATTATATTTGCGGTTCTGTGTTCAAACATATATTTTTTTATGGTCAGTTTGAAGCTGAGGTGCGTCTTTCGGTCGAATCTTCAATTACTTGCGCAAGAATGGCTGTACTTATCCATGAGGAATGTCCTTGAGTTAGCCTTGTCTTTCTTTATCTGGAAATACCAATTCTTGATACTCATGACGCGTTCCAAGTAAGAGTCGGGACAAAGACGTCGCGAAGGCATATACATTGAAACTCGGTATTTTGGATAGATTTTGTTATCATATTGGTATTTTACACTGGAAAAGTATACGAATGTTGTAAGTGCATTTTTTAGATAACAGTGCAACTTGAGGAAAGCTCTCTTTCGCTGTAAAATAAAAAAGCTCAACCATACAACAGGTGGATTAATAAAAACATTGTGATCACGGTTCATGTGGACACTAAACACATTATATATATATCATCATCATCATCATCATCATCATCATCACCCGGGGTCGATCCACTGCTGGATGAAGGTCTCCCCCTGCTTTTTTTAGGGGGGTTGTTTGGACATAGCAACACCACGCTGCCCAGGCGGGTTGGTGTTCGGTTTGCTTAACTTCGGTGATCGCACGAAAGCCGGTGCTTTCAACGTGGTATCGTCGTGGCTTTATATATATATATATATACATATATCTGATCTCTAAATAGGTAACGAATTAATGATTTTTGTGTATTTTTTAAAAATAAAACTTGTTCTTATTACTAAACTTGGGTAAGGTTAAAGGTTTGATTCTTAAAAAAAAAATTCGAAAATATGCATCATATTATAATTCGAGTCATTCCACAGGAAACTGGTACAGATCTCAAAAATAAATGACGAGATTTTGTTGGTAAGTCAGTCAGACCGTAGCAAAACACGGGCCGCTGAAAAGCAGTTTATTTGACGTGGATGATTTGTTGCCAATGCGAACTAGAGTATCCATTTATTGCTATATATAATAAATATATATATGGTGTGTCGGAAGTACATTTTTTTATCCGAGGCACCGCTTTGATCGTTTTTCTCCGGCTGAATTTGTAATGGCCATGTAAATACTCTGTCGCAGGAATAACAAGTGGGGGATTTGGAAGAGATCTGTGCGAGATATGCGGTGCCCGAAAACAGTGGCGTACTGATCTGCACACACTACAATTAAATATTTTTTTAATTAATATTTTCATAATTTACAATATCTATTTAAGGTGTGTTTGATGAAACTTTTATATCAAATTTGATTTGATTGCAGAAATTTAGTTGTAAAATTTTCCGTTAGTATTAGCGCTCAAGTTCTAAAACCATATTATAAATATGACGAGAGCCGAAATAGCTATCAACAATGTTTTATAAAAAAAAAAAAATTACAACTGAAATACATTGCTATTTTTTTACCGTGTTAAATGGACTTCTGTCAAGTAAATTCAAATTCAATCAATAGCATAACGAAAGTCACTATCGTGCAAACTATAGTTTTATGCTATGTCTATGAAAAAAAGTATGTATCTTTTTAAACGAAAATATCGGTAAAAATTGTTTTTCCTCTGTTGACGCGTGTTTTTCGCAGCCCGTGTGATCACAGTAGATCTCGTAACGGCATTTCTGTTATCAATAATTTCCTCTATCGCCAAGTATATGGGACATATTATCTCATTTAATTGATGATATCGGCGGAAGGTGCTTGATGGAAATTCTGTATCAAATTTGATTCGCTGAATTTTTGTACGATTCCACGTGTTTTATCTATAACAACCCGGGATTCGTCTTTCGGCATCATCAAGCATTCTATCGCACAGATACAACTAAACAGACAAGTCATGCTCATTTCGGGGCGACTATTCCACATGACAAAACATGTGGAATCGTAAACAGTTTCAATAATTCGAATTTGGAATTTTTATAAAAAAAATATATTTTTTAACCAAGTTCACCCCTAACGGAAAGCTTGAAGCCTTGACGGCTAAGGGTAGTCCAATGGCATGTGAAAAATCAGTATTAGAAATTGTGATTCAATTCAGCTACTTGCGTTATTGATTGATACAGTAATTCTCGTTGAGTATCAAGTCCTTATTGGTAATCTACACAGAAATTAATTTTAGGAAACGTGTGGAAATCCAGGTGTAATTTGTATTCTATCAGGCAATACTACTGGTGATGAGCGAAACGGGTCTTGATCATAAAATGTTTTGAGATATAGTAATAAAAGTTGTGTTATTTAAAATACTGCAATCAACTGTCTCGGCAGTTGAAACGTTAGGAGTCAGAGAGTTAAAAACGTTTTCAATTTTTTAATCTACACTACTGCTGTATATGTTTGTAGCACTTTTAAAACAATGTATAATTTTTACACTCGTCCTTTCTACGCCACTGATTCACTCTCCAAATAGGGATGATTTTGAGAAATGACATCATACTGGAAAACTTGATTGAATATTAATTTAAAAATTTGATTTGTTTAGCTGACGGAATAATCTTTTGTAACTTTTTGAGTGTTCCCAATATCAAATATTTGTGGATACCTGATTATGTGTGATTTATGAATGATGGTTTGGATTAAAAATAAATACAAAAAATTATTTTATATGACATACGGAAAAGGCGAGTATTTTTAATTGATCCGTCAACTTAACACGTCAAATCCTGGAGCTGTGGTTTCACGTGACACAAAATCCAACTTCTGAACCCTGAAGCCGTTATTTGACGTAATATTTCAGCCCTTAAAAAACTTTCAAATTAATGACATCTAGCGATTTATTTGACAAAAGAATCTTATTTATTCTTATAGCCAAGACTCAAACCTTTTCAGAACAATCAATAAGTGTTATCGCTAATGTAGATATTGATTTGAACGATCTAAAAACTCAATCGTTTCGCGCGCAACACACGATACTAACATACTCCTTTTCGATGACTACATTACTGTGGTATCGAGTCCACTTCGAGCAAGAGTTTTGAAAGATGCACAGAACAAGTTATCTGAGGATATCGCAAAACATGTTTTGATTCCTATCCCAGCAAAAGAAAAAAGAACCTCTTTAGAACTTGCAAAGCACAAAATACAAGTGTGACTCGTTACATGTATAAATATTGTGGTGTGGATTTCCTCAAGAAGAATTCTTGGAAATTTCATCACACTAGAGCTAATGGTTAAAATATTTTAAGCCATCTAAGGAAGTTTCATTTGGTTTCGTTTAACATTTTCACAGTTAAAACCTCTTTAGCTAACACTTAAGAAAAATGCCATTTCTTCAAAAATGTGCCGGGCACAAGTGAAACCAACTTTATATAAAAAAAAAATAATTTTATTTAGCTCATTTCATAATTTTTTGTTATATCTACTAAAAGGGTTGATTTTCCTGATGTTGAGTCATTTGGGATTACTTTAGTTTTTACATAAATAATTTTGTATCAAAATTTGTTCTTCAACAGACAGTACTTTTAAAATGAAACCTCGAAAAAGAGAAAAATTATTCGAAATTTTTTTCAATGACGACGTTAACTCCAAAGCATCTAGTAATTATCAACAAAGTAACAAGAGCTTGTAATTAAAATTTTGTTACTTTAATCTAAATGTTAATAATATAAAAAAATCTTGCTTAAAAATTGAGCTTTAGTATATTTGGAACGTTTTATATATACATAGAAATATTTCTTTTCTTGTTTTCAACAGTTTTTAACAAACACATATCAACTGTCCGATTAATAATTTCATGGAATTTTCGGAAAATATTTTAAATATATATGTAAGGTTAATTGTTATGAAATGTGTTTTTGTAGTTTCGTCTTAAAAGCAAGTTGATTGGATGAATTAAGTATGAATACATTGAAAGAAAAAACGGAAACATGCAAAATTAATAATGAATGAGATGTCTTGAATTGTTTTTTTTTTATTGTAACTATTTACATTCTTCCGTTTCTCTTCATTAAAAATAAATTTAACTTTAATTCTTGAAACTATGAAAACTTCTACATGTTTTGTCGCTAATGATCGAGGTTTTACTTTCCGGTATCTTTATGCATTATTTTTTATATAAAATCAACGTTTTTCATCGCTGATATACAGAAATAAATATATAATAGAACCCAACAGGTGAAACTCGGGTCGAAAGTAAAAAAATATCTGGTAATATTGTATAAAAAGTGTTAACAATTCATATTTCATATTGAATTTTTGTCATGCATTCTCGTACGATATTGTAAAAAATATAAACTGTTCCTGGCATCACATTTATCTTTCAAATTGAAAATTTATCACAATATTAAAATAAACTCAGGTCATCTTTCCCTAATCCCACAGCCTCTATCTCCCCAGTATATCGGCAAGGGAAAACGACGCACCGTGAAAACACAGGAATTCAAAGAATTGTCAGTCCTCACACCGCCATTCCACTTTTTCCACCCCTCTAGTTTACTACCTGTCCAACCAGCCCCTGCTGGAGTCAGGGGTTACGACTTAGAATGCGATTTCTGCTGCATTTCTTTTGTTTACGGGCAATAATGCAAACCGTATCTACGAAATATTTAGATGACGCCATAACTCGTCGCTTTATCAAGTTTGTGTGGCAAGTTCTTTAGTAGATAAACGTAGAATGTTTATATTATATTTCAGTAGAAAATTGCACACCCACTCAAGGCTTAAATAAAATTCCACTCGCCGATTTAAAAATCAATAAATAAAAAGTCTTTCAACAGAATTGATTAAAATTTATTTCATTATAGCAACCAAATTATTAAAGTGACATCAGTAAAATTTATTATCAATTATTCAATAGAGTATGACAAATAATTATGGAAGGTTGTAGTAATGTTTGCATCTAACCAAAATTGGAAGAACATTGTTTACGAGTGATTTCAGGGCATATAACGGACTAAAGATCATGTGATTCAATGCATAATGATTTCTTTCTTTAGAACTATCTTATAAGGTAAGTCTTTGCAAATATACCACAAATAATTAACGCACTCAATGTCAATATAACAAACGCTATTCAACATATTCAGCCAGATGTATTTGATAGTCATTTATTGTATAATTGGACCTTTTGAATACTTGCCGACATGCAAAGTCTCGGTGGACATTTGAACTACGTTATATTATACTTCACATTCAATTTTTAAAAATAAGCTGTCAAATGAAACAGCAATTAAGTGTATTTCTTAGACATAACTTGTTTTATTTACATTTGAAAAAATAACGTCTCTATTCAATTAAAAAAAAACTGAATATCTCCGTACACACGTATACACTTACTAATTATAAAGTTTGACTAGAAGCTTGTTATTTATATTGATGACAATAATATAAACCATGTTATAGAAAATGATTTGAAATATGTCATTTTTATTTATCGAAAATCAAAAGATTGAAGAAGAGACAAAAAAGTTAAACGAAATTGAAAATATTCTGTATATAAATTTTTTTACACTTTTATAATCTTGAGAATCGTTTATTAATACACCGCAATCAACAGTTGAGACGTTAGCGGCCAGTATGTTGCTAATGCAATCAATTAAAAACCCGTGACCTAAAAATTTGTTAATTCACAAAAAGTTATTTTCAAAACATATTTTCATATCAATTATTTACGTTTTTATCGTAAGTTTTTTTCAAGATTAACATATTAATAAAACTCTTCAATAAAAACCAAAATTAAGTAAAAAAAAATCGTTCGTTTCGAACTACATTGATCCGATTACGTCCAATCAGCCTAAAACAATCACCATGAAAAATATATTATTCACCCAGCGGTAGGCAGGCTTTTGCTTTCTACCCCTCTTTCAAAATAACTTTCGGGAAACTAACACACGAGGAACAACCCTATATAACTTATGGTTCAATCATGAAAGAATAGAGCGGGGAATACCTCCAAAAAGCAAGGCTTGTCACCATGATTCTGGCAAAGAGTTCTTCATACATTCTAGAATTTAAAGTTTGCCATAAATTAATGTAAATTATACAAAAATTTATACATTAAAAAATTGTATGTATACAATATAATGTAATATTTATAAATTAGTCCAAAATTATCAATCTAATGCAGTATAATTTATGGTACAAACATAATTCTAGAGCTATAATTGGAAAACATAGAAAATTTTTACTATGACTATTAATATTTAACTGCTGTGTGGCGTGTTTTAATCCACTTTTCATTCATGGATAAAATAAAAAAGGTGATCATAAATATATAAATTTTAAAATTTTAAGATTTGTATGTCACAATTTATTTTCAATGAACTTTATTAAAAAAATAACACTTTACTAGATTCAATATAGAAGTCATTCAAGATCAAACGAGAAAACGACACCCAAATTAAAATAAAATGAAACTTTGTTATTGTAACTATTCTTAGAAGGCGTTGAAGCTTAGAGACGCCTGATCGTTAAGTATTTTTTTACCTCTAGAATATAGAGGTCAAAAATAATACAATATAATATTTGACACAGTACATGTTTATAAAAAAAAATCTTTTATCAAGAAATAATATTTATTTAGAAAAAAATACCAATTTCAGTATATTTTTGAATTAGATTACATATTTTGAAAATGTACACATACATTTCACGTAATCTGATTATTGCCTTTTGTCATTAATATGATAGTCGAGTTGATCTCAAAGTGTTATTAATTGAAAGCGAGATATTATAGCAATTGTTTATTGCAGCTGACCAATTTTTTTTAATCATATAGTATAAACTCAATAATAATAATCCCATCACGGTACAACTTCAAATAAGATCTAAAATAAAAAAACGCGTTATCTTTCTCTAATTGGTAGTAAAGTGTTTATTTATATGATAAATCACATGTTGGTTATTACTGATTACTCGTTTTATAATATAGTAATCACCGGTTTCGCTTATTACGAGAATTACACAAATAATTGATAAAAAGTTGTGTCTGAAACGTTAAAAAACAAATACTGTTGATCATTCCGTTACCGAAACCATCTGATTTTAAAGATGTTTTAATGCAAGACTTCATAGGTCAGCTGTAACATCGCATCTTACATTTCATGAAACACATAATTTAAATTCCCGGAAACAAATCCTTAACAAAATATAGTGGACGGTCGGTGGTTTTCACTTGTTATCGTTTTGCAGTTTTCAAACTTTAGGGGTAGTTACAAATTTATTTAAGTCCCCTCTCTCCCAGAGCCATACTCATTATTAATAATGTCTCCATTACGTTTATATTTGAGGGGCTCAAACTTATATTGTAGTTATATTTGTCTACTTTTTAATAACTAGTTCACATCCGGGAAATGTTTAAGTATATTCTCAATTTAAAACGATTGTAATTTTTCATATTTCGTGTTGTATTTTTAATAACAAAACCACATTTTTAGACCAGGGTTTCGCCTTTAATCATCTTCACGCATTCTAATACATGTATGTTCTCGAATATACTTTGAACGATTCTATTTTTATTATTTCAATTCTTTTGAGTTAGCTCCGTTGATATCTTTAATTAGCACTTTTTTGTCGTTTTAAATTTTTTAACTATCACTTCTTGATGGAAAGACATGATATTTTTAATAATAAAAACACATTTTTTAGAACTATTTCCACATCATATTTTATGATCAGGACCGGTTTCGCTCAACGCGAAAATTATCAATTTATAGAAAGTCTATTTATACAAAAGGTAGCAGGTATACAAAATCATAGGTTCAATGACTAAAAAAATAATTTACGAGAAATCATACAATATTTTTCTGTCATAACTTCGCTGAAAAACGTCAGAATATCCTGAAACAAAGTGCGTGGCTTTCTGGCGTTAATCCGCACATTTTGATTTGCAGCACTTGGTGTTTTGAAGATGGGAAAGAAACTATAAAATAAGTTAAACTATTTTGAAAATTTAATGTTAACGATCAAGAAGTGGTAGTTAACACCCTTAATGTGATTAACAAATATATGAAAACGCAGGTTTTAGATATTATTGCTCACATATATGTTGAACGGTACATGTTTGCGAATGGTGTGTATTTTTTACTTATATAATATTCTATGAAATAATATGCAATTGCTTGGATAATTATCATGTATAGCTGTTTTAAAATGCCACTACCCTGAATGCCGCAAAAAAGACTAGCCCCTCGTTAAGATATCAGTAACCCACCACTGTTTGTGGTAATACCCAATTTAACGTTAAATTGAAAGTGAAGAAAATTACATACACATATATGGGGGAATTAAATTGCATGTTACAAAGATCTAACGGAAAATAATTGCTGTCAATTACCTCACTTTATTAACCTATTTTAAACGTCACGCGATGCATTGTGTTCAATATATTGTCATGTTACGCCAATCGGTGATGCTATTGAACTGAAAAAGCATTGAAATAGCATTGAAAAATCGAAATGATATGTTACAAAGACGGTTTTTTAGAACAAATAATGATAATAATCAACAAGCTAAAGTTTTTTCAGTTTTGAATCTAGGAAAAAGAAAAAACCGGTCATCAAGCCGGTCCTGGTGAAAAAATATACTATGAATCATCATCATCATCATCAGCCGGGGTCGATCCACTGCTGGATGAAGGCCTCCCCGTGTTTTTTTTTTTTTTCCGGGGGGGTTTGGACATAGCAACACCACGCTGCCCAGGCGGGTTGGTGTTCGGTTTTCTGTCTGGGTTTTCCTTCCCATAGCCAAGAGAACACGGCACTCGGTGTTCCCGAGCGGTCACCCATCCAAGCACTATCCGCGCCCAATGTTGCTTAACTTCGGTGATCGCACGAGAGCCGGCGCTTACAACGTGGTACAGTCGTTGGCATACTATGAATATAGTACTAAAAAAATTATATATATAAATTTATTTTAAATATCATACTTTTCCATCAAAAAGTTACAGTTAACATCTTAAAAGTGACTTTCATACGTACTATTAGTGGACTTAACTCAATCATATGTAAGAAATATTAAATATTAAACATATATGTTACTTAATATTATTACTTATTTTTAGCCACTGACTACATGTATAATATATCAAATGTTGAAACTTTAAGCAATTCCACATGTTTTATCAATAACGACCCGGATTTTGCCTTTAGATATCTTCTGTCATTCTATCGCACCTATGCAACAGGACTGACATATATTACTTATGAATTAGTCAGTTCTGTTGCATCCGTGCTATAGAATGCCTAAAGATGCCAAAATGCAAAACCGGATCGTAAGTGACAAAATATGTGGTATTGTACAAATTTTCAACAATTAAAATTCCATCAAGTGTTTTCAATTCTTAACATAACATATGTAAATCGTAACAAGAAACGTCGAAAATATTTTACATTGAGATTGATCACAGAAATAAAGAACATTTGTTACGAATTTTCCATTTTTCTAAAAATGTTTGGACTATGTTGTTCGGCAATTATTTTTAGGCTCACAGCCTAGTTATTTGCGTCATCCCCGACTGACGAACTGAAAAACGAATTCAAAAAAATATTATTTATTGTTCATACATTTTTTGATTGTTTACGTACCAAAGTATTCCTGTTGATTTTTATAACATTGCTATGTGCGATAGTAAGTAGTGGTATTAGACATTTTAAAAAATGCTCCTTTGGATGAAAATCCAATGGCTTAGTACTACATAACCTTTTCTAATCTTAGAGATATTTAAGATATCATCGGAATTCACAGGCAAATCACTGTTTTACCCATGCGAACCATGGTTTCTTGCAAAATCAGAGAGTTTCTTTATACTGTACTTTCAAAAAAATAATATTGATTCGTATGGCAAATACTAGATGCACGGTTTTTTACATTGTCTTAGTCAAGAAAGCGCCTTTTAAAGGTCATTATTATATAACGCAGCTGGTGATCATTCAAATGTATTTGGCGAAATAAATGAAAGACAAATTGACGTATGAATATGCAAGGAGACTGGCAGAAGGAAATACAATATTTAAAGCACACAGCCCGGGCTTCGCCTCTCTGCATCTTCAGGCGTTCTATCGCACGGATGCAACAGAACTGACAAAACCGAACTGTCGTTTCTGTTGCATTCGTGTGATGGAATGCTCGAAGATGCCGGAACGTGAAACCCGGGTCGTCAGTGACAAAATATGAGGAATCGTAAAAAGTTGTAAATTTTTTAATTTGGGATCGAAATTCCATCATAAATTTTATCAAAAAATATTTGTTTTTTAAGGCTGTGTAGAGGTAAAGAAAATGACTCCGACCAAAAAAAAATAATTTTGTCAGGCTTTTTTCCTACCTCTATTTATGTGCATTGATTTAAAGATTAACTAACCAGTAATAATTCAAAATTAAATATTTTCTGTGTCAACGGCGATGTTACCAAACATTCAATTCCAAACGAAACAAGCAAAAACACAAACTGAGTAAGTTACAATATATCGAATGCCGGTATCCAATTTAACTAAGATACGCATCTGTCCTCAAACTTGACGTTATCTATGCAGAATATTTTGCGGCAATTTTCCAAATCTAATCCACATGCAGTGCGTAGTCATATTTTACATCGAAATCCCCCTTTGCCTTCGAGATGTGCAGACTTGAAAAACAAACCACCTACGACTATATACATAACATATATGTATAATAGTGCTATGTATACTCGTGTAAATTGTGTATTGGCGTAACGGTGGAAAACACACTTTTCTGTTATTGTAAGTGGCCGCAAACGTCGTTATAATATTATCATTTATTGCAATTGAATCGTGTTACTATGAAAAAGCTATTTTATAATGAAATCAATAGCCCCTCGCAATGGTCTGAGGAGCGGCGACCGACTTATATTTGTTTGTTCATTTAAAATTTCGTGTGATAATTGATATCAATTGATTTACAGCTGTTCCAAATCCGTCATCTTGCGACCTTTATTACAAAGATACAAACACGATTCTTTTATAAAGTGATTTGCAAATTGTTAATCTGTTTTTTTACTATTGAATGATCTAACTTGAATGATATTGATTATATTTGCAGTCCGGAATTTGACAGCAGCGGCAGCTCAAATGATTGACTATGCAAGTCGTATAAAAGTGAAATCCGATATATCCACTTTGCAGTATTAGTTAGTAGTAATTAACGATATTTTCGTTTTGCGATAAAATAAACAGCTATAACAAAAGCTTGTTTTTGCATCGAATCACATTTTTATCTCCAATCAAACACAATACGCCTATTTTCATTATCCATTGAACCGCGATAGATAAAATATGTCTGCCTACAAATATTGAATTGGTCATTTTATGAATGAGATTATCAAGTCATACCAAATTTGAGTTAATAAATAAATTACTTGGCACTTATGATTTATTTTTTGAACAACCTTTATTACTTTTACGGTTTCGGCGTGTAATATTCTCTTTTGGCGTGTTTAACCAGTCAAGTGCCACACGCACCGGTGCGTGAATGGAATGCTTGACGTAAGCAACACGTAATATTTTTTAACAAAAGATTAATACTGTCTTGTCTCTACTTTCAATAAATTGAAATAATCAAATTTTTTAAATAATATTTATGGATTTTCGGTGTTTCGAAAATGGGCAATTTGTTGTTATTGAAATATGTTTACGATAGAACACTGAAAGAGTTAAATTGTAGAAACTACTCATATAAAGGACGTGCCATACAACGCTCTGTTATGGTAAAACAGTCTGAGCCACATTCTTTGGATCAACAATGTCTGTGTCTTTTGAAAACTAGTGAGATTCCGATGTATTGAATGACCATGGAATACTGTTACGCTGTAATTTGGATTAGAGCACGTCATGGATGTAAAAAAAGCAATTGGCGGATTACAAATAATCGTATAGACACCGCTTGATGGTCACATGCTCCACATAAGGATCGATTATGGTAAAAAAAACACACATTTACGTAACTTATGATATCGACTGAAGTTGCTTGATGGAATTTCAATATCAAATTTTAATTGTTACAGCTTTTCACGATTCCACATGTCTTGTCAAAGTTCAGTTTAGTCAGTTCTGTTGCATCCGTGTATTGGAATGCCTGAAGATGCCGAAAGGCAAAACTCCGGTCGTTAGTGACAAAACATGTGGGATCGCACAAAGTTGTAACAATTCACATTTACGTAAGACCAATTTTAAACAAATATATACTTTTCGGGTTTTATGGATTAAATTAGCGTTTACTTGGTAGAACTCCATTATATCACGGTGGAACAATAGCAATGTATTTAGCTTTTACAAAATACATAAGACATAGTTGATAGATGTGTAAAATAAAATACACAAATCTTGCTAAAAAAATAGAACTTTGGTATATTTTGAACGTTTTACATGTTCTTTCTTGTCTCTTGACATTTTTATGGACAGATTATAGAACTAGATCAGAACTAGCACTGATGAAGGATAAGCCGAAATAGCAAATTAAATTTTTATTACCTATAATTTTTTTAGAACTAAAATACATTGTTATGTTTTCACAAAATTTAAATTACTAATGTAGTGTATTCTAACAAAACGATCCGAAATATATATTTTTTTTTAACTTTGAGTTTCCCACGCCTGGCCTGCGGAAATGACGAGACAATAAAAGCAAACGGGTCTCTATACATTCGCTCAAGAGTCAAGAAAATCTTCGTAAAAAATAATGACACACGCACCCGATACAACAAAGGGATAGGGGATTTGCGATACACGTATCTAACACACCTAAGACCGAGGCGATCTTGTTTACTATTTACTGAGGCATCGTTTTTGTGCTTAAGTGCATATTGAAATAGATAAATCAAGGATTACATTAGTTTAATGCATGGGAAAGATACTATTAAACCAATGACGAAATTATGTTCTCGAATAACTAGGCTAGACTATTTTTTCGCTGACGTTAACAAAAAAAATATCGTTTATTTATGATATCAACTGAAGTTGCTTGATAGAATTTCAATATAAAATTTGAATTGTTACAACTTTGTACGATTCCACATGTTTTGTCACTAACGACCCGAGTTTCGCCTTTCGGCATCTTCAGGTATTCTGTCACACGGATGCAACAGAGCTGTCAATCAGTTCTTGTGTCAATTAATCCGTTGTGGAATCGTATAAAATTTTAGCAATTCAAATTTAGTATTACTACGGATGTCGACATTTCCATGTGGACGAAAGGTAGGTCAGGCGAATATTATTTTTTAATATGTTAAAGTAGATTTTTCATAAGCTTGCTCGGTTGACTTTCTTGCTATATAACCATTTTTTTTTGTTGATTATTACTTTGGTTTCCTACATTAAATATTTAAATATTTTGACGTTGCAAAAGCAATGAACTTGTAATTCGTAATTTATGTAACGTTTAATATAATTGTTTCAATCAATATGACAAAATGATAATAAGCACTGTCTTAAATTAATTATTATTTATTTTAGAACTTATTTTTAAGAGCCTCGTAAAAAAGGTGGACGATTTATGGCAATGCCTAAGTAAGGCTTTTTAATTGGAGTCCATATAAAAAAAACCTACAATTGAAGCGAGTACATAAGAAATCACTGCATTTTTCTTTATTTTCCTGTTAAAAACTCTTTTTACTAGTAATTTTCAAGCAGATATCTATTAAACATAATCGTTTCATCTACTCGAAGCTCGATGGTAGTTTTCAATTTTTAATTATTTTTCTCTTCTTCTCTGTGACCAAGACTACAATCTTGAATTTCTTAAGGACCTTAAAAATCCACATTTCCAATTTTTTATCTTCGATTGAAACAAAACCAAACTTTTTTGGCTCGGCTCAACGAACTATCGAAAAATATTATTCATAATATTTTGGCACGCGCATGCGGTTCGCCACTGCTGCTTTTGTACAACGCGAGAAAATTTCGAGGCTATTTTTCCTGTCAACGTGTCCGTATTTTTTTTTCTAAAATATCTTATTATTCAAATAAATTCAATTATCTTTATCAGTGATTCATTTTTGAGATGAAATTTCCTTATTATTATTGCTGAGTTTTCATCTGGGATACGATACCGGTGATATTTTTTTAATTGACAATTTACTCGTAAGGTATTATGCGAGAGTAACCAGTATAATGATAACGACATTATGAAAGCGGATAATGAACATAAGGTACCAACAAACACGGTTTCTCCACGCATTTCCCTCCTTCTCTGCCCCAGAGTCGCATCCAAATAATGGCACGCCCTGAGGTGATTGAAAAACCAAGCGTGTACAAGAAGTAACGCCAGTATGGAAATATATACAAGTATATTTTTGAAAGTAAAATGTTCAAATATAAAACCGTGCTTTTGTCAATGAAAAAAAAACACAACAAAAGCACAAAAATAGATTAATTCTTCGATGTAAATTTCGATTAAATTGAAATAATATCAAATTTTAATTGTTAAAGATTACACATATCTCACTTACGACCCGGGTTTCAGCTTTCGGCATCTTCAGACATTGTATCACACGAATGCAACAGAACTGACACACAATAAACAGTTGGCATCGTTTACTTAGAAAATGGGTTAATTAAATGAAAAATACTGACACCAAGGCACTAACGGAATAACAACAAAAATGAATTTAAATAATATTGAATATTATAGTAGCAACTGCCTGTGATAAGTCTCATTCATGAAAGGATTTTTCAACAACTAATAATTACCTGTCATTAAAATGTAATTTTTTTTTTTTAATAATAAAAACACATTTTTTAGTACTTAATTCCACAATATATTTTTTAATCAGGACCGGTTTCGCATATCAGTTGATAATGCTCGCAATGAGCGAAACCGGTCCTGATCAAAAAATATATTGTGGAAATAAGTACTAAAAAATGTGTTTTTATTATTTAAAATATCATGCCTTTCCATCAAGAAGTGACAGTTAACACCTTAAAAGTGATCAAAATGTAAATAAAAATGTTTTTTGACTTAACAGCGAAATTTAGTTAATCATTTTTAGTTTTAATTTCACACGTAAAACAAAATTTTCTAGCCAGTGTCTTAATCTATTTTTCTAGTGACTACTAATTCCAAACTTTTTTTGACTGGAAATTTATAAACAACTCATAACACGATCGCGCTAAGAAAAATCATTAATTTTCTTATTTTAAAATATAATATTAACAAAAACAAGTTATTTTTTATTAATAGCGTCGATATCACTTCTTTCTGAACGAGTAAGGGTAGCCATGAATGTACATTGAGTATCTTAATAAATTCAATCAATAAACAGAATTACAACATCATATTGAAGATTTTTGTGGTACAGCGGTAAAAATAACAAAAAAATCTTGGTTGCTTTTGTTCCTCATTATTAATTTCACTATATAATTTGACTTATTTCAAGTCATAAAAACATCTTTAACCTTGAGAGAAGTATTTTTTTATGTCACAATTGTATGACTTTTTCATTGAAGTATATTTGTGTTTAGCAATAAAAAGAATGATTGATAAATAATTTTAATGTATCAAATGGACACCTAACTGCCTACAGATAGCATTGCAATTAATATTTGAAGAATAAACAAGCTTATCAACTCGGACTGACATATCCGAGTTAAGTACTTCCATACTATTTTAGATGTTAGAGTACAACGTTAATCACTTTTTTTTATATCATAAGTTTTATTTTTTTTAATAATGAAACTGTTTTTTAAATATTTATAGCATTTATATATAGATTCGATCATATTTTTATCTCAGCTATTGATTATTCGTTTTATTTTATTTCAATTGAACTCTCTTCTAATTTATAGATTGAATTGACATTCACTCACGGTAGAACTCCATTATAACACGGTGAAAAAAATAGCAATGTATTTATTTATACAAAAAATTTTTTTTTTAAGATATAGTTGATAGCTTTTTCAGCTCACGACATCGTCAAAACTATGCTTAAACAAACATTTGCTTATCTGTATATAGCTGTGTAGAAAAGGTACACCATACATCGTCTATATATCAACAAGCACAAAAGATTCTTAACAAACAAACTAATATATGTCGATCGCCATTGCTTAACCCGCAATGGGGAACCGTTTTGTCTCCGTAATGGACCATTTCCGTGCCACATGTAAACTTATTGATATAGCCGCCTTTTTAGTTTCATTTACAATTTTTAGTTTTATTGCAAGCAAGAAACAAGCTAGGTCGTTAAAACAAGAGAGAATATGTGTTGTGTACCTTTTCTACACAGCTATACAAAGATAAGCAAATGTTCGTTTAAGCATAGTTCTGACGATGGCGTAAGCCTGAATAGCTATCAACTATATCTTAAAAAATAATAATTTTGCAGAACTAAAATACATTGCTATTTTTTTCACCGTGTTTCTCCTAATTCTTTCTTCCTTTATTGGAAGAGTCATACGATAGTATCTTTTATACAATTCTGATTAGAATTGTGATTTTAACGCTATCTTTAGCGAGAGTAATATACTCTTTCAGATGACGTCAATGTCTCGCGTAAATATTTCCCTCGAATTTCATTCTTTTTTTCTATTTCTTGATTGTGTACAAGTTAAATTTGTTGAACAATATTTATTTAGTTAAAAAAGGAATGTTGTCGTAACGCCAGTCTTTGCTGTATATTTTGGTGTGAGGTGAAAAATACTAATTATTTTAATTACACTTAAAGCGGGCAGTACATCCCTGCTCACTCCTGATAATGAAGGAGCCCCCTCGCCCCCCCCCCCCCTGCCATCTCCTAGCCCACACACCCTAGTCACGCTTAACGTCGAGTCTTAATTTCCGGCTGGCAACGATGCAAAGTTGGCGTTTCTCAGAAAAACTGGAACACTAATTCATAAGGATTGCAATATCGGTATTAAAAAAACCGGTATTGCGTTTTTTTTAATACCGATATTGAAATTTCTTAACCCTTTTCAAATAAATTTTTATTATGTATTTTTTTATAAATTCTACATAGATTTATCAATGATAATTGAAAATTATTTGAATTTTATCGCGTATTTTTGGATAAAAAAATAACTAAGAATTGCGAAAAAAATGTATACCATTTTTTTTTTTTGACTTCAATATATATCTTCTCTCTTTCTCTTTATTGTTACGCAATTCCATTGTAATTTTTTAACAATTTCTATTGATAACTGGTAAACAAGTCCAGCATTGCTAGATCATTTATTCAAGAATCGAACACATACTTGTGGAACTTTTCGAGTAAATAGAAAAATCTTTCCCAAGTTTCAACAAAATTTTTTTAATTAAATTATCAATGAATAAAATGTTAAGAACAACTGATTTTTATGAAATCATAAAAATATATATAAAAACATTAAAAAAATACCAAAAAATAAGAAAAATGATGCTAAAAATTAACTCACTCCCAAACAGTGTGTGCCATAGAATTAACTCACTAATCAAAGGGTTAATATCATTTACGACATCGACTGAAACTGCTTCATGAAATCTCAATATAAAATATGAATTGTTGAATTTTTGTGCATTTCTACCCATTTTGTTACTCACGACCCGGGTTTCGTTTTTCTATATCTACGGGCATTGTATCACAAAGATGCAATATAAATAAAACATTATGAATGCTTTGCATCAATTACATACAAGCGGAATTACACACAAAAAAATGTAGACCCTTCGGCAAGGAGATAAATTGATATGTGATAAAATTTTAATATCTATTGATTTGATTATAATATTTTATGAGTCTTTTATAACATCATATGGAAATATAGTATATATAATAATCTTATACATTATAATAATATAATATATAAGAACTAACTCTCGCCTTCGTAAAATGTGTTGACATCTAAAGTAATTATTTTTTAATGTTCTTCATAGAACCATATACATATAGCCGTTCAATAAATGAAGAATTTAAGAGAGCTGCTAATGTTTATATGGTCATAACAAATTTTTACACATACCCGATGAAAATGTCAAAGTAATACACATAATTTTGAATCAATTAAAATACACAATTAAAATGCTTTAAAATAAAAAGCTTTTGATATATTTATTTCGCATACGTTTTCAAAATACTTATTAAAGCACAATTATTGACTTATTTATTATGCCATCCCAATTTATTATTTTGTTTCAATACCGGTTTTAATATTTTGAGTCCCTGCTCCTACTGCGTCAAAAACCGCAAACCGGGTTGAGCGGTACTCTTGCAATTCGTAAACTTTGCCATACTCTATTCTTTACATTGGAATAGTTACTAAAAGTCGTTTAACTATCAATTAGACGGAAAAAGTCAAACATTTTTAACAAGAAAATATATAAAACGAAAACTTCAACAGTGAAATAATTTTTGAATTTATTTTTGATCATTAATTAACATCGTTACAGAACTGAAAATATTTTTCTACTCAATTAAAAATGGCGTTATTTATAATGTGTTGACTAACTACCTTATACTGATTCCGAAGGGATCGTGGGACCTTATCCCATATTCATACTTTCAATCTGGCAACTTTTGACAACATCTTTGGAAAATAGACTTGGAGATAGTTGACAGATGACCTAAGATAGATTGGATTAAATAAACCTTCAGAAGAATCATTTGAGTTACCTATAACCATGTTCGATTATAGATTTCCATAAGTTATCATTTGTAACAAGTATGACGTCGTCATAACAAATCAAACCATGTTTATGCTATCGGTCTCTATTTTAATGTAGAACAGATTTGTAAATTACTGTAAAATGACTAAGGCACGATTTTATACAAGGAAAATCTCGAAATGTTCTCCCCCACAGTAAATGCATTTGAGTTTTTTGAAGTAGTATTGTTTTTGGATGTTATTATTCCAAATAAAAATAAACAAAAATCTTGTCAATGATAGACATATTCGGCTTCAAGGAAAAGACTGAAGTTGAACAAATACTTTTTTTAAATAAAAGCATTTAAAACAATTATTTAATCACTGATAAAATAAGATATAACATACTATGAAATACTATATATTTTACGTTTGAGACGAATGTAGTTCAGAGTCTTGCAAAAATGTGACATCATAAAACGAGGCAAGTATTTAAAAAGGCTGATTGTTTTGACAATCTAACTCAATAATACGTACCTATTGTCATTTTTTTGTTTCTAACGAAGCCCATACTAAACTTCTTACGATTATTTAACTGTAGAAAGATGAAAAAAGACGAATGAATCTTAAAAGAGGGTAAGTGACGAAATCAATTTTATGTGAACTCTGGTAAGGTAAAGAAGTATTTAAAAAAAGAATCCATATTTCATCAAGAAAAATAGGCTATCCACAAATATCATAATAAAAAATCAAGCTAATCGGCAAAAATTCTTTATAAACGTATTTAAATTTTTACACAAATGAAATAAATTTATCGATTGAATTGGCATTTACTTGGTGGAACTCCATTATAACAAGGTGAAAAAATATCATTGAATTTTAGTAGCAAAGATATACTAGATCTAATGTAGGTATGAGCCGAAATAGTTATCAACTTATAAATTTTGTAGAACTAAAATGCATTGTTATTTTTAGTCATGAAATTTAGTAAAAAAAAATATTGAACGCTAAAATTAACATTATGTCAATATTAATTTAAGATTGACATCAAATATTTATTATATATGTATAACTCAGCAACAGTGATGGCAATGTTGAATTATACATCTCTTTATTGACGTCTCGACATATCCCTTTTGTTAACAGGTTTATCTTATCGTTGACTGCTAATAATGACGTGTTAATAATGAATAGGTAAATTAATAACGCTTGCCTAAAATACAATAACAGTCTCAAATCATATAGCATAACAATTATATTAAGATCTGTCTGCAAAACACCTGGAGCGCATTCGGGCGTGTTTGCTTTCCCAAGCCCGTACAGGCCGGGACCCAATATGGAACGTTGAATGGGTAGCTAGAACATATCAACAAATATTTTAGAAACCCTCGGGGTCTCAAAACTCACTCGTCTAGCAACGCTAGCGTTATAATGAAAGCATTTTAATTGTTTCTGAAATGTAATACTTTTGGTATTTTTACAGCGAAAATGATTTAAGGATCACTTTTTATTTTCTCTAGACATTTTCGTGGTCTGTTAGTGATTTGATAAAGGTGAGGCTTGAGAATAGAAACTAAACTACAATTTAAAGCACAGTGAATAAATAGTGATTAAGCTCGGAACAAACCTTTGGTTAGCTCAGTGGTTGGCAAACTCATTAGTTTACTGAGCGTAATATCAACTATAAAACGATTAAGATTTCTTTTGATAGTCAAATTTTTCAAATTTAAACTATATAGGTAGGAACATTGTTATTGACATGATTAGGGTATTTCTAAGCAAGCCTTTGCTTAAAACGTTCTCATTTTGATTGAGGTACGTTCGCCGCGTTGGAATGGGTGACCTCTTCCAATGCTAAGATTTAGGTCTTTGTTAAACTATGCTTACGTTATATAACATAATATTTATATTATTATCCGATAAAATTAAATTCCTCTCAATATCCATAAAATTACATCATGACAATAGCTGATAAACACATTGTGAACAATGGTCTTGTATCGTCTTGAAAAGGTTCGTTAATTCAGGTTTGTACGTTGCTGTTTTAAATTTTAGACACGATTCTAAATTCTCAACAATAAGACGTTTTTTGGGAATAGCCACACTAAAACTAAAGAACCGTACCTTTACGACAAATGAGTTAACTAACTGCAATTTCTCTGTACTCCATATTATAGCATTGTATTTTCCTAACATAGAGCTTATGAACTCCTGATGAAAAATCTTAATATGTACATAGATGTCATATCAATGAAATCTAATCCTATTATTTTATCAATAGTCTTGTACTAGTTTTATTGTTAGACTATGAAATAAACTATCTTTTTAGCAAATATAAATATACACGCTAACCGAGACGCAGAACGACTTCATAATATCCTATAATTGAATTAAAATTGAAAAATGTTGAAACAACAGTGCTTTTATAAGCAGGCACTATTATCAAAACAAAAACGTTTGAAAATGATTTGATGTGACTTAAATATTTAGGCACAAAACAAAATTGATAACTGTCTGAAAACGATTTGATAAACGTACATTTAAGACATTTTTTAATGATAATTATCTAACTATTTTTATAAATAAACGAAGATAAATAATAGAATGTTGGGACTAAATATTTTATGAAAAAATAATCCAATAATTTTGTTTGTAATTGAGCAACCATCACTAACTATCGACTTTGAGTTAAGAAATCGCAAACTTTGACGATGTAATATGTGATTTGAATCGTTGAAACTTTGTACGATTCCGCATGTTTTGTTACTAGCGACCCGGGTTTTGCTTTCTTCAGGCATTACATCATTCGTATGCAACAAAACTGACACTCAATAAACAGTTAGTAACGGTTATACATCAAATGCAGAGGTATATTTACATAAGCAACTATTACATGTAGTTTTATTTTATTTGTTTACTTAGATTCTAGCCTTAGAGGCTGTGTTTTTCCTCGTGCTATAATGAACTCCTTTGGTAATACAATGCTGACTACTTATTGTGTGTCAGTTTTGTTGCATTTGTTTGATAGAATCCCTGAATATGCTGAAAGGCAAAACCCGAGTCGTTAGTGAAAAAAGTATGTAGAATTGTGCAAATTTTCGACAGTTCAAATTTGATATTGAAATTCTATCTAGCACCCTTAGTCGATAACATTAATTAAATGATATAATATGTCTTATCTTGACGAAATAGAAAATTATTGATAACATAAAAGTTGTTATGAGATCTTGCGTGATCACAAGGACTGCAAAAAATATGCATGGATAGAAAAAAAACTATAATTCCCGATATTTTCGTGTAAAAAGATACATTTTTGTTTTTCAATTATTAATAAAGCGTACCATATAACTATAGTTTGCACGATAGTGACTTTCGTTAGTATATTTATTACAATGGCTTGAGAACTTGAGCGCTAATACTAATGGAAAATTTTACAACTAAATTTCTGCAAGCAAATCAAAAAATAACATGAAAGTTGGCATTGTCTCTGGTACTCGATTTATGACGATCGATTTTATATTTATGGTTTATTATTCGAAGCAGAGATTCTCAAAATATTTCCAGTTGAAAACTTTTTATTACGAGTCTCTCTACAACGTTATTCGACAGGAATTTGCTTGTAATGTTTTCATCGTTTCAATGAGTACAAACAGTCAATCAAATTTGAAGTTGATTTCAGCGTGCATTTTCGTAAAGACATTCCCTAGGCATTGTGGCATCCAACACTTAGGATAATTATAAATCAAAGGAGGCACGGCCTATAGCTACTATGTTATTGATTTCATGTTAGATTCAGCTTCAATATCATTAATACATATATTATATTTACTAATTAGCCGGACAAGACACACTTTCTTTCTTATCTTCGTGTGTTATTTTGATCAGTAACGCGCATTTCTGCATCGGATCAATAAAACTATAGTTAGATGTGTTCTTTTTTGATTAGTATGGGTTACGAAAGTGGCTGTGAAACATACATAGTGTGTACATATAATACCATCAACTTGGACTTCACTTTTCAGAAAATCTTCAATCGCTTATTACTTTAACTAGTTTAGTCAGTGCATTGACGGTCGTTTGTAGCTACATTTAGATGGTAATAAATTTTAAAAAAGTATATACGTATTACTTTTAAGGTAACTGTCACATCTTGAATGAACACCAAGATATTTTATATAATAAAAACACATTTTTAGTACTTATATTTAGTATATCTTGAACGACTGAGGATCTAACAGTTTTCGCAGAATAGCTTGTCTTCAGAAATGGTCTACACTAGGAGCGAACAAGGTAACAAAAATCTAACGATTTATACAACAGATTGTTGCGCACACAGCACCGCGTTAAATTAAGCTGTTAAAAATATTTTTTACTTAATTAAGATACTAATAAAAGCTGTTTAGAAAAAATTGTTTCCCTACAATACATCTTATATGTTAGCTTATATGACATTAGCTTTATGTTTTAACAAATTTGTGTATAAAACGTAATTATTTCTAAAAGTAAAAAATGAGGGCAATTCTTTGAACTTTCAAATATAAAACAATGCTAATGTTTATGTTTTACTTTTCTTTGAATTCATTTGGTGTAATTAGTAATACACATACGATTGTGAGGGGCAATGAAAAATTCAAATGATTGTATGCTTTAACAGGTTTCGTGTCCAATTCATTTTGAGAATCTCATTTTATTAAATACATCAAGTATGAAGAAATGTCGTCGGCTCGTTTCTGTCGTAAATTTCTCAAGTAACTATTATTTTATGTAGTACTCAATTTACCACTAAAAGCATTTCCACTCTGAATTACATAGAGACTTTAACAGTTTGTTGTAAACGGCAGACTTAACAATCCCACCAAGGGAATTATTATATTTTATTAGATTCTGTAAAAATGACGAAGCGTTAAATCTTAATTTTATTAATGGTAGAGATTTGGTATCATTCACATCATTGTTATTACCTGTATTTCAAGCAAGTTATTTTAAACCAAAATTTAAACGAGGCTTATTTCTTTCAATTGTGATCAATTCATACGTCGCACGATTAAGCTATTGTAAAAACAAATAGCGACGTAAGCTATTGGATATTTAACATGAAACTAGACAGTTTGTTACAGCATGATTTTTCTGTAATACATTTTTCCTAGCTCATAATAATTGATTACGCAATAATCAAATAAAAAATCACATTACCGACGTTATTTTTTTAATAAAGACTCTTAAAACCAAGCATTCTACAATATAGCATGCCTAGCAAGTGGATTTTTGTGTTTTACGCGCTTCTTTTGTTTTAGCAATAGTTTATTTTTTCGACGTTTTATATGTATATTAAAAGAATAATGATATTCCAATTAATAAAGATAGAACAACATTGGGCACTCCGATAATTTGATTAAAAAATATTCAACTATATCTTATACAGTATTTTATTTAATCTTCGAATATTTCCATATACTTTTGTTTTGTTTGGCAAGTTATATTTTCTGAAGTGACTAATCTTTATGGAATGCTTTTTTTCTTAGCATGTCTCATTTATGTATTGCAATATTAAAGAGAGGAAATGCTTGAAACATTCAAAATATTTTCATTCCACCCTCGCGATTTTTGTATTACTAAAACCACATGTCAACAACATCTGACATAAAAGTTTTTCAACCATTACAAAAACTCTTACGAAACTGTCAACCTTGTCACACTTTGAGAATGACATTTTGCATACTGTCAATTGTTCATAAACTAAATTTTATTTTGGAATAATTTTTCCACTGCTTTTTTTTAAAATACTCACTCAACAATACAGCTCTAATCAAGAACTATTGGTATTTTAAATAGATACTTAGTTACCGCCTTTTCAGTACTATCATATTTTAAGGTTATGAATTTTTATGACATTTTGCAAACCATCGATTTTAGCAAGTAGTACAGTTTTAGTAGCTCCCTTTGACTGAGTTGCATTGCAACGCATGCCGGGCACTCGCTAAAATGCATATTTTCAGTAGATTTACTTGCAATTTCAATTTAGAAATATAAAAATAAAATTGAGTACGCCGGTATTTGATTGAAAATATTCAACTAAATATTATGATCTATTTTATTCAATGCTCTAAATTTTTCTCTATGCTCTTGTTTCGTTCGGCAAGTTAATTGTGGTCACATATTTTTTGAAATAACTTATAATTAAAATTTTCAAATTTAAATGATTTTTCTTTTTTAAAACCATATTTTCAAGCCTTCATCAAATATCTTTGAAAGAAACTGCTTTTAATGTGTTAAACCTCAAACGGACTTGACTCAAATAAATGCAAGGATTTTCCAATTAAAATATTATCAACAAAAATCATTAAAACCGAATTATACCTCACTTGGAAAACTGAAGAAATACATTCATATTTGATGACGCAACAATCGAATGGAACACATTTGAATAACAAAGGCAGCGTTCAATTGTTTTTTTGCTTTTTTTTTTTTTTTGAATATGAAAAACTGCGTCTAAATTCTAACTATCTGTGTTTGCTTATATGAAATGTTTTTCATAATTTCAATATTGAATATTTTTATGCCAAATTAACATTCATAAGAGATTAAATGATATTTCATAAAAAATACGAAAATATTATCATAAGCAAAAAATCGCGAAGTGTATTAAATGGTTCGTTCCTAGAAAAAAGCATAAAACAAATTTGATATATGGAGAAGAATTTTCGTAATAACATTCGTATTACGCATATTTTAACGGTTTCCTCGACATTAATATATTTTATGATATTTTCCTATTTCTAATTAAATTTCCTACAGAAGCATTGTTTTGGCGCTTTGGTTAATTAATGACACTGATTTCGGAGAAAAATAATAATAAAAGCATATCATTTTTATGGGTAATAGTCACGTTTTAGTAGGTAATAGGGATACAACATCGAGACAATTTAAGAAATTTTTATCAAGAATCCCAAAACTTTTCGCAGTCTCGATTCTCTGGAATATATACTCATATAATCAACCCGAGACTGGAGATTTTTCGAATCAAATTTTATATAATATAGCGAAATTTTATTGTTTTTTTTAAATCTATATAACGAAAAACCACAAATGCTCGGATCGAAAATTTTCTATTGCAGATACATTTATCACAAAAATCAGGAATAGACTATTTGACGTATCATTAAATGTATTTACGTTTTTATAATCATATTTTATCATTCAAAAGTAAAATTTCTTAATTATTTATAATTAAATCGATAATAATAATAATTTTATTTAGTAAAACTTTTGAGATATATACAATATTTACATTCATTAAATAATGAGCTTATGAAATATTTTCTTTTTATTTCAATGTATATATATATATACCAATTTATACATTCATACATACGGATCTTTTTTTAAATAATAAAAAAAACACTTTTTAGTACTTAATATTATAATACAACTGTTCAGCTGTCAGTTGATAATGCTCACAATGAGCGAAACCGGTCCTGATCATAAAATATACTGTGGCGACAAATACTAAAAAAGTGTGTTTTTACTATTTCAAATATCATACATTTCCATCAAGTAGTGAAACCTTAAAAACAATACGTATCTTGTTTTCTATAAATAATATAAACTGTATTTTTTTTTTCATTCATTTTCCATAATTTCAACGAAAAAAAATCAAGGTTTTGAGTTTCGAGAATTCCCGGGAAAAGTTGTGTCTCGAGTTCCGGGAATTGAAATTCCCTGAGACTTCAGAATCCCTAGTGGGTGGGCCTTATATTTAAATTAATAAAACATGAATTTTAATACTCTTTCTACAACTTTATAATGCTATGGTTTATGTTTATATGATCCTGATATTCGAAATTCGAAAAATCGAGCTCGAGCTATCTTACGTCAATCCTATTTATTCTCGAGTTGATTCATCGCCAAAGACGGCATCGACGTGCGTAGTCGTTAATCTCTACATTAGAGCGGTGTCTTTCATTTACTTTTAATTACGGCGTTTTAACATGATCTTAGTAAGTAAATAGACTCAGTGTGGAGAAATTTTCGGTACAGTTTAGTCGACAGAGGAACATAAATCTACTTTTATCGACCGGATGCGGCGCACTCCCCACCCACCCTCTCGCTCCAACCCTCCAAAAGTTGGATCAGCCGGCCTGGCAACACACAGTGGGACAATGTTTTTATGTCTTAGGTTATACGTTTTTTTTTTTATGTAATATAAGTCAAATATCTTTCAACGTTGCGGTGGAGATAAGCACCAAAATAGTTATATATTATACAATATAATATTTTACTAAGATCAAAACAGCTGATAGTTGTATATGTACTTTTTTATACATTTTAATCAAATCACTGTGACACGGTGTAGAAATAGCAATGTATTTTAGTTGATTTAGTGATGATGCGACGTTTAAGAATTAATTATCACAATATTAAACATAGATGTAAGTTAGAAGAAAAGAGAGGATGTATTGATTGAATTGGCATTCACTTGTTAGAACTCCATTATTACACTGTGAAAAAAATAGCAATGTATTTTATTATAGTTCTACAAAACTATTATTTTATTTTTTTAAATATAGTTGATAGCTATAACATTTGCTAATCTATATTTGCCTATGTAGAAAAGGTACTCAATACATCTTCTCTCCTGTTTTAACGAACTAGCTTTTTTCCTGTTCGCAATAAAACTAACAGTTGTAAATGAAACTAAAAATGTGGCTATGTCAATACGTTTACATATGGCACGGAAATGGTTCATTACAGAAACAAAGAGTCATCAGTCAGAGGAGTCAATAATGGTGACCGACATATATTAGCTTTTTCGTTAAGAATCCTTAAAAAATAGCTATCAACTATATTTTAAAAAATAAATTTGTAGAACTAAAATACATTGCCATTTTTTTCACCGAGAGAAGATGTATTTTGTACCTTTTCTACACCATTACATATAAATAAGTTGACGTAAGTTTGATTAATGTTCTGATGATAACATAACCCGAATATTGCTATACATCTTATAAACTTTGTAGAAATAAAATAAATTGGCATTTTTTCACCGTGATATAATAGAAAATGCCAATTCAATCAAAAATGACCATGCCTATTATGTGAGCTCCTTGTAATGACTTAAGCAAGGGGATGGAATAATGTGTACTTTAACTGAAATAAAAGATTTAGATCAATTAAATCCCATCTTAAAACTCTTATTTGACAGTATGATATTTTCTATCTGCAATATATCACTAAATTATCGACTGTATCTTCTGATCAATATTAACATTAAAATTTTCTTTAACACTTTTGTTAGCTAAAGAGTAGAATTGACTTTTAAAAAGCACTTCCATTCGTGATTAATTTAAACTCAATCAAGTCGAAATAATTACTGGTATTAAACAGAATATAATATAATATTTAGGCGATATGAATACTTATATTATTTGGCTTTTATTTTTGCTCAATTTTCCTATCCAAACTATGCCAAAGAAATACCAGCATTTTTAAATAAAAAGTAAATTTCAATTGTTACAACTTTGTGCGATCCCACATGTTTTGTCACTAACGACCCGGCATTTCGCCATCTTCAGACATTCCATCACACGGATGCAACAGAACTGAACGAAACCCGGTTCGTTAGTGACAAAACAATTCAAATTTGATATTGAAATTCCATTAAACACCTTCAGTCGATATCATAAATTAAAAAGTAAATGTTTTCAAGCTCTTTGAACAAACTGAAGAATGATGTTTAACACGATTAAAATGTATCACATAAACATGCAATATAACGATGGTGAGAGCCGAAGTAGCTATCAACTATATTTAAAAATAATAATTTTGTGGAACTAAAATACATTGCTATTTTTTTTCACCGTGTTATAATGGAGTTCTACCAAGTGAATGCCAATTCAATCAATAAAATACCTTTACTTTTTTTTTCATATAGTGTTATTTATACATCGCTCAAAATATAGCATTTTATGTTTAATGAGCGATGTAATTGTGACTTTCAATAATTTTGTATAGATTTAATGACTGATATCATTTTTTTTACGTAATTAATTGATTGACAATTCTTGACGGAATAAATATATATATAATATTGTACGTAACAATAAATCTTCGATCAATTTAAGCTCGTTTCGACTATTTTTCAAAAATATTTACAGGGTATAATATATTATAATAAAACTTGTTGACGTATACAAATTTTCAACGATTCATTCAAACAAATGCTTAAAGTAGTTATATCGAGTATGCGCGATACTGTGCTGTCCATCTTTATAATTATAAGCCATAATGTCAGAAAAAAAATACTGGCTATCAATTTCAGTTTTTGCGGCCTTTGTGAGCCGGTTGTTCAGCCAGTCTCGCCGGAAACTCCGAATTTGAATCTGCCGGATTCGAAATTCAAACTGAAACACAGTGTGGCGGGAAGCGAGCGCGGTTTTTCATATGGAAAATAATTTGAGACGGTTTTTATAAACCCGAAGCATTAGAGGGCTTTTGACAGACTCTGAAACTTGTAGTGTTGCATACACAAGAATATGACATTATCTTAGCATAAAAATTAATTTACGTTCACTTTACTTAATAAAAAAATACAATAGTCTTTTTTGAAAAATGTGATTGTACTCAACTCATCTCATTGAAGCAAAATTCAATTCACTTGACGTCTTTTTTGCCTAAAAAACAGAATAAAAAAAAGAATTGAATTTTAAGCTTTTTTGATCGTTACAACGTTGTACAAAGCCTTGTGTTTTATTACTCATATCTCAGTTTTCACCATTCGGCAATCATCAAACGTTCTATCACACGGATGTAATAGAACTGATTATAAACATACCAAATTACACAGGAAAAAATACATATTCCCCTTAGACTATGAATCAAATATATATTACTTTGAATTGTTGAAACATTGAGATTCCATATTTTGGTCACTAACGACCTAGGTTTCAACTTTCGGCATCTTCAAGGATCCTATCACACGAATGCAACAGAACTGATACATGTAGAATAATACAAAAGTCCAACAATTCAAATTTGTTATCAACAGTACTTTTATTGATTCAATCGACATTCACACGGTGAAATAGCAAGAAATAAATGTATTTTAGTTCTGTAAAAACATATACTTTTTAGAACTAAAATACATTCCTATTATTCCCCCCTGTTAATTTTAATTTTATATTGAAATTCTATCGAGCGCCTTCAGTCGATACTATTAATTATGTATAACTTTAATAACTGTTGAATTATACTGACATTCATTTTTTATCAAAACTTGTGGAATTGTTTCTTTTTCCAAAAACTTTCAAACGATACTGTAAATTATAGCTTTTTACTCTTTACTCTACTCTCAAAACATATAAAAATAAATGCCCTTAAACACATTTTATTCTCTACTAACAGAAGGCATTGATATTTTTTAGAGCTTAACTATAATAATATATACTTAATCTAACCAGCCAAACAGTTAGCTTTTGGTTTGTTTAGTTGACCCGTATTGAACGACGGTATGATTCACTGTAACATATTCACGTTGTATAATTGTAAACAGTCAAATGATATACATTACAATGAAAGGATTGTGTATTATATAATCGCTACGTATATGTATGTTTTAATAATCACAAGCCAAATTAATCATTGTATTGCGAGGCTCAACAAAACCTTAATACCCTGGCGTCGTTAGCTCAGCGCGCCTAGAGTCAAAAATACTAACTAAAGATGTTGGCGTCTACATGACTGAAAGGAAAACTTGGGAAAACAAGTAACGTGTGTGAGGAAAATGAGTAGGACGGCGCTCTGACGAGAACTGTGCTAACATAAAATGAAAAAAGTATGAAAGGCTTTACCTTCGCTGGAATGTTTGTGTTATATTTCAAGTGTTTTGTTCATAAAAATTCTTGGTGTAAATTGTATTATTTTTTGGTGTTATTTTTTTAACACAAAAATACATGTGGTTTTAGAGTACTTGTTGGTATACGGAATATTTCAACACGTTTTTATAACTCGAACTTAATAAAGAAGTTATTTTGCGTTTAGTTTGAAGTCTCAGCTTTTATATAGTAAAAAAGTATATACACCTAGTCCTTTTTTACGCGATACATTGGTTGCAGAAAACGGCGCGTAAAAAAAAAATCTCGTAAAAAAATCACAACTTTCATATAATTTGATAAATTGGTTCCAAAAATTAAAATATCACGTTAAAAAGTACCAGAAACGTATGAAAAACCAAAATTTTCTCTTTAAAATTCGTTCAAAAAAAATATATATATTTCATGTCTTTATTGCTTATAAAAATATAATGAGGCTATAACAATATAATTTTTTCACTTATATGAATTAAGTTTTAAAAATACACATTTTTTTTTTATTAAAAAAAATAATGAAACGTACATGCCTAGCATCATATATAAATTTCTTCTTTAAAACAAATTTGGGGAAAAAATCGCGTAAAAACGAGTGAAGCGCGTAAAAAAATGTAATGGTGCCATCCAAAAAAAGTCGCGTATAATCGAATTCGCGTAAAAAAAAACGCGTAAAAAAAGGACTGGGTGTACGTTAAAAACGTCAAATCAAATAATAACTTTAAATTCAACAGATATAACTAATTTAGATTAGAGGCAGATATGAAAAAATTATCACGTAGGTGTCCGTCGTTTTTTAAGACGCCCCTCTCGCCTCACGCTCTAAGACGCTTCTCAGTAAACAATTTGCCGAATTGGTTGGTTGATCTTTAATGTAATGCACATAAATAGGAAAAGTAGGAAAAAAAACAGACAAAATTAAACTTTTTTTAGTCGGAGTTGTGTTGTTCGTCAATGTCGGAGTAGCATTCAGAGTCTAAACTCCATAGCACTGATTTTTCTTCCAAGAATATTCAACGATGTTCTTGCAATGTACTCAAGCTGGTCGTTGAAAGCTTTCGAACAATTACGAGCCGTGTCTCAAAATCAGTTTTCACGTTAATTTTAATAAATCATCGCTTAAATTTGCAAGGTCTGCGATGCAGAGGTCAACGTCGATACCTTCAGTGATAGATTTCGCGGATTCAATTCTTTTACCTACTCATCGATTCTGGTCGCAATGAGATCATGTAGCTGTTTCATATAGTAAAGCTTTCTATGAAATTCTTTAGCGACATGACGGTCTTTCCCAACACAACGATATACTACAACCTACAAAATTATCATAACGAAAACACACCGACAGACTTCCACTAACCCAGATGAGTTTTATTTCTCAAGCTTTCTTAAACACACCCTAACCCCTTCCTCCTGCCAAATACCATACCCTTCACTTCGTGTGTTCAAAATATTTCTATGCTTAAAATATATATTATTATTTTTGTATTAGCAGCGTTCCGTTTACAGAAAATCTGCTCGTCTTAACCCTCTGACTACTAACGTCTCAACTGTTGATACGGCTGATTTTTTTTGTGTTGATAGTTGATACCCGAAAATATATAAACAATGGTTTATACCTTCTTGTAATTCCTAATTTTTGAGTTAATGCATTGCTTGATTTGTCCTGATAAACCCAATAAGATTGTTTCAAAGCAATATTATTTAATAAATTTTTGAAGTCTATGTGTTGGAATATTCTTTAAGCGTCTCAGCAAATAACGAGTTAAGACGGCATTGGCAGCCTTCCGGTTTAGTTTTAGATACGAGATTGAATATTTGTCAGCAATAAGTCTCGAAATTTATTTAAAAAAACTCAAGCAAAATATTTGTTGTCTCAGTTGGACTAATTTTTAAGCTGTTTTTTTCTTCAGATATTCACTCGTCGAATAATAGCAGTTGGCTAAAAATAAAATTATGGCATGAATGATAGCAATACCGTCTAAAATTTACCATGGCAACAAACAAGTTTTAAAGTAACATACTTTAAAATAAAATAATATTTATTACCTGTATAAATTCATAGCCTGTCATCTGTAGCGTGTTTCTGGCAACCACGATGGTAAAGAAGAAAACTACAATGAAGACAGTAAAACTCCAAGTAGCTTTGCGGCACGAATGGATACTGGGAGCAAAATGTTTTTCTCTAATTAATACGGTTATTAAATTTGGCTTTTAAGTAAACAACCTAGAATAAATCTAGCAAGTCGACATTTTAAATAAATTCACAAGACACTTTGCGCCGTATTCCGAAATATTTATGAAGAATATAAAATCATATTTAGCGAGGTCTTACAGCTCTTGTCTTTTAAATGTATATTTTTTAATTTTAATTAATTATAACAAACAATTTTTCGATTTTCTTGATTGAAAACATTATATATAGAAAAAGCAACTTATTCATGTTTAATGTCACTTCTTGGTGGAAAGGCATTATATTTTAAATAATAGCAACATATTTTATAGTACTATTTTCAGAATATATATATAAATATATCTGGAGTGATAGAATACACATAAATAAGGCTATTTATATAAAAAGAATCTAATTATTAACTCTGTGAGTGGTAATTACAACTGATAATAATGTTCGTGATGAGCGAAAACGGTCTTAATCATAAAATATATTGTTGAAATAGGGCTCAAAATATGCTTTTATTATTTAAAATATAATTGAATTATAAAATAAAATTATAAATTAAATATAGTTAACACATTAAAAGCAATAATAGATACTCTAGAAATACAGGATGAGTAGGAAGAATTCATTCGATCTTTAACTTCTACTGTCCAAACGATCTTTGATTTTAAAATTATAAAAACACATTTTGTAGCACATATTTCCTCAATGTATTTTTTGATCAGTACCAGATAATGATCAAAGAATATATTGTGAAAATAAGTACGAAAAATGTGTTTGTATTATTTAAAATATCATGCTTTTCCATCAAGAAATGACAGTTAACACTAGAAAAGGGATCTTCAAATATAAAAATTTCCGGTGTACCCTTTCTTTATTGGAGATCATTTTTTTTTAAGTTCATAGTAAAAATACACAGTTAGAGTCAATTGGCAAAACGATTGGCATACGAACGTAAATAATAACAAAGCAAGCGGTTAATTTACAGACAAGAGGAACTTACAGCATGACCTTTTATCACGATATGTAAAAAGCATTTGTTCCCTTTCAGCACAATAACCAGCAATGACTCACGAGCTCTCACGATTGTTTACATGATTTGCATGCTTTGAAACGACAACTTACTTAAAAACAAGATCATTTCGCAAACACTTTTTAACTTTAAGGCACACAAACCTTACTATCGCACGCGAAAACGTCTGTGTGTAAAGCCGTCTAATTGGACTGATCGTACTACTACTCCCACTATCGACAATCGCGCTTTAAACACTGATCTATAAATCAATTCAAAAACAATTAATTTACTGTCAGTATCAAGCCCCCAAGTCTCCCAACCAAGGACAATAACATTGATCACTGAACCACGAAAGCGACAAAACAAATTGATATCATAAGATAATACAAAAAAAATGCGTCACATAAAATATTATACAATATTTTCTTGAATGAATTCTAAAATATTCACTATATCTTTGATTATGAAATAGTCAACGTCGTTGAAATCGAGAAAGAATCTCATAGGAACAAGTCCTAGTAATTCTATTCAAAGTCATGGGTGATTTTGATTCCTAAAAATTCCCTTCTGCACAACCAGTCCTATAAAATATGGTACAGGGAGAGCAATAAGTAGCTTTCCCATGTATATCATTTATATTTCTACACTTTTTGTAATAAAAGAGGTCAAGCAACTTAGTAATAAGCAGCTCTTCTGTTAATATACTTCTATTAATTGGTCATATATTTCACGTTCGGAGAGCAAGTGAATTAATTAATATTCCAAAATTAACTTCCTTGAATATTTTAATAAAATATAATGAAATGAAATCATTTTCGAATAATCGTTTAGCATTGACACACTCTTGACCTTTGAATAACTTTACCTTAAACTTGTACAATAGTATTTAAATATAGCTACAAATGTACAACTGCTCAAAGCGATCAACACACGATTAAGGGTGAGAGCTTTTTGAAAGCTACAAAGTCGAATTTTCACGTCATTTGTCCATTATTGGGTTTGTTAGTTAAACTTTCATTTCGAATCGTCAAAGCTTTGTTTAAAAATGGATTATTCATGATTTTATTTCAACGTTAGCAAATCAAAAAATGAAATATACATCTGGGGATGAATTTGACTATTTTTACTGACTCTAGAATATATAAAAATGGTTTGAATTCACATTTCGCGAGCTTTTTTTAATTTAAAGTAGTGGGGCATTTTCAAATAAACAATATTACATAAATTTCTCCGAATGTCTTTTTCAGTAATAAAAGTAAATATGATCGTACCTAAATTTTAAATTATCTTCCTTTTAATATTATACAGAGTTCTTGTAATTATAAGAACGCTCAAGTTTATGTAAATATAATAAAAGTATTGTGTGAGATATTCACTCATTTGTTTTTCATTTAAAAGTATAATTTATATAGTTAATTTATTCTTTAAATGTCCAGTATAATTTTACTTGGGAGCTTACTTTACTTTACTTAATAAGGGAGGTCCAATTTTTAAAGACTTTATCGAATAAATCTGGCTGATTTTTTGGATGGCGCTTGTTATGTTGACTTTGAGGGCGTCAATTGTTTTTGGCTCATTTGCAAAGACTTGAAAATTAGAATAGCTCTAAAGGATGAAGTCTTAAGTCGCACGATCTTAATCCTCAGTTCCATGCCCTAAAATCACTCGTGCAGAATGTATATCTAAATTTGATAATTTGTACTCGTTGTTTAACGCTATTATCTTTGCCATGTGGTTTGTCATATTGTACTTCACTATAACAACAAGCCTGTTATAGAATAACAAACTTTAATATCCCTATTTAAAGACGCTTTGGATTAATATTTTTCGTCTATAATATAATATCTCGTTGTCAACTGTCTATAATATATTTGAGAATGCTTTGAGATCAGAAGATTTTGTTTGTTTAAGTGTTTAAGTGTACGATGTTTTTCATTTATATTTAACACGATTTTGTTTCACTGCGAAATACACAATTGGTTGAATTCTCTAGTTGCCTTTTGTCTAAGTCTTTAAGGAATACCATCCAAGAAATTTCACATTCTAACATAATCAATTTAATACTTTCTGGGTGTTAACTGTCACTTCTTGGTGGTGTCCAACTACTACTTTTAGTACTATTTCCAAAATATATTTTATGATCAAAACCGGATTCGCTCATCACTAGAATTATTTAACGATAGAACACACATTAAAAACGAGTCTATTTATACAAAATTTTCAGTTAATAATTAGAAGGCATACAAAACCAAAGGCTTAAAAAAAACCCCTTTCAAAATTGATTTTTATAATAATTTGGGTAAATTGATTTAGTTAGCATTTCTGGTTAGATACTAAAACACATTGGTATTTTTTAACCGTGTGATCTGGTTTAATATCTTTCGTCGTGTAATATAAGTGGATCATGATTTAATATGCAAACAAATATTCAATTTAATAGGTATGCCACGAAGTTATGTATTTGAAGGGTTATGAAACCCATAGTCTTCTAGCACGTGTGCATTAAATACGATAGTTAATAATAATCATTTTGATTTAGACAATGCTCAATAGAAAATTATTGACATAAAAGCCTGCAATGTGTTAACTTTTCCCATTCAAAGCCTCGCAAACGTAAATTTATTCTTTGTCGTAGTTTGCTTCTTGCGTGTCAGCTTAATTTCTTGAATCGCATTCGACCAGCAAGCGATAAATCTCAAGCGCCGCATTCAAGCGACATTTACTTCTCAGCGGCGTTCTATGGGGACACCCCCGTCGAAATACACGACATACACAAGCGGATTTTTTCAAAAATGATCTTTAAGACCATAGTTTCTCGACCGGTGGTCCGCGAAGATTTTGGGTGAGCCGAAACAATCGAATTTTAAATTTGAATTGTTACAACTTTGTACTATTCCACATTTTTAATCACTAACAACCCGGCTTTCGCCTTTCGGCATCTTCAGGCATTCTATCACGCGGCTGCAACAGAACTGACTCCGTGACGTTAGAGACAAAACATATGGAATCGTATAAAGTTGTAACAATTCAAATTTGATATTGAAATTCCATTAAGCACCTTCAATCAATATCATAAATTAAATCGAATTGTGTGTTGTATTTTATGGATTTTTAAATTACATTTTTTCGATACTGTCTGTTATAATATACTTAAATATTGTCATATCACCATACGATGTGCAAAATTAATTGCTTTGAATTAAAAATCAATTATATGAATATGTCTTATTTTAATCCATAAGCGTAATCCATAGTGAATATAAAAAGGTAGAGAAACTATGTGCCAAAACAGAGCTACTTGTACAAATTTTAAGTTAATAAATACTACGATTACAAAAAAATGATTCAAGAACCCCTAAATTAAACACATCTGTCAAATTCAAGTTACAGATATGTTTAAAAAGGTGGTCCACGATTAATTATGCGAAAAACGAAAGTGAGGTCTTTTCAGAAGTTATAATTGAGAATGAATCAAGAAATCTTTTAGCAAAGTTTATTTCTTGAAGTGATTGACTACGATTCCGACTAAAACAACTAACAGAAGAAGTAAACACGTTTTTTAACTATGTGGATCGGTTTTAGACCGCAATTTGATGTCTAAATGTATGAGATAACGTTGATGTGAAACAGTTTCTAACGAATAGATAATCCTAAAGTCGAAATTCTTTGAAAGATCCACGATTACTATGACTAAATCTCTAGTGACGTTTACATCTCGACGAGATTTCATTGGGACTCACCCTATCGAATGTGTTAAAATGGAATAGCAGTAGGTAGGACCTCACTATCGCAGCTCGGAATCTTTCATCCGTTCTCACCGCGTGACGTCCTTACAATTTAGAGTTCACAAATACTCGCTTGCCAATCCTCTACCACTTCACCTCCATTCAGCATATCCTTACACCTTTATGTGGTAACATGAAAGCATTTTTACGCACTGCCAGTATATATAAACATATATATTGTGTTGTAAAATTCCAGTGAATAATCGTAACGAGAATATTCCAAAAAATGTATTCAAATAAAGTTTTATTGAATAATTATGACCATTTTTGGTATTTTATTTGATAAATACGTTATACAAACGAAAAATAAAGTATAACAGAATGATTCACAACTAATAAAATAAGCAATTTGTTGACTGAATTGGTATTTACTTGGTAGAACTCCATTATAACACTACACTTTTTTTATAAGATATAGTATGTATCTATAGATTTGACGATAGTGTAAGCCGAAATAGCTATCAACTAAACCTTATTGGAAAAAACTGTAGAACTAAAATACATTATTATTTTTTCACCGTATTATAAGCAATTTGTGTATAATATTATATATGAAGTAAGTTGATTTAGATATAATGTTAACTACCACTTAAAAGAGTAATGTTAATTTTAACGTTAAATATACTGAGAATTTTAGCAAAGATTTATCCAAAATCATGAACAAAAATTATTTCGTTTATGTAACATATATAGTTCAAAGAAATATTTGTTCAGTCATAGAAATATTGATTATAAAAACAGGTTGCTCCAAAACAAAATATGATATTTAATAAAGTTTGAGTAAAACAGTTTTATTATTTACTTAATTTTCATTGTATTATAGTTTCAGATGGCGTTGTTTTATAAAATGTCATCGATTATGAAATTCTAATTTTTATAACCAAAGTTCGCTGAGATAGAGGGCGCTAACATTTTTCTTTCACCGTTATCGTCGACAATACAAGTTACTGTTGAAAGTTGGTAGTTTAAATGTTAAAAAATAAATTTGGACCGTGCATCATGATTGATACAGACAACATATCCAGAGTTGAAAAGAGCATACTTGACACAAAAAAAAAATAACAATACAACATCTATGTCACAAATTCACGTCACTACTGCCGCTTGGGACGAGCACTTCTGACAGACAGTCAGAATGGCACATATACTTTCGGTCAATTTATAATATTAAAAGTTTTATTTTAGAATATCTTGAGCTGTACTACGGTACAGCACCCATAAAGTATTTTCGTTCAATCAGTAATTATATTAATAATTGGACATTAAAAGTACTACAATTAACCTAGATCAGCCAAAATACTTTTACCGTTTGTAAAGAGTTTTTGTGACAGTCAGACAAACCTAGAGAAGCTTAGTACGCTTTTTGATTTGAAGAACATATTATTTATTTTAAAAACGAGGTACTATGGTTATTTTACTTTTGGGAATAAATATTTTTCGACAGTAAACAATCGAGTTATTATAGAAAAATATTCGCTCGAATGCCACTGTAAATAAAACTCGCTTCTTATATAAATATAATAGCAAACTATCCCCAAATGAGGTATTGAATATTTTTTTAACTCTCTGTATATTTGCTTTATATTTTAATTTAACAAACAAATACAAAATTCCCTTTATTAAATAATATTTTAAACAAAATTACTCTTCTGTGAATCACTAATATAATATTTGAATAAATTGTCAACCGTTCTATAAATCAAAGAGCCAATAAAAGACCCTGAACTTGCAAACTTAAATACGAAGGGTAGTTAGCGAGTCGATCCAAATGTGGATAAATTAGGCATATAATGAACTTCTTACGGATGTCATTTTTGAGAATTTTTAGTTACCTAAACTCATCTTTATTAGTTTGAATAAAAATAATACAAAAAGATTATTATATTACATTCAAATCTTTACCTAATAGAAAACAACTTTTTATTTAATTGTATTTCATTAATCAACCATGATCAGACAATGTATTCCAAATAGAGCAGCAATTTTGTTGAACTAGTTGTTATTTAGTCGGTGAAGCTTTCGTTTTCGTAAAGCTAAGGTGAGAAGAACTACACAAGCGCTAGTAGCTTTTCTTGTGCTTTTTTTTTAAGGATCAAATGTACAACAGAAAGCAAAAGCGTTAAAGACATCATTATATTTTAAAGTAAATTGATTTTGTCCGTTTTTTTTAACCCAAACTAGTGAGTTTGGTCATTGTCAAATCAAGAAAGTTGCAGGTATTACAAGAAACATTGGGTGCTTAATTCAGAGAGATGAGTGGTTAATAATTTATAAAAATATGACATGAAATATATTTAATTAATTTATATTAATTATAAGTCACTCTATTGGAATATAACTTCTATTCTATACGCCAGAGCTTAGCAACCAGTGTGCCACGGTACTATAGGATATTAGTGACGTCCTGAGACAGTAACATAATTTGTGTTAAACAAATTAATTCATTTCATGTTAGATGACGATACGCGTGCATTGCCACAACGCATTCAAAATAATTCCATTCACTTTCCAACATTTTCAACAGTTATTTTTGTGCCAAATATATGTAATATTTCTTTCAGAACTTTTTCGTGATTCATTGAAATACTTTTAATAGTGTAGTAAGATCGAAATAATTATACAAAAAACATGTATACAATATTTTTTCCTATTGCATATGTATGTATATACGCCACTTCCTATAATTTAATTTTGAATATTTCGTGACAATTTAAAATAAACATATTTGTTTATAAAATACGTTTTGGTAAAAATTTAATGTTATACATTATTATAAAAATTTAATACTCATCGATGTTTTGATTGAATTTTGAATATTATAAAAATGTTTCTATTTGAAATATATTATACGCATCTCATCAAAATAAAGCGGTTAGCAATTAACAAATTTAATTTTTTAAATATTTTAGTAATTCACACGTTTTCTTTCTTGTGGTGTTCCACGAAATTTTGACCACTTCTTGAATGCCGAGTGCCTGAAGTGCCGTGAATGTCAAAAGGTTTTAGAGAACCGCTATACGTCATGCTATATAGTTAAACCGTCAATAAAATAAATTTAAATAAATATGACGCTTAGTATAAATTTTATTAAGTGAATATTTATAAAGTAGTCACTTGCCGTTTTTTCATTTTAGATGACAAAATATTCTAGCTTTGAAAAATATTTCGGACACAATCAACTTTCGCTGCAGTCACGAAAATATTTTTTCTCTCTATACAAATATGAATTATTGATTACAAATTGATAAACACAAAGCTTATTTTTTCAATATTTTCAGCCCTATTTGTATGTCATTTCATAAATACGATGTGCCAAAACATATCCATCGAATATGTACAGAAGCATAGCAAATATATATACACAAATACTTCCTTGCTCAATTCAAATTTCCGTTATAATTCGTACGGCGGACGAAGGGCTGCGTAGGGTTTACTAGGAAAAATAAAAAAGGAGGGTATGTCTCGTAATCTGGCCAACATCCACAGATAAAGGGGATGAAAAGGAAAAAGAAGCAAGAAAAGATGGGAGACGGGGGGGAAATGTCCACACAGGCTGTCCTGGAAACGTGTCGCAGTATTTTTGAGTTGTTATTCCCCTGGCAATATCTACTCGTGGCACATTATTCCACTTTTCTGATAGAAACTGGAATTGCCATACATGCAGATGTTATATACATTTATATGGATAAAAATATTATTTTTGATATGGTTCTTATTGTGTATTTAATTATTTTTAAATTTGAAATCATTTAAAATATGAAAGATCGACTGACTTATAATATTATTTTTTCAATGAGCGTATATCTTGACGTAAATTTGTTCTTTTTGTGGACTGTGAAATAAAGTGTACTTTCGAAATTTCGCCAATCACTAAGAAGAAACAAATAACGCTGGAATACTCCGAATGCTTCAGTTTTAAAATCTTTCTAAGACTCTTGAACAAAAAGGACGCTACATAGTACGATATCTGGTATATCTAAAAATAACATAATTTTTTAATAGTAGCATCATCTATGTATCATCCTACGAAGTTGTTGAGTGGGGTACTACATAGTAAGATTGAAGGTGCACATATAAACATTTCTTCTTAATAACGGTAATTTTAGCAACGTTAATAATCAGCTGGCCAGTAAGTAGCGTCATCTATATGTCATCCTACAAACTTATTGAGTGATGTACGATATAATTAGGTTAAGGGTGCACATATAAACATTTCTTCTTAAATAACGTTAATTTTAAAATTCATCAGCTGGCCAGTAGAACACTAAAATGACTCCACAATTAAATGGCGATTTAGTGCCACTGTAACCGTAAATAGTATCACGTGAAATTTTCATAGTTTTTCGAAAGCTTTTTAGTTTTATTGCGAGCAAGAAACAAGCTAGTTCGTTAAAATAGGAGAGAAGATATATTGTGTACATTTTCTACACATCTATATATAGATAAGCAAATTTTCGTTGAAGCATAGTTCTGACGATGGCGTGAGCCGAAATATCTATCAACTATATCTTATAAAAAAAATTTTAGAACTAAAATACATTGCTATTTTTTCACCGTGTTAGAAAAAAATACTTTTGGAGAAGTTTTTGAAGACTTGGATATAGGTGATGTCTGAATTCTCTTCCAAGTCCTCTGATCTATGAAAAAATTCGTCGCGATAATATAATCCGCATTCACTCTTTGAGAAAAAAAATGAGGTTAGGCAATTGAGTAACCGGAAGTTTTCGTTGATCAACTTCTAGCTACCTACAGTGACTTAGTATCAAACAAGGCCAACTTTAAGGCATTCGATAAATTTACAGTATCATACGGAAAATGAGACATTATCGATTCGTCTTAAGATTTAACACGGAGCAGATTAAAGTCTTCCGCCTCGGCGGATTTTCAGTACATAGATACACAAGATACCTAATATCACGCAAGCTAAATGTTTCAAATATCAATTATATCTTTAAAAAAAATGTAGAACTAAAATACATTAGATCTTTTATTTGTTGTATGAATATTTCTAGAACACCATGTGTGCGTTCGTAAAGTGCTCGGCGGCAGTATATAGTGCTGAGATAAATGAATCGTATGGTCATGCCAGTGCCATCGACTGATGCAGGCACGATGAGCAATCTCCAAGTTGATCTTTTGAGGCCGACCGAAGGAGGCGACGTCACTCGTAATGACTGACAACACCATAAGACTGACGAATACGTTTAAACCCATAACCTTTTTTCCCACTGTAGGATTAGTTAACAATTGAAGGTCTTCCCGTTATAGACCGTTGTTTGTTGTTACTTATAGGTCGTTGAACTTCCCTAACACCATGTTTTCGTACCGTATTTAAAGAAAAGCTTACAACTTTTTTGGTTATCACCATGGTAACCATAAAAAACAGAGGCGTACATAATATAATATTAAAACACTTTTAATAAATTCGTTCGTTTAAAATAAAAAACATCAAAAGATCAACAAGAAACTTTGGAAAAACAGGAGGCATTGAAAATCTACCAACTCTATCCTATACCAGATAAGTTTATTTCGCAATAAAATAAACTATTTTATTTTACAATAATCCATCAATAAATATTTTTCCTTACCTTAATATACCACTGGAATATTTGTACGTATCTCGAAGTAATAATTTTTATTAATTTTCTGTTGATACCAATGACCATTTCTGAATTTAAGTTTCTGTAATCGTATATAGAATTGATTTTTTTAAATTAAATTAAAACGTCATTAGTATCAAAAAGGTAGACAGTTAAATTATATCATAATTTTTTTAAATATGCATTATCAAAAAGCACGTATATATTAATTGAATTGTCATTTATTTTGTAGAATTCCATTTAAGCACGATGAAAAAAATACCAATGTATTTTAGTTCTACAAAATTTATAAGATATAAAATTGATAGTTATTTCGGTTTACTTCTTCGTCAGAACTACCTATAATACAATAGTTCAGATGTGGCCGTAAGCCGAAATAGCTTTCAACTATATATCTTATAAATTTTCTAGAATTTATATGCATTACTATTTTTTTCACCGTGTAATAAAGGCACATTTTATGTATACAATTTCTACGATATATTTTATAAGGAACGATTTTGCTCATTAAATATGTTGAATAAGTAGTACCAAAAATATGTTTAATTGATCTAAAAAACAAATCAAAAGAAAACGTATGCTACATATATTTATACAAAAGCTTAGTTCAAAAACAATCTCGCCAAAAATTGCAGGAACAATGTCTGTTATGAGACAGCACGTGGAAACAACAAAAGCTCGCTTGTGTAAAATAAGTGAGCGCTAAGAATCATCTGCCAAAAACAAAATCGATAAAATGCGCCTGCGGCCCCCAAGTGGGGTTCCCCTATCCCCCACTGCATCAAATGCTTCACATTACGTACACAGACACAGAAAATTGCATTTGCACTTTACTGGAAAATATGTCACATACACAAATAATCTTTTAAACTTGTCGTCACTTTATTGCTACAACAATTCAAAATTTGAATTGATGAAACTTTGTACAAAATATTTGTCATTCACGACCCGGGTATTTCCTTTTTGGCAGCTTTAGGCATTATATCACACGAATGCAGCAGAACTTACACACAATTAGCAGTTTACATTTGATATGTATAAGAAGAGTTAATTACAAAGTAAAAACCTAAACTCTGAAAATATCATTCCTTTCCATCAAGAAGTGACAATTAACACCATAAAAGTGATACGATAAATTGAAGTTCTGATTTTTTTTATTAAATTATTTTGTGCGTCTACTCAAAAGAGAGAGCCACTTGTAAAAAAATGCAAGATGGTTGCAAATATACAAATGATGTTGAATACCCTTTAGAAAATATATGTTATTAAGAAATGATAATATCACAAAACGTCAAAGGCATATGATAGCATTCGTAATAAGACAAGATTTTCTCATGTTTCGGAGAACATAATCAAGGAATAAATTATTGTTTGAATGCGAAAATCAACTTTTAAAGGCAAATTAATCTCAGTGGAATTTTAACTAGCTTAAATCTCACAATTAGCCGCTTTGAACTAGCGTTCGGAAGGAAGCTATGTAATGTGTACGCAGATGTTGCGGTTAAATTGTCTAATTAATGACTATCCATAAAATGCTATCGTGAGTTTACTTTTAGAAAGTCTGCTTACGAATTGCAGCTTGTTATCAAAAATCAAGAAAGCTATTAATTCAGATATTTAATATTTTATGAGAATCGATTGAAAACATTTTTTTTTTCTTCAAAGAATACACGACACATAAATTTTAAGCCATGCCTACTCCCAATGTATAGCGTTTGAACTATTAATGAATTTATTTTTAGTGTAATCTTTTTACAAGACTTCCTTGCTACTTAATTAATCCATTTTTTCCAAGATTCTTTCAAAAATTATATATACCTCAACTAAAAACTATGTTTTATTTTACTTCGCATTCATCTCATGACTCTATTATAATAGTGTAAAAATAACAAAATATTAATTATTGATAACAAAAACTTCTACAGACTTTTTTTATAAACTATGATTGTTGATAGCTATTTCAATTTATGATATCGTTATAACTATGGTTCAAAATATATAAACCTAGTTTTATGTACTGTTTATGAAAAGATTATACAGGAAACGACTTAAAAAGCTTATTTGAACAAAAATTTTAGATTATGATTATTATATTAATACTGGAATTATTAAAGTTTTTTTATTTTTAGATTCAGTTTACATCAATAAAATATTAATAATCGAACAAATATATTTTATGGAATTTTAATATCAAATTTTAATTATAAAAACTTTGTACAATTCCAGATATTTTGTTACTAACGAGCCGATTTTTACCATTCAACACCTTGAGACATTCCATCTCACGAATACAACAGAACTGATAAGAAATTAACTGTCAGTTCTGTTATGTCCATGTGATAGAATGCTTAAAGTTACCGAAAATCGAAACCCTGTTTGTTAGTTAAGTAGTGTGGAATCGTACAAAATTTCGGAGTTAGAGTGTTGGTGGTGAAAAACGTACGACTTTTTTGATTCGAAGATTTTGAAAAATATCTCAATACAATTTGTTAGTTTATTATTACAAAACTTTATTAGTCAGAGTCATGTTTTGATCAATGCCAATATCGGAGTCTTGTTTTTAGTCAATATCGGAGTTGGAGTCATTACCTGGTATTATACATCAAAATCACCAGATTTCTTGAAATCTCTTATTTATCCAATATATTTTTATTTAATTTAATGCCTCATCAGAAGAACGATTTTTTTTAAATTTAATATTCGCAACTAATAACTTCGCGAAATGACCTAATTATACACGTTTACCTGGACATATTACATATTATTATATATATACTATGTAACTTGAGTGAACACAGTAGTATCTTTTATGATGCCAATTACGTTGAGCCTCTGTGTGTTTTACCAACGAATGAAATGAATTATTTCTAAGGGACGCTGTATAAACATAATACATGTATAAGAAAATCGTTCCGGTATTATAATATAACGTTACCTTATTATGCTCACGGGGCAAAACTTCCAACGTTTAGTGTTGTCGTCATCTCGCATTATTTTCTCACTATAGGGATTTTTTGCCTGCGTTTTTATTTGCAAACTGAGTTAAAGTGTAATCGCACATATTGTATATATAATGCCCGAAATGTTAAGTTTTGTTACTCGCAATATACCGAAAATGAGATTTAAATGACTATATGATGTCTTTCTTTTCTTGAAAATATGTTCTTTAAAAAAAAGCATTTTCCCTCGTCATTGGTTTCGTACATTTTTCAACAATGTATTTTATGGTCTGGACCGGTTTCGTTCATCGCGAAAATTATGATCCGATTATCAACTCAGTTGATTCGACTTGAGAATTGTCAATATATAAAATATGATTGGCTGAATTGATTGAATCAGCATTTATTTGATAGAACTCCATTATAACACGGTAAAAAATAACAAAAAACTCACACTTCGTGATATAAATACATCAAATCAATTTGCCACATTCAATAATTTATTATCACAATATAAAACTTGTATTTTAGAGTAGACGAGAAGTATAATGTATTTTTTCTACACCACTATATATAAATAAGTTAACAATGCTAACAATGCGCGAAACCGGTCCTGATCAAAAAATATATTGCGGAAATAAGTATTAAGAAATGTGTTTGTCTTATTTAAAACAACATGCCTTTCCATCAAGGAGTGACACTTAACACCTTAAAAGTATCTTATTATAATAGTTGCCATTATGTAAGAGCTGTGAAGTCGTTAAAAACTAGTACTTAATTTTAATTAATAAATTCGATGCAGATAAATAAAAATAAGTAGGAAAAAAAACCCGACAAATTTAACTTTTTTTAGTCGGAATCATGTTGTTGATCAATGTGGGATTTAGTGTCGGAGCCGTGTTTTTTTAACGACTTTACATCCCTGCTTTCAATGTTTCCTTAAAATTGGAATTTTGGAATAAACACATTATAAAATAATAGTAAATTTCAAAAACTTGTTCGATCGAGTTACATGAAAAATACCCGTATTATTCTGCTTTAATACGGAACGTATTCGATAATGTTGTATATTCGATAGATTTGTAGGCATCTTTCGATGGTCGTTTCAATTTTGCCAAACTTTAACCAAAACAGAAGATCAAACAGAAATCGTCTTGCCGTGGCAAAGCCTTAAAACTAATACAAGACCTAGACCAAAGTCGTCATGCGGGCAAAGTCCACCTCGTGCTTTAGTTGTTGTAGCTTTCTGCCGCCATATAAAAGTTGAGCTTTTTTTTCATGTATAATTTCAATTTAAAACAAACGATGTCAAACATTGACTGCTTAAATATAAATTGGACGTGTTTTACTTGCTTTGCAGCAATATATAATTATTGACGGCATTTTATAGTACACCCAGTCCTTTTTTTACGCGATTTTTTTTGGACGGCACCGCTACATTTTTTTACGCGCTTCACTCGTTTTACGCAATTTTTTCCTCAAATTTGTTTTAAGGAAGACATTTATATATGATGCTAGACATGTACGTTTCAATATTTTTTTAAATAAAAAAAAATATGTGTATTTTTAAAACTTAATTTTATAAAGCATTTCATTTTTTTAAATACACATACAATTGCCAAATGTTAACAAGTGTGTCGGATATTATGCGAATTTATGTTTTAGGGTGTGTAAAGAAATGTAATGCAATTGCGTGAAATCATTTTTTTACGCGATTTTTTTTACGCGCTTTTTTCTGGAACCAACGTATCGCGTAAAAAAAGCACTGGGTGTACTACAATCGCATTGATCACTTGTAAGGCGTTAACTGTCACTTCTTGGTTGAAAAGCATGATATTTTAAAAAATAAAAATACCTTTTATGTACAATTTCCAAAATATATTTTATGATCAGGACCGGTTTCGCTCATCTCAAACATTATCAACTGATCATCCAAACCGGTCCTGATCATAAAATATACTGTGTAAATACATTAGCACAAAAAAAAATGTTTTTATTTATTTAAAATACAATTGCATTTAGTTAATATTTGTTAATATGTTTCCTTATATATTGTATATATCTCGTAATAATATAAATATATCAGACATCCGCATAAAGCTATGATTTTCCAAAACATACCAACAATTCCTACAACATATGAACTAGAAAATTTGGTTTGGTACGCTGAGACCTGTCAATTGTGATCGGATTGTTTTATCGACAAAAAACGCTTAGATTACATGCTTTTGTCATACAAGAAACGCTTTTTGATTCAATTTACCAATATAACGTTATTGTTAACTTAAACATTTACGAGGGTTTTATTAAACAAACAAAATTCAAGATTTAGTATTGCTATATTTAACAACGGTAAAAGAATATTGTTTTTCATCAAAAATAAGTTGTAAGATTGAAGTTATGTCGATTTTAATTGCTTTGTTTGACATACATAAATCAAGTAAGGAAAAATATTTCATAGATTCAAAATGATAGAGTTTCTGCTTATATTTGAAATAATTAAGTATATTTAATATATATGTCGACATTTAAAAGTAAAACAATAAGGCAAAAAAAACAGTTTAAGTATTGTTTTTGACGACCTCAATTCGCATGTCTTTGTTTTAAATAAATTATGATGACTTGAAATACTTTTCAAACAAATTTTTCTCAAATCTTTTCGTTGAAAATTTTGTACATTATTTCAATACAAAATAAATATTTTCCTTGAGATTCATACAATAACATAATTAAAATGTTTATTTTATAATAATCTGGTACTCACTTACTCACAAGATGTTAACCCACGTGCTGTGGCAATTTGGTGGGCTCAAATGCGAAACGGGAGTATGAGAGACTTAAGGGGGACAATGCGATCGATAGTCCAGTCGTAATGCGCGCCACTGCCATCTAGGTGCAAAAGCTGGAAGCTTGTTATATTCTGCACTGCGACTTACGTCATTGATGTTGCCAGATTGCATAATATAATAACTGTCATTATAAATATTTTAATTTATTCAATGAAGACTAAAACTTCAACATATATTTTTATTTTAAACCCAGAGATTTATATTATATTGAATTGTCCGTCAAACTCGTTTGAAGTTATACTTATAAATACTTTTCAATTTCTTAAAATTTTAAAAACGATGCAATTTAAATATTAACCGTCAACTCTTCACAGCAAGAATTTTTCCCCGTCAATAAATTCCATACTTAATATCGGTATAGTATCCATATTGATCATTTTATTTTCATATTCCGTTTAGAAGTAAAACATATTTTTAATTTTTAAAAATGAGAGGTGATATGCATGAGAGGTGGTATAAAAATTATCAGAAAAAGAAAACTATGCTTATGGATGGTTTTTCATCAATTATGGTTTTGAATCTAAAAATATTAAGCATTATACAATACTAAAAGTAGAATGGCGTAATTCTAATAATATCTCTATAAATGATTTTCTGCTTATTTCATATTATCCCCCTAACTTAACATAGCCTACCAATCGTTTCTTGGTGGTAAGACTATTTTTATTTAAATATTAAAAACAAAATACTCGGTACTATTTATATAATACATCTAGTTTCGCTCATATCGTCCAAATACGGTCCTGATCCTAAAAATATAAAGTTGTGGATTTTTTTTTTATTATTGAATTTCAGATTAGTTAAATTACTTGTCAGTTGGTATCTACTGGAAGAAACTTTGTCACCTTTAACTTTTTTAAAGTTTTTAACATACTATCTTTCAATTTTTTTGAACTGAAAATAACTTTTTTTTTTTGCAATGAAGTTGGCAACACCGCTTAATCTTTGCGACGAATTTCATTCATAAAAGCTTTGCCATAGTAAACGGCGGTCACGAACAATCGTCGCTCTTTTCTTTTGAACAATTTTGGACCTTTATCGCTACGAGGCGAGGTGAATGAAACATTCAGAAGGTGTATTTTTGATTAGATTATTATTCCTTATCGATCGTTATTATAACAAGGCTGTGCTACACTATATTTAAACCAAAACATTCTACTTCCGTACGTAATAAGAAATTTATTTTAAAAATAAACTACGATATTTATAAAACCGACAAAATACATTTTTAGATGACGCAGCATGTACGAACGTTTTTTAAATTGATAAAACAAAACGGTATGAATTAATAAAATTTAATTTAATTCGTCTGAAAAATAAACGTCTATAAATATGACTAAAGTAAAGTTTTTTTTTTTTTAATTTACAAAAATAAAATGTTAAAATCGGTTTAATGAGATTCTATCTATTAATAATTTTAATGAAACTTTTTTTGGCAGAAAAGAGCAGCCATAAATAACTTAAAAACTGTATATTATTTGAAATCGAGTCATATATAATATAACCAAGTAAAAGCTTTTAGGAAATGTATATGAATACTTGTTTGCTGTATATATTACAGATGCTTTATTTCTCTGCAATATTTTAAATTCAATTATATACTATATTATGTCATGCCGATAAAAACGTAAAGGCTCTTTGAAAACGAGTACACACAACTTATAGAAACGGAAACCAATCTCAGGGCATTACGTTCATCCGCGGATAAAAAAAAAACTCCTAAATTGCTTTCGAAAAAATCTGAACCGCTACACTGGCGCTGGTCTTTCCCGACTCCGTCGTAGCAATTTTATTATTCATAACTTTGGCGGGTCACGAAAAATATCGCGGGGCTTACCGGCCGAGCAGATTAGGGAGGCTGTGACGCTAGGTCAATCCGCCGAGGGGATTTCCCACACAGCACGTATCTCAAATACGCAGCGAAAATTAAACCAGTATCCTGCAGTCGGACATGTTGAAAAAGTGAGCGATTAACATAATTGCACGTCAAGTGAGGGGATGTTTTACATATTATATTGCACCACCGTAAATCAATATAGATATTTAAAGCGTGGTTGGTTTTACAAGGTCGAACTCTCTTAAAATCACATTTGTTAATTACATCACAAAATATTCTTGGTTAAGTGAAAATTCTTTTTTTGATTAAATTGGTTTTTACTTGGTAGAACTCCACTATATCACGGTAAAAAAATACCAATGTATTTTGGTTCTGCAAATTTTTTATAAAATATAGTTGATAGCTATTTCGGCTCACGCCATCGTCGAGACTGTCTATATATCTATATACATTCTTTTTGAAGTAGATTTCAAAACTGACTTTCAATAAAAAATGCTCAGAACATAAGTAAAATATCTGTCACTTCTTGAAGGCATGCTATTTTATATAATAAAAACACCTTTTTTAGAAAATATTTTCATAGTATATTTTGTGATTATGATCAGTTTTATTCATCTCAATCATTATCAACTAAACATATCATTATCAGTTGATAATGCTTTCGATGAGCGAAACCGGTCCTGATCATTTAATATTTTCGTGGAAGTAAATACTAAAAATGTGTTTTTATTTTTTTTAATATTGTATATCTTCAAAATAAAAAAGGTACAGTTCAAAATGTGTCCTTTTTGGCGTAAAATAAATGAATATTTCGAAAGGTGAAGCCCTAATCGGAAGTGGGAAAGTATGCCGAAGTATAGAGAGTTTAAATAGCTTAAAATAGAAGTAGTCGACGTTTAGTCAACTATTTGTAAGTTAAATGTCGCCTTGATTTGTTTCGTCGATTGATTTGACGCATTTTTTTATATTACTTTAAATAATTTTTATGTAAATGGAATAAATATTTCAGCATTCAACAGTTAAACAAATATTCAAAAAATAGTAATCCAGTTTGTATGAAAGAGACACGCAAATCTTCAAAATTCTTGTTCATAACACTTTATCAGCACTCCACTTTTCCTCTCAACAACTCAATTTATACAAATCATTCAAAACGCAGAATGTTTTTAGACAGCTTCTGGAAATGGATATAAATGAATACATCACACCTGAATAAATAGGTTAAAGCAGTGAAGATAAACTGAAGGCTACAGAACCAAACATCTAACCTGTTTTTTATCAGAACCTTGTTATTCGTATGAATAATATTCGATAAATATTTGTAACAGCTTTTATCAGACGCTTGTGGTATATTATATGATAATGAGATATTAAATAATATGGCAATATGATTATATCAAAGGCGATATTTGTCATATACCTTTCTTTGTATCAACAAGAAAAAATATTTACATCAATATACATAACATAAAATTTTAGTAACAACTGAAGATTAAATGGCATATAAATTGCTACAAAATATCCATCAATATTTTTCATACCTGTTTATTGAAAGAAATTTGAGATTTTTAGTTCTGATCTCTCGCTTTTAAATAACCTCTATTTATTTTTCAAGCATATTTTTTTGTGCTTCCCATGGGATATGAAAATTGGGTGAATCTTATTCGCCCAAAATCAAACTTTAAATGAACTTAAAGAAGTCTAGATCCTCAAAATGACAAACATTTGGATAACAGTATTGAGACGAAACTCATCTGAATCCTAAAGTTTAACACTGAGTTAATGAATATATTTTTCGTTTGATAATCTGCTTTTTAAAAGCCTGTGTCTTCAGAAGCAACCATGTGGTGGGATGTTTCGATAATACAAAGCAGTGTAAGTTTGCTGAGTGGCAAATGAAATTAAGGCAGGAGACTCAACCGGCAACGCTATACGCTACGCCGCACGCTTGTTACTGGAGCGTCAAGCTTAAACTCTGTTGAGCTTACGTTAAAGGGCATAAAAACTTCCTGATTAGGACGCAACGTTCTGAGACATTGTGTTTACTATCAGCGTATTATAAATGACTTCCGATGGGATAACGTACCGTCACATTGGACGATAGTCAAAACCGCAGTAAATTGATTTTTTATACAAAAAGTAATTATTGATCACAAATATTGAATGTATGTACATAAATAGCTTATATTTTATTGTATATTTTTAAGTATTTTCAATTTAAAACTAAAGGTCAGTGTTTTAAGAAGGTAATGACTTCCTCAAGTTAGAGTTGATAATGCCCGCGATGAACGAAACCGGTCCTGATCAAAAAATATATTGTGGAAATAAGTACTCATAAATGTGTTTTTATTATTCAAAATATCATGCCTTTCCATCAAAAAGTGACAGTTAACACCTTAAAAGTGATGAAGTTTGAGTTTTAAAAGTATGAAAAATAATCCAGATACATTCATTGACAAGAACCTACGATTTTTCTTGTCATTTTTTAATCACAGATATTTAAAAACTTTAAAAAAATTGAGTTGTTATTTAGTTTAATGGTTTTTATCATTTAAATTATAAATCTCTTGAATTAGGAGACATTACGTTAACCAAGTTTGACTTTCATACTGAAAAAAAGTTCACCATCACTGCTTGAGTTATGTACCATCACACTATAAATATAAACACACAATTCCAATGGAGAAATGTGCCTTGAATCACGTTAATAGCTTGTTTACTGAAGCGAGGATGTTTACAGGTATCCGTCAACCTGAGAGGGGTATAAAGGACTCCGAAAGTCGTCAGGTGTCTGACGAATTTGATGAACTGAGTGTTTTATATCAGACATGTTCTTATATGCCTTCTACGGCAGTCTTGACGAAGTTTTTCACTAACAATTTACTTACTGAATCGATTAAATTCAGTGGATTCTGCCGACTGTCAAATCTTGCTTGGTAAAACATAACCGATTTTATTTTCGTTAGATTGTCAGTAGTTAGTTACCGATAGGTATTAAAGTGTATGCGAGTGTAAGTATAGTGTATGAGGATAAAATATATAATTATAATACATATAGTATCCATGTGAATCGAATCCATTATGGATTGCTCAGCTCTGCAGCGGATTACTTATGTCGACAACGACATAAATTAATAAAATTAATAAAAAATAATACAAGAGAATTGACGTTAACATATCTTTTTTCAGTCAGTTTAAATCTGTGATAATACAAAATAATATGTCTACTGAGAAATTAATGAATAGATCGCGTGCGCAACCTTCTGATTTACGCGTGTTACACTGAGTCATTCTCAAAAGTTACTTAGAGCGAGTTTTGTCTTTCGGCATTTTCAGGCATTTTATCACACGGATGCAACAGAAATGACAAACACTAAACAGCTTACATCGGTTATATACCATAATAATTTATTACAGCGGATAAACACATACTCCAAGGCTAAGGTCCAAAAATAACTTTGAAATAATTTTCAAAACTATTGATTTGCATATGATAAGTGTTATAAACAATAAATGCAGTTCTGTTTAATCCGTGTGATAGAATGTCAGAAGATGCCAAAAGTTGAAACCCTGGTCGTAAATAACAAAACATGTGGAATCATAAAAAGTTTCGATAACTCAAATTCGATATTGAAATTCGATGGAGAAAAGTGAAATTTACCATTCCACCACGCTTTAATTTATGGAAAACCTAACAGTTAATTATGCAGGGTACAGAGTATATTAGACTGTAAGTAATAGCATTAATTAATAAGGATATTTCTCTCAATTTGCTAACGTATTGAGTTTTTGAATTAAGCGAAATGTATTCGTAAGAGCGTATGTATTGAGATGTTTCATTTGACTCTAAATAACATTGTTGCAAAACAATATCCCGCTATATTCCCGTATTTTATTAACTTATTTCACACAGTGAGACTTTCTCACTGAAATAATACAAAATCTCACATTGAAACAATGCTTCGAGTTCCTTTACAAAATTTTAAAGAGATGTCATTCTGGTTTATAAGTGAGATGTTATAATTAAACTATAGAATTTTGAACCAGTTTCAATGACTTTGAATAAAGTTCCGATATTAATTCATTGTAATACTGAAAACCTTTCAAAAATTCTGTTAGGCCCAAAAAAGCTCCCCGATGGGGTGGAGGGAGTGATGGGGTTGGCTCCGTAGCACGAATAGAGACCCTTGAATAACTGGCAAGGCTTTACCGCTTCACTGACTTTAATGAGAGCCTTATTGAAAATTATCTTTACCTGCCTGACCGAATGACATAGCCTTTGAGATTTTGTGTAGATAACAAAATTATATTAAAAAATACAATACCATTTCATTATGAGAATTATTTTCGGAATTCTAATATGGAACCTTAAGTTATGTCACGAAATGAAAGCCAAGTATTTTAATTAACATTTTATCACAAATTTTGTAATCAATAACCAATGAGCTGATGCTAAAATTTTTCAATTATATTGTATTATTTACGCCACATTGTCATTGTTTGAAACTCATTCGTCTTACAAAACAATAAATTTCATTTAATTAAATATTTTTTGAAATACGAATTCCAAAAACCATACAAAAAAGTATTTGCTATCTTTGAAAAAGTTTTCATGAATTACTTGCTATGATTTCTCAAATTTGCCTTTTTATTCGCTATTCAACTGTTTGATATCATGTTAAAGATATACCATATTCGAATATATATTTATCCACTTCCATTCTAAATTTGAATAAAATGACTTATATCTAAACAGTTTTTTCTGCAACAACTGTATATTCTTCAAATTTCTAACCTTTTTTATTACAGACAGAGTGAAGATTTAAGGAATAGGGCTAGGAAGTGACTAGAAGCCAGCTAACTGCTCTCAATACACATCATTTTTTAAGATCAAATGTGTACAGATGAATATTAAGAAATCTCAAACACCGACGCGTTCAAACAGAACCAGTGAATCGTTCTACATTTTTTTTACTGTTTTTGACCACTATACTACAGACCTTATTTGTTATCACATATGTTATATTAAAAAATCAGTGTAACTTTACATTCTTTTCGGATAAGTTTATTCTACAAAGCTGGTATGTTTTTCCTTAATAGCTGTTGACAATATAAACCCCCATTAGAAGCGATATTGACACCAGTTGAAAAAACGCTAGTTTAACACAGGCATGGGTTGACAACGAACTAAAAAAAAAATTCTACGACCTGGTGAACTGCGTCTCCCTGGCGGTCTATAAGTAATAAGCAATATTATATTTGTGAAAATTCTGAGACATTTCGAATGGATAAAATTTTATTTCGTTTAATACGTATATTTGACTATCTGCAAAGATTTTCTTAAAAAATCGTATTGAAGAGTAATATTTTATTGATTGTATTGGCATATACTTTGGTGAAAAAATAGCTATGTATTTAAGTTTTACAAAATTTATAATTTATTTTTAATCCATAATTTATAATTACCAATGTTATAAAAACATCCTCAGTAAATTAATCATTTTGATAATAATCGTAATGAGGATCAAATCCGATCCGAACACCATAAAAAACCGTGTTTTGTTTATTTTTTTATTATTATGTAGCAAAAATTTTCTTAAAAATCAATTAATCGTTATTTCCAATTAATATTTCGTCAAAAGTTATAATATTTTTACAACGATCATTTTTGTTTGGCTTGAAACAACAAACAAGAGCAATGATCCATCGCCAAATGTTTGACAAATATGTTTAGATAACGTATATTTTAAAATACGAATAAATTTTTTTGATGAACACAAAATCGAGCTTTTTTTAAAATATTTGACGAATTTTAAAATATATACATAAAACAGCTCATGCAATTATTGACAGCTTAAATGTAACATATTTTGTATTACTGACGATTTATTTTACTCTATTGCATGTATGTTACGTAAATGAAGATTTCCCACAACTGACATATAATAAACTGAAGTTGCTTTGCAGAGAAAGTTTCCCTTTACGATCGTATTACGTTCATTAACGGTGTCTGGCTTAACCGAGTTACTGTAGTTAGCCATCCTCTTCGAAGGATAATTATAATAAGTAAATAAATACATTATTTCACACATGAAAACTTTCCAAGTTAACAGTATATTAGCAATTTTCAGCAAAACAAAAGATTATCACCATAATTATGAACCATTATCAGTAATGATTAATATTGAAACCATTAACTGTAAACATTTAGCAGAGTTTAATACACAAAATATAATATAAAGCAATAAATGAAGAATATTTGAGTACAATATTATAAGCTAAAATGATATTCTGGCATTTAAATCGATTTTCTATATGAAACAGATGATTTGATATTTTTAAAATCATATATGATCAACTAAAATGAGAATTACAATACTTAGGCTACATATTGACCAAGACTTGTGATAGTAATTAAAAAAAAAAAATAACCTTGCCAGGATTTGATAGCAAGATCCATCTGTTCACTTCGTTAAAGCTTGCTCTAATACGCCAGTGACTTTGATTTCGGAGCATGCCTGAAAACATCGAATGGCGAGACTTGTTTATCAGTGACAAAGCTTATAATAATCGATATTTTAAATGCCTATGACATTCAACTTTCAATCTGATCGTCTCGGAATATGACGTATGGAGTTAGTCTATTTGTATCGTAAATAATTTTTAATCTTTTTCTTCTCCCAATGTGGCCTGTATGAAGGTTAATTAAAAAAAGTTTTCTGCAAGAACCAGATATTAATAATATATATAATGATAGTATATAATTATTAGTAAGCTTATCGCTTCCACCACAGCACGTCTTTTGAAATAGAATGAAAGAAAGAAAATTTACAGGTTTAACATACGCCCGTGCCTTTAAACAAGTAGTTTCCAACCAAGGAGGCATTCCTCAGATGGAAAAAAACAGTATGTATATTGCCAAAAGATTCGCCAAAAGTTGTAATAAAAAAAATAGTTTTCATACCATAATACCTACAAATAAATAAAACTTCTTACATTAAGAAAGCAAAACTTTGTTGTTATTCTATTAAATGTATTAAAAAAATGTGACAAAGCTATTATTACTTAACATATCAACATTTAAACATATTTATACTATTATATCCTTTGAATAATAAAAGGTAGAGAGGCGCAGAAAAAATTTGTTGTTTTAAGGAATCGTAGTAGTATAATGGTTGTAAATATCTACTTAAAACATAAATGATAAACCGGTTATGAAAAATAAGAAAGGACTCGCGTCCGTTAGATCCGTTACTGATACCAATGATGTTGACAATTGCATCACGAGCCCAATATATTTTCATTGCGCTGTGTGCAGTTTTCATAGAAAATCACGAGATATCGATTTGCTATCTTTAACATGGTAGTTGAAATTGGTATGGTATCTTGATATCAATTTCTGAATACTGGTATCTGTTTTCAATTCTGTGTCCGACGATTGTGTTGTATTTATCGGCTTGTGTAATCTCGCAGACAACATTTCTCTGATCATATCCAACGCGAATTAACTTATCTGTATTTTTATGTTATGCATACTAAATGCGAGTGAAAGCTCAAAGCGAAGCTTTTAATCTAGTAGACACAAATACTAAATTCTTAAGTGAATCTTCCCTTGCAAAGCTTTTCTGAGAATATTGCTCCTCCAAGAATAGATAGGTGCCCGGCAACGGATCATTCTTCTTTAGATAAATCCACATAGTACAACGTTCCCCAGACAAATTTGCGTGCGAATTAATATTATATGATACACACTTCAAGCATGTCATTACGATTTATGCTATTTCTCTTGCGTTCTCGCCACTCACAGAAGGGCTACTTTAAAGCTGGGCAACGTCTCGACAAATTTGACACCTGAGTAATCGAGTAATATCCCTACCTTTCGAGTATTCGTGTATTTCGGTCAATACGTCAGTAAATTACCAAACGGCTTTATAGTTTTTTTAAATTTTTAATTATTAATATTTCTTTCCGATGTCTTCTTCGTGATAAAGTATCGGTAAACTCTAATATGAAACGTGTTAAAATGATTGCTCGTGATATGTATAGCATTATCGTATAGTGGCATAAATTTTTAAAAAATATTCATGTTTTATATGGTAAAAGAAACATTGTGACACACATAAATTGCGTCTCATTTTTTAGCAAGACTTTTTAATAGCTGATAATTAGATAGTCAGGACTAGTTCTGATGAAATAGCTATCATCTATGTATCTAATAATTTTTATAGAACTTAAATACATTGCTATTTTTCACGCTGCTATAAATTTATATGGGTATTTAATTCGTAGTACTCATTTACAATAAGTTGTCAGATTATATTATTTTTTTAAATAAAAGGCTCATTATATACCAAGTAAAGAGGCTTACTATTTCAGGTTAGAAAGTTTTTCTATTTTTTTTTTTTTTGGTTTTCTATATTTAAGATAAAATTTTATGAAAACAAATGAATTCACACCGTGTTGAGTTCAAGTCTCATTTACATATATTTCAAATTTTTTTTTAAAAAACTATTTACTAGTCACATTATTTCTTACAAATTTTAAAGATTCAAAATTAATAAAAAATAATCCATGTTCAAAAATACTCAATATCCGTTCTAACAATGTAACGAATACATACCTCGTTACAACTTGCCATTGTGCCCATAACTAGACTTGCCTGCATTAATTAAGGTATGCCCTCCAAGTAGTGTTTACACTCAGACAAATTTCAGAACATTCTCAGAAAATTCTGTTTCTTCTATCGCAAAGCGTAGAAAATGTGTATCGTTCTGTAAATATTTGAATAAACATTTTGCTGGCGAGGAGAATTCGTGCAGTGGCCTACAAAACGAATCAAATTATTGTTAACATTAATATATTACACCGATTACCAGTTTTTGAATTGAAAGTTTATTTTAATTATCGCTTTAAATTTTACATTTAAGAGATCATTTAAGATTTTTGATTATTCCGACAGAAGCCGATTCGAATGTTGATGTATATGTATGTTATAAAGCAAGTCGAAATGAAATGAAAAAATGAAATACTGAACACAATAATAATAATATTAGCTGTACACTATTCAATCATTTTTTCGTAGTTGCTATCATCAATTTTATAATTCCACCTATATTACTGATATTTATTGATATCTGAAAAAATATTCAACTCTTTAAAATTCCATTATTCAACTAGTGTATTTCTTTTAAACCCTTCTTTTTATAAATTGTACGTAAGCCAATGCGTTGAAGTACCTTCTTCGGTGTTTTATACATCAGCAGTCAGCGGTCTACTACCCACAAGAGAAATAAAAAACAATATACTTCAGAATAACATGTACACGATTTATTTCACTAAGCTTTCATTTAAAAGCAACGTGTTCACATTACATCAATTGGATAACTCTCCCACAGAATTTCGTTAAAATTGAAGAAAAACTTTAAAATCTAAATATTTTATGCAACATTCAAATGTTTTCTTAGGAAATTAACTCACTGACCACTTTCAAGGGGCGACCGTAGAAATATTACGAATTTAACAAAACTTTGAAAGTTTAACCCTCCAAGTGAAAGCTTGAAAAGAATGAAAGAAAATAGATAGTTGTTAATTTCAATGTTTGATTCCATAATAAAACGCATTTTTGTTATCAATCTCACAGTTATATGAAATGTATCTTCATATATTAAAACATTGAACGATATAAATCAGCGGTCCCCAACTTATTGAACCCTACAGGTGAAAAAAATCACATTTTTTAATCCTACAACCACCATATAATTTTAATTTTAAAATTAAACAAAATAAATTATATAAATCTTAAATTAGGTATATGTTTTTTTTTGTAAGTAAAAACACATTTTTTATTACTATTTTCACGGTATGTTTCATGATCAGGATTGGTTTCGCTCATCGAGAACACTCAACTGATAAAACTGATATAATCTACATTGACATCTGTCATAAATTCAGTCAGTTGATAATGTTCTTGGTGAAAGATATTATGGAAAAAAAATATTATTTGAAATATCATACCTTTCCATCAATAATTGACAGTTTACAGCTAAAAAGTGAGCCATCATACACTAGAGGTAATTTCCAACAAAACAATATTAACGGTTGACAAATTGTTACACTTATTCAGGCACTTAAAACTTTAAAGTAATACTAAATAATATAATACTTTATTTGTTGTGCGCTATTTAATATTCACCTACTGAAAAAAATGGCCGTAACTATTTTTATATTTCACTTTGGATTGTTTTTACATACCTACAATTCCAAAAATCACAAAGAATAATTATTTTGAATAGTCTCTGCCACACAAAATATGCGTTTTTAACTTCAATTTATTTAACTAATTTAGTTTATCTATATGTGTTTTGTATGGTTTTCTATAAATATTTTTTTTAGTCCCTGAACCAATAGTTTTGTATACCTGCAAACTTCAAGTCAAATTTTGTTTTAATATACTTGCTTGTAATTTGTATCCGATCATTTGATATTTCTCGTAATCAACAAAACCGGTTCTGATTTGAATTGAATATATTGTGGAAATAGCACTAAAAAAATGTGTTTTTATTATTCAAAATATCATGCACTTCCATCAAGAAGTGAAACCTTAAATGTGATCAAAATTGCTGTATAAAATATCTCTCTACTGTTTTTACTTTTTTTATGTTGGTACATTTTTTTCAGTGCTGCCAACTCGCTAAAAATAGATTCAAAATACCAAAAATCTATTCCAGACACGATTTCCTTACACCGAAAAAATCACTAAGTCACGTTGAATTGGGTCGAAATCTGAGACACGAGTTTCCCTACCTCCAATTTACCGTACCACCTCACCCAGGTAGATATTCTCTGCTGTATTATTGATAACGCCACAACGACAGGTGCTAGAATACCGTGTTTAAATCCAAATCATAAATGTTCACCCAAGAAACATGAGCTTCAACATGGGAATGTATCACTAGGTTATGGTATTCGATCCCTGGACGCCCGCCAGGAAAATATATCATGAATACCTGATACCCTATCCGTTATTTGACGTGCATAAAAGATTTCATATCGATTGATATTGTACAATATCGCCTACCTAAAATATAAACACTTTTACGCATCAGATCACAATAACGTCATAACTTAATAATTGAATTACTCTTCTAAAAGCCCTCGTACGGTTTTTTTGTCCGTTTCAAAGTTAACATTCATTTGATATTACAAAAACTTTAAAATCCTACATATCAATTACAAATTATTAAAGTTAGATAAACAAGAAATTTTTGAAATTAACCGATATAAAATTTTGTCTATTCCTAGCCTAATTTGAATTATAACAACTTTGTACGATTCCATATGTTTTTTCACTAACGACCGGGTTTTCGCCTTTCGGTATCTTCATGCATCCTATCACACGAATGCAAAATAACTGACTGGCACTGAACTGACAAAGTTGTAACAATTCGAATCTGATATTGAAATTCCATCAAGCACCTTCAGTTGATTTCATAAATTTTTTCTAACCTATTAAATGATCAAAAAACCTTATTAAAATTAGATTAATATATCCGTTAACTAATTTATGATATCGACTGAAGATGCTTGATGGAATTTCAATATCAAATTTAAATTGTTCAATCTTTGTACGATTCCATATGTTTTGTCACTAACTGGGTTTCGCCTTTCGGCATCTTCAGGCGTTCAATCACAAGTCTGCAACAGAACTTTGAGTTGATTTATTAAATTTCTTGACAAAATATTTAACGAACCTCTGTTTTATTGAAATAATAACACTTTCTTTATTGTGTGTCAGTTATGTTGCATCCGTTTCCTGATGATGCCGATTGGCGATACACGGGTCATTAGTGATAAAACTTGTGGAATCGTACAAAGTTTTAACAATTCAAATTTGATATCCGTTTATTTCCAATTTTTTTAGATCAGTTCTGTTGCATCCGTGTGCTAGAATGCCTGAAGATGCCGAAAGACGAAACCCGGGTCGTTAGTGACAAAACATGTGGAATCGTACAAAGTTGTAACAAATCAAGTTTGATGTTTAAATTCTATCATCAAGCACCTTCAGTCGATATCATAAATCAAATTCTTTTGCTTAAATTGTAAAATTTATTTTAATATGCTGTTTTAGTGACATGATATATATTGGGTTTTATAAAATTCAAATTTGTTGCAATATATGTATACTTTATAATAGATAGTAATAAATAAAAGTGGTCCGAAATAGTATATATAAAATACCTCACCAACTTTGATTGGCGTTTATAAAATCCTTTCATGATAAGAGTTTCTGAAGTGATGACGTAACAACCAGATAAACTTTGACCTTTCTTTTTTTTATTCTAAAACAATATAGACAAGAGCTTTGAAAATTGCTAACCTGTGAAATCGGTAAAATATGTATAAACCTCAGAAGTGAAATTAATGACAGAGGTCAGTTTGAGGAGAGGAAAATAAATGGTGAATACATACAGTGGCGTAATAAATGACTGGTATCCTTTTCAAAACGTCTGGGGCAGTCATACATAACCATTCCACACTGGCGAGTTAGATCATTTTTATTATCTTTAAAAAACGTTTTTTTGTTTTCATTTCAATAATATGCGAGTTTTTAATAAAATATCTATACAAGACGCTCAAAGTCTTAAATCAATGATACTGTTCAATGAACAATACACTGGATTAATATAATATATTGAGATATAAAGCTCCATAAAAATCATTCGTTCAGGAGATTTGAACAATTTGCCATTCAAGTGAGTAGAATTGAGCTCAACAACATTCACAGCTCGGCTTAAAGGCCAGTGTTTTCTAAAACAGCTATTTACTAATATACAATAATTAACTACTTGAAGTTTGCCGCAATTCAACTTCAAGCCATGTCTTCGTGTAACAAAATGAGGCATTTTTTATTCGAGATTAATGTAATATATAAATCAATAAATCATCTGTATTGATTATCAATTGAAAACAAAAAAATGATCTTTTTTATGTCTAATATGTTTTGCTGAATTGATAATATATCACTTGAAGCATTGCTTTCCAAACTTTTTCATGTCAAAGCTGCTCTAGACAAAAAAAAATGTTAAAAATGACAATTTTCACTGAACAAAATCGGGAAACAGGGATGACGATATACTATTAAGAAAGACTAAGGAAGTTTAACTTGTTAATTAAAAAATGGGAAACTGTTTAATTTCCCACGTTCATTTTAAAAACTCCTTCATAATATGTATATTTTCTTTATAAGCGTCTACGTGTCTAAATCTTTGTAATAAAGGTCGCAAAATGACGGCTTTGGAACAGCTGGAAATCAACAGATATCACACGAAATTTTAAACAAACAGAGAAATATAATTCTTTCACCGCTCTTCAGACCATTGCGAAAGGCTAATGCATATCTGTAATAAATCATCTTCAGCCAGTATTTAAGCTTACTCCAAGTGCCGCCTGTTTATTTTATATTTTTTAATTACTTTTATTAAATTTTAGTTTTATTGTTAGTACAACATAAGCTAGGTCGTTAAAACACAGGAGAAGATGTATTGTGTACCTTTTCTACACAGCTATATATACAATATATCAGTAAATGTACATTTAAACATAGTTGTGATAAAGGTGTAAACTGAAATAGCAATTAACTATATAACTTGTATTTTACCCACTAAATACATCAAAATATTTATATTTATCGACCTGTTGCATGGTTGATCTTTTTTATTTTACAGCGAATAAAAGCTTTCTTGAGTCAAGCTTTAATCTAAAAACAAATGCGTTTATAACATTCGTTGACTTTCCAAGCTTAAAAACCCATATGATAACAAAACATATCCAAAATACCGATTTTCAGTGTATATGCCTTCGCGACGAAGTAAATGTACGTTTAAATATCGTTCTGACAAAGGCGTGAGCCGAAATAGCTATCAACTACATTTATAAAATTTTGTAGAACTATAATACATTGCTATTTTTCCACCGTGTTATATTAACTTTCCCAATTTTTTGATGCAAAGTTTTTACACTTTTATTTACGTTGAACTAGTGATCCTCCAAAGAGTAAATCGATTTATGAAATTGTCAATGAATCAAACGAGTTTCTTAAGCGAATTTACAATAAAAAGTCAAATTAGAGAAGAGATACTTTGTTAAATAATAATCCATGAATTAGTATGGTTAATAAGATTGGATATTGTTTATAATCACTGTCTTGGCTGCCCCAGCGCGGCTCATAGCATGTCTCAGCGTTAGATGCCCCGACAAGACAGCGGCGTCCCGACGCATCGGGCGTCCGCGGGAGCCTTGCAAGATGACGTCGATTAAATTACAACGTTGGAAAAGCGATATCGATATCGACGCTATACCCCCAGGAAACTAAAGATCTCAGTGCAGGGCCTACGAGGGAAACCAGCCAGACATCAGGATATCGTGGTACATTCACCGGCTAGACAGAGAACTAAAGTTTTAATACAGATAAGAGTTGATCATTAAATTAAATACAACATTTTTAATTTAATATAATAGTTTATTCATTCCTCAACAGAGTTCACCACCAATGTATAAAAGATCGCAAGTCACACGTCTTTTAAAGAGGTATTAATTCTTCAGTAGTTTTGCCATATTTTTGACTAGTGTAAGAATGAATCTAGCAGTAGTATTTAATGACACGTTGTCAAAACGTTTTGTTTTTAGTATCGAGTAGGATTAAATATTATACACAACTTTCCAAGACACTTTAAAGTGGTGATATAATCATTTATTACTCACTTATTATCATTCTTGGTGTCAACAATGCTGATACTATTAAAAATTTTAAAATCACATGTGTTTTATCAATCTATCTCTTTTATCTCATTTGGCCACAATAGAATGTTTTCGTGCATGATTAAAAACTCTAAATAAAGCACTTAAATATGGTAGGCTTTGACTGTTCCGTATATGTAATTACTCTTATTGTAAACTCATTATATTAAGGTAAAAATAAAAAAAAAATTACAATGTTTTATATGTGAGTATTCGTAACAATTTCGACATACATCATTCTTAAAACTATGATTCAGTCAAAATTAAGCTTTGCTTAATATATTTTTTAAGATAATGTATAAAATATACATTCACATTTATTCTATCAGTATAACTGTTATATTATGTGTAAATAACTTTAAAACATACATAGTATTTAAATTAAACATAAAATGTATAATGATAGAATAAGTGAGACTATATATTGTCTCTATCTCAATTGTATCTCTTCTTAAATAGTATAAAAGCATGATTATAATTAGGTAGATCACTGTTGTGATTGAAAAAGCTATTGGCAACCTTTGGTTATAAATAAGTTTATGAACCTAAGCTTTGATTTTTTTTTTTATTATTATCTAGTTCTACCACGTTAATACTAATTTAATAAAAAAAATCTTACATTATTTCTCTTCAATAACTGTTTTAGTGAGTATTGATTCTTAATAAAATTTTAGTTTTTGTTAATTTTTTAGATGTCCTAAATTTTATTTTATTTATGTATGATTCGTATCTTTTTGATTTTTTCATGTTTCATAAACATAATTGTTTAAACATTAATAATTCATATTAATAGTCATCTTTTTTATGTTCATACTTTTAAGTTGATAATTAGCTCATGATGAGCAAAATCAGTTATAGTCATAATGAAAATTTTTTAGTTGTAAAATCAAATTGTTTTACATGTTCGAAAACTTTAATATCTGTGGGCGAAAGAAAATTCATTAATAAAAGATCAAAAATGAGTTGAATAAAAGAGACAGAAAATTAATACTAGAGAATTAGTTAATTTAGCTTTGAAACATCACAAGAGTGATGAGAAAAACGGCGCTAATTCAAAATCTTCTCTTTTCAGAATAACTAAAACAATGAAAAGAGAAGATTTTGAATTAACGCCGTTTTTCTTTCACGTATATATATCAAATTGTCACTCACAGTGGTCAATAAATTCATTGAATACATAAAATATTATTGATTGAATTAGCATTTACTTGATATAACTCCATTATAACACGTTAAAAAATAGCAAAAAAACTTACACTTCGTGTTATACATCAAATCAATTTGCCATATTAAATAATTTATTATCGCAATATAAAACTTGTATGTTCGAATAAACAAGAAGTATTATGTATTTTTTCTACCCCACTACATATATAAATAAGTTGATAGTGCTAGCGATGAGCGAAACTGGTCTTGATCAAAAAATATATTGTGGAAATAAGTACTAAAAATGTGTTTTTATTATTTAAAATATCATGCCTTTCCACCAAGAAGTGACCGTTAACATCTTAAAAGTAATATATAAATAAGTAAATGTACAAATTTGAATTGTTACAACTTTGTACGATTCCACATGTTTTGTCACTAACGACCCGGGCTTCGCCTTCCGACATCTTCAGGCATTCTATCACACGGATGCAACAGAATTGACGAAATAAATGTACGTTTAAAAATAGTTCTGACGAGGGCGTAAACCGAAATTGATATCAACTATACATTAGATCATATAATTTTTCATAATTTAATTTTGTAGAACTAAAATACATAGCTTTTATCACCGTGACATAAAATTTTATTTTCAAAAGATTTCATTCAAGAAAAGTGTGTGTTAACCGAAAATTTTACGTCGATTAATTTATTTGGTTGTTTTTTAAGGTATCCGATTCTGCGTAGTTTTACAAAGCTTTTTCGTATCGACCGGTCGTTAAAGGTTGACAGAATACAATATTAAATTCATTATTTAGGTCGTCGGTGTACGGGGACATAATGAGCTGTCCTTTTATAAGCACACCCCTGTCAGTGTCGACGTCACAGCAGGCGCGGCGTAATATTCAGGGCAAACATTAGCCGTCTATCTGCGAGGCCAGGGCGCCCTATCGACGATCTCGCATCCACTTCTGCCAGGATAAGGCACCTCGTTCACACCTACGACCGCAGAACGGCTCCGGTATCGGGCGACGACTGCCGTAACGTCGCAACATTCCGCCGAAACGAAACGTTGGGTTACGGCGATAAAGTCGAATGGGGCACACATTGGAAACGAAGGGTTGCCACATTATCCAGAATTCAATTCCCTAGTCAAATACATTCGCGAGCTTAAAATGCATCTGAAACTGCAGGGCAAAAAACTCACAGTCAATGTTAATGCATTTGTATCAAACCTACAAAACTGGCGTTGAGAATAAAAAAATTTAAAAATTGGAATTTCATTACTAACTCAATTTGAATGACCATATTGATTTTCCTTCCTAACAATCTGGTGTATAATATGACGTGGTTTGATGAAGGAAGATCTAAAAAAAACTAAAATGCTATAAAAATAATTTTTTGGCCATAACTCCCTCAAATGACGCCCGGCCGTCCTGAAACAAGCAGCATTGGCTTCTGCTCGTCCTTCCCAACAATTTGGTTTATAATATGACGTGGTTTGATGAAGGAAGACCTAAAACTTATAAACCTTAAAAATGAAAAAAAATCTTGAGATATTGAGTAATATAAGAATATTATTCAATAGACATTGACTTATAACAAAAAATACATTAAATATGTGTGGGTAAGTAACCTTATTTAGTCAATCAAGAGTAATTCAATACATTATCAATGGGAGTTAAGAAAACGTAAGTGAATGTGCAAAATGTTAAATTAATATATGACTTAGTAAGCACGTAATCTTCCCTTACTTTCTCAATATGATGCATACATTGAATGATTATGTCAAAAACGATATGCACGGAAATATAATGTTGATAAGGATTTAAATTATGTTGGAAAATTAGCTACGGTAAATGGAATGCGACGTGATGTCTACATATTATTTTAAATAATAACTTAACTTATTGATTGAATTGGCATTTACTAGAGGTAGAGCTCCATTATAACACGGTGAAAAAATAGCAATTTATTTTAGTTCTACACTTTTTTTTTTATAAGATATAGTTGATAGATATTTTGGCTCACGCCATCGTCAGAACTAGTTCTAGAACTAAAATAAAATCCTATTTTTTCACCGTGTTAATATCTAAGCCGATGTGCTATTTTCAGTGCAAATATGTTAGAGCCAAATAGGTTTTGATTTTGTCGTAATACCCAAAAATCAATGGACATTGGTACGTCAAAAATTAAAAAAAAATACTCATTGAACTGGCATTTTCTTGGTTGAAATCCATGACAATACCGTTGCAGTTATAATATGATCGAGACCGGCCATGAAGTATATAGTGGAAATAATACTAAAACATTTGTTTTTTATTCTTTAAAATATAATAGCTTTCCACCAAGAATAAACAGATAACACAATAATAATGAATTGGCATTTACTTGGTAGAACTCCATTATAACACGGTGAAAAAATAGCAATGTATTTTAGTTCTACCATTTTTTTATAAGACAAAGTTGATAGCTATTTCGGATCACGCCATCGTCAGAACTAGTTTTTATACCTAGTTTAACTATCAACTATGTCTTATAAATTTTTTGTAGAACCAAAATACATTGCTATTGAGTATAACGTGTTATTAATAATGAAGGTGAAATTTTCTCCAACCTTAACGATTAAAAAAAATGCGTTCATAATAATTATTAAAATGTTAAAAACACGAAAAAAATTGTAAAATCAAAATGTTTTCTTCGCTATCAACTTTCTCCTTTCTTGGAATTATTCATTATTACTGAAGATTAAAATACACAATAATTTTATGTAACCAAATTTCTTTTCAAAAAGTTTGGTTGTTTTGTGCGATAGCAACCTTGGAACTGATACACGTGTTGTATGTTTCTCGGGTATTGGAGCAACCCAGTCTCACAATCGGGATACATTATAAATACATTTAGGGTGGATGGCGGCACTGGGAACGTAGTTGGGTGAGAAAAACGAAAACCTTCCGGGAAACTGTAGCCAATAATTTTCCAAGCAACTACTTGCGCTTAGAACGAATACTTACTTATATATGTGTAATGGCACTGATTGAAAAATATAGGAATAAAACGGTACATATTCAACAACAGAAAAGGCGGCAAACCTGTGATCATTTTAAAAATAGAAGCATTCATATCGTCAGTTAACGTTATTTTTTATTTGTTAGATATATACACGGTAAATTAAATTGATGTTTTAATTTATACTATTCATTTTTTTTTATTAAATCGTTGGTTCTGAAGTAAAATATTAAGTATCAGCGATTCTATGAAAATGTCTCGTGGCAACACCAAATTCGAAACTGTCACACTTCAAGGTCATGATTTTTTATGACATTCTGTAAACCATCGATTGCTCTTAAACTTAGTTCAATTTTCGAATAAACTCTCAGCATAATTTATGATATCGACTGAAGGTGCTTGATGGAATTTCAATATCAAATTTGAATTGTTAAAACTCTGTACGATTCCACATGTCCTGTCACTAACGACCCGGGTGTCGCCTTTCGGCATCTTCAAATCGGTATCTTGGTCAGTTCTGTTGCATCCGTGTGATAGAATGCCTGAAAATGAAGGCTAAACCCGGGTCATTAGTGACAGGACATGTGGAATCGTACAATTTTAACAATTCAAACTCTCAGTAGTTCCCTTTGTTTGAATAACATATCAAGGTATGCCGGGTACTCAATAGTGTGTTACAAAATTAATTATTTTTTTTAGTCTATTTAGTTCAAGCTTAAAAGAAAATTATAATTGCAATTAAACACATTTTAGAAACTTTTTTCAATGCATATTGAAAGTCAGTTCTGTTGCATCCGTGTGATAGAATGCCTGAAGATGCCGAAAGGCGAAACCCGGTTCGTTAGTGACAAAACATCTAGAATCGTACAAAGTTGTAACAATTCTAATTTGATAATTGAAATTCCATCAAGCACCTTCAGTCGATATCATAAATTAAAAAGGCATATTGATTATATTTACATTTACACTTGAAACGTAGCAGTAATTTTTCGCATTCTCCTCTGAATCAGCCTTTCCCAGATAGTGGGTCGCTAACCAGCGATAGTTAAACACCATAGAATATACCACTTCAACTTAAACACAAATACACCGATATACGTAAAAAAATCAATCTTCGTTTAAGCATAGTTCTGACGATGGCGTGAGCCGAAATAGATATCAACTATATCTTCAAAAAATAATTTGATAGAACTAAAATACATTGCTATTTTTTTTACCGTGTGAAAAAATATGCCATATCTGTTTTATTTGATCTGTATGATGTAGGCCAGTAGAGACGATATTAATTCCAGATAACCGCAAATTGCTAAGAACATTTATAAAATGTTTAGGAATCACTGCTTTAGATTTTGAATTCGAATGCAATCTACGTATGTAGCGTTCGAAATACTGAAAATGCATGAGGCCAGTTTAACTATTGAACGTTGTGATACTTAAAACTTATGAAGTCCCATAAGAGACGCAATGTTACTTGGCTTAAACGTAAAATACGGCATGACTAAGAGATTGAAAAACATTATTCAATATGTGCATTAGAATATGGATATTCAACCATTTTGTGAGTGCTTAGACAAGTGTTTCATCGAATATATTTATATATGTGGTGTTCACATCAGCGTTCACTGTGAAGAATATGTATAATACTTCTAATGCAGCATTTAATATGAAATTAATTCATTTAATTATTGGGACATTTTTTCGTGATACATGAAAGTTTGTCTGAGTATACGTAAAAAACTTTATCAGTTAGCTAACCACTACATCTGAGACTCATTGTTCGGGTTGGGGATTAAAATATTAAAACATTATGTTCCATATTTTTATTAAACGTATATGTATATATATACAGAATGACCTCCTTCAAATTGTTTACTTAGTTTTTGAACATTCGGTTGTATATACTTGCTTACTGCTAATTCAAAATAAAATTATATAAATAGGCTTGTTTTGTAATCTGTATCGCAAAAGTTCAGCGGGCTGTGGTTACGAATTAATTATGTTGTGGTGCTCGTCAATAATTTTAACCTGTCGAAAATTGTTTCTCTGTGCGTGACATTCTTTATCGTTGTATAGAAAAAAAAAGAAAATTAATGACCTCTATGTATGACTATGCATCGGTTTCGAAACATCGGGCGGTTACTTTACTTTTCGAAATAATCATTTCACTTTAAAGCAACCAACCCGAAAGAAGTGACAGTTTTAATTTATTTAATTACTTCTTTATTCCGGCAGGGGGACATTATAATATGACATAATATATATATTACAACGCACTTTTCATCTCAACGCTTTGGTTCAACGTTCAAATTGTAATGGCATTTGGTTCGAATTTTTTAATGTTATCGAACTGAAATATTGTTGAAGGCTAATCATTATGGAACCCATAAATTCATTCTGATAATGCGATAGTGTGAAAGAAAGTGACGATTTACTTCGGTGATCTTTATAGTTTATTCTAATTTTAAAAGTATACTGAATTATGAGTGTAAAATTTTTATCACGATAGATCAAAATTTGATTTTACGTGAATTTCAATGGAGAATCAATGGTATTTTGAACTGATATCCTATCGCTTAAGTGTGTTGGCGAGGTTTTGTAAATTGAAAATAATTATTAATGCGCCAGATAATTTTTACAATTAATAATTTGTGATTATGTACATTAGAATTTTTATTAAAATCACATCGGATACATAGTAGGACACAAATATAAGTCAAGGACCTTCTGCAGTTGTATTATTGTGTTTATTAGTATCTGGATAATAATAGAACAAAATAAATCAATGGCTGATTCATTTCGACTGAGCTGTATAATTTTTGTATTTATTTCAATAATTTTGTGTTGGCAGTTCTTCGTTTAAATGCTGTTTTATTCGGAGCTAAGTTCACTACGCTTATTGAAGTAGGTAATTAATCAAAATTGAAGTTTTATAACAATCATTCGAATGCACATGATACGTAGACAAGACTAATCACACATAAAAACCTAGAAAGAACAAACAAATAATCAATCTAGCAGTTGTAATAAAAATTGCATTAAAAAAATACCAACAAACAAACATAAATATTGAAATACAAAAATTATACCGTTCACCGTAAATGTGTTGAGTATTATCACCCAAGGCTTAATTTATTAGTGCCTAGCCACTAATAAACAAATGATTAGTTGGAATAGGACCGCTAGTTACTTAATATCAAATCATAATAATCCAGAGGACTCTCTTTACTACTTCTTAAATGAGCGAATGGCCAAATAACAATTATCATAACCTCACTTATATATCTTATCTTCTTAAAAGACTAGGATTGATTGACATACCACCATGTCAATTTTAACATTGTTGTCATCATTTTAAAAAAAGCATTAATTAAATAGTATTCCACTTTCTATAGTCATTTTTGTAGAGTAGAATACGTGTTATAATTTGGTTTTCGTTTTATTGGAAAAGAAACATTTGTCATGTGTAAACACTATCGTTAGTATGCATTATTAAATCAATTCATTATCAAAAAAGAAAAAGAAAACAAAACAAAAGAAGGGTCAAATAAATAGTTTATTTAAAATAAGAACGTTACAAAATAAATTGAAAACAACAAAAAGATAGGACACCTATACAAAAATGTACGTAAAGATGTACATGTACAAAATTACTGTCAGCGTTATGTCAAACATTATCTACATATCTTATATAAGCGTATAAAATAATTAATTATACTTAATTTACTATACCATTTCAAAGATCAAAAAAACACTTCTTAAATTAAGGGTTTAAAGCTAAGCCCGATGTCTTATAGAATTGTGCTGACATGAGAATATTTGATATAACGTTGCATCACAGTTTTGATATATAATGTTATCTAGATAAAACTTTATAAATAGACAACTCATTTCACATTTGACGCTCTTGACTTACCGAAATCCACAATCTTTTGGTAGATTTAGGTGGGTGATTTTGTTATATTATTATTTCACTCAATGTAGTATTGGTAAATAAACACCATTCACTTTCAATTAATGACTTAAAACACCACTTTATTGACACACAACCAACGCGACGACTTCAAAATCGCAACAATTTGATATTTCATCGGATGGATATTCGTATTTTGCCAAAAATATCTAAAACTTCAGAATTTTCCGGAGGATCAATGTTTTTATGCCACCATTTTGCGTTTTGACGTTTCTGACATTTATTTAGAGTTGCTAACCGTATATTGCCATCTAGCGAATCGTGATAATAACATTAGTGTACTTTCTTGAATGAAAATTTTCTTGGTATTTCATTTTCATGTGAGAGCGCGCGCAGAGCTTCGCGGTTGTTTTTCAAAACTGTTTTGAATCTCAATTGTTTTGAATTATTTTATTTCAATATTATCTTGCCAAAATCTTTTAGTAAACATATCCAAAATGAAGAGTTTGTTTTTTTAATATGTCAAAATTGCACTCTATCAACTCAAAAAGAATAAATAATTCCGCCACATTAAGCCACAATTCTAATCAATCAAAAGGCTCCGAGCAGAAATTGACAGTTCTCGAATCGTTTGGTTATAATGTTGGGAAAACTATTGGAACTGGATCGTTTGCTGTCGTTAAGGTATTGAAATAAGTTTATTCCTTCGTTAAATAGCAGTATTAAATTTTTCGCGAATATTATTTAATTTTAATCTTAGACGAACTCTCTCGCTTTTGGAGCTACCAAATGTCTTGACTCTCTAAGTTACCTTGACATTTCTTATTGTTCAGTAACACTGAATCTTCACAGTTATGAAATCAGATTTGAAAATCGTCCAAACGTGAGAACAATTTCCATTTACTTCCAAAAAACGACAAGAGCAAGATTAATTTCAATTTTCCTAGGCAACAAACAAAGAAGATAAATTGATTTTGTACTCTTGCAGTTGTATTTGTAAAATAAATCCTTTTAATATTCTTATTTACCCTCATAAAATCTTTTTTTTTATATCTCATTATTAATTCTGATCAATTTGATTAGAATTTAAATGCACTCACACACAAAGACAGCGTTATCTAAATATTTTGTAAAGAGTAAACAATAAATTCGAAAAAAAATCTTGTAAACAAATCGTTAAATATAATTTTACATGGTATATTTCGTGGGGAAGGGGAGTACGATTTAAATAAAATGTTTTGCCGTGTACGTTAATGAATCTGACAGCCCTACTCGCTCTTATCATAACAACATTTGTTTCTTGTTATATGATATTTTAGGCTAATTAAACAGAAAACTGACATGACAAAAAATACAAATAAATGTACAATAACTGCCGCATATTTGCCGCGTCTTCAGAAATGTCTATGGCCATTATATCACGAGGCGTAAATGTCTAAACTCTAAATAAATGATATTTTATAATAAAACTAATTTTCTATCCTAGCTTGCTTTGAGTGAATACCACAATTGTAATGTTGCCATAAAGATTATCAGCAAAGAGAAAGCATCAAAAGATTACCTTAAAAAGTTCCTCCCTCGAGAGATAGAAGTGGTGAAACGACTCCGCCATGAAAACCTCATCCACTTTCATCAGGCCATTGAAACTACTTTAAGGTTAGTGTTTATTTCTTCCATAAACTGATAAATTATTGTGACAATAAGAGATAAATATTTCTCTTTTATTGTTTAGCACTTTTGAATAGCAATTATTGCATTTCTTTAGGACTACAAATGAACGACAATTCAATAATATAATGTAAGCAAAATAATAATGAAACAGTAGAACTAATGAACGAGCGGACTGTATTGTGAAATTCTTTTAGAGTATCAAATGAGAAGTCAACCCAGAGCCCGAAAAGTAATAAAAATTGTATGAATAAGCTTTTATGTATTGAATTATTTTCGATACATAAAATTTTAGGAAATCGTAAGAGACTCCTTTCTACGAGAATCGCTTCTTATTCGACTCATCCTCACTTTTTTAAATTGAGAAGGGATATAGGGGGATAGAGCTAGGACAGGACTAGTTATTAGCTAATACCGCTTTCGCTATGCCCCGTTTTTTGGGATCGGAAGGATAGGAGGGAGTTTTTAGACATTACAAACACTATGTCTAAAATTGAAAGGGTCAAACCCAGCTTAAGATCTGTTAAAACATTTTAAAATACGGCATTAATATATAAATGAGGAGAGGTAATTCAATGCCCCTATGAAATATTTGTAGAGGCGAAAAACATATTTTTATTGAATTCGATCCTCTAATTTTCCCATCGCTTTTTTAATTTGGACAACCTTTTGCAATGTTGAAATACATAATATAGTATTTTTCAATTATATTACTAGGTCTCAAACTGAACAATTCCATGAACCGGATTACTCAATAATTAAACAGAAAATCTATGTCAATATACCCCATGATTTTTAAAATGGTAAGGTTAACTGAATCCAAACTCTTTGACCAAAAGCCGTGCAAAAAATATTGATGATAAATCAAAATAATTTGAATTCAAGGTCGAATTATGTTAAAATGTCTGTCATAAAGCTTACTGCAAATAATATTTTATTGTACGAATGGAATGAATACGTGTCATCAAAGCCCTTTAATCTACTTCCACGCTCTCGCTACCGTTCTTATCCATTATATACACATTTATTAGAATAGTACCTTTATGTATTTTTTAGAGTTTACATAATTATGGAATATGCAGTGAACGGAACACTTCTTGACATAGTGCGAAAGGAGAAGCATATAGATGAAGTGAGAGCGAGATACTGGTTCGGACAGCTAGTGAGTGCTGTCAATTACTGCCATCAACGTGGAGTCGTACACAGGTCTAAAAAATTATCTTTTCCAGAAAACTAAATATTAAATCTGGCCGGCCGATTCCCTCCTGTAGCTGTCAGTTGTTTAATGACCACGTAGTCATTATTCAAAGAAACAGTTCAGTAGTGGGTGGAATAAGACTGTATACTCTTTGAATTAATCTTATAAATAACACGGAAAAAAAGACAGCAATGTTTATTAGTTTTACAAAGTGTGTAAGGTTAACAGTTGATAGCTATTGCGGCTTACCCCTTTGTCAGAACTATTATAAAGAATTGCGTGATAAATAACGTATACGAACCGGTATTATCGAAATACTCCAACATCAGATGAAAACTTAAGTCCTTTATCTAATAATAAAATGTAGGGCGCTTAGCCGAGAGGCTTGAATGACAGACATCCGGGAATTTACTCTTCGATGGATTTGTGGGTTAGTTCGAAGAAGGGTTGTCAACCGTCCCGGATTTTTCGGTATTTCCCGGAATTTTACTCGCTGTACAGTATCCGTTTTGAATATCAAATTAACCAGGAATTTCTGCACTTAAGTATACAGGACTACCATAAGGGTTGTAAAGTAATAAATAAATCGTAAAAACTATAGATTCTTTTTCTAAAATAATTTTACTGTAGTTCAAAAAAGATTCCTTAAAAACGAGGGATGTCGTGTAAAGTAATTTAACAGTGGGAGTATGGCTAAATTACACAAATATATTGATTTCAGTCCCGGAATATTTTTGAATAGGTTAGCAACCCTAGTTCGAATGCGTTTCTGTTGTCTCAAATTTCTTCCTACTCATCCAATTCTAAAAAAGGACCCAGCAGAAATTAGCTAACCATTTGTCCTACCTTCATTGAGCCATTGAGTTACATACAATTCCTTAAAAAAAAATTCGTTGAGGAAGCACTTTTCAAACAATTTCATAGGCTCCAATTTCATTGGTATGTCTTTAAAGCAATAAAAACATTTCTAACATATAAAATATAAGTTTTTCCTATGACAACTGTTTGGTAATCAGTTGCTTAACTTTTTTTTTCTTCAGAAAGTAGAGATATTTGTTAGCTAATCGCTCTTTTACACTAAAAAGCTGATGAGTTATTTATTGAACTGACTACAACTACAATCAAAAGAGAGCAGAACACTTCTCATTTGTGACAAACAAACATCTTCACTATGTATTATTTCATAAGGATATTCAACAAATGAATAATATTTTTAGGGACATCAAGTGCGATAATTTGTTGCTGAGCTCCCATTTTAGTATAAAGCTCTCCGATTTTGGATTCGCTCGTGGCAACATGAAGCTGGCAAATGGGATTTATCCTTTGAGTTCGACGTTCTGCGGCAGCTACGCTTATGCATCTCCAGAAATATTGAAAGGCATTCCATATAAGCCACAAAACTCTGACATTTGGAGCATGGGCGTCGTTCTTTATGCAACTGTCTTTGGCCGATTGCCTTTCGATGATTCAAATCATGCAAAATTAATCAAGGTATTTTTACTTCTAACTAATATTGAATTTTGAAGCATTTTAAGATTGGTCAATCATTTTTCTTTTCGCATCATTCTATCTATATGAAATTATTAACTACACAATTTTAAGGTTTTTACTGTTTCAAATATTCGCACAATGAAAATAATTTTCAACACTTATCGATACATATTGTAGTGAGATCACATTGTACATATTAATTGTATCTTTTTATCATTAGTTATTGCCTTCAGCTTTGGTTAAAAGAGTATTTCTGCTAAATTTAAATTTGATACAACTTATATCTTTAAGATCTGCTCTACAACAATGTGGGATTAAGTGCATGTGAATACAAGATGTTCGTTTTTATACAAAAGTAATCACATTGGTTGAAACATTACATAGATATACTTTCGTCAAAAATTGAATCTATTTTTACAAATAATTTAACAAAAGCCTTGAGCCAAGCAAACATTCTGCATGTTAACAAACTGCAATCAAAATATGTTTGCCATACCAAATCCATATTTGATCGCTTAATAATATTGTTATCTTATTTGATGTACTAAAAATTAAAGGTCACTTTTCTTTATTGTCTATTTACAGCAAGTGCAAAGTAGACTGACGTTTCCTTCCAAGCCAAAAGTTTCAAGTGAATGCCGAAAATTACTTGGGAAAATAATTGCTCCTCTAACAGTAAGGCTAAAGATACCTCAAATTCTTCTTGATCCTTGGCTCAATGTAAAGGGAAGCGAAGCAAACGTGGACGTACCCAAGGTAATGAAATGTTAAGAATACCATCATCATCTTCATATTGAACTAACACAGTGGTTGATTATACACTTGGCCCTAGGCACAATTGAGAGGCCTTATTTATTGAATAGCAAAAACAGTATTTTTTTTATGGATATGATGTTCTCTGCTACAATTTCTTTTTTTTAATCACAAGTTTCTCATTATCAATGTCAAAGATAATCTGATTAAAGCATTAATTGAAAATCAGTACATAAATTATTCATTCTAAAAAATCGATTGCTACGATATTATTAGAATTCCTGATAAAATGATAATTTAACACTGAATCAAAACTATACATACATACATATGTCATATATTATATACCATTTATATTTTACTTTACACAGGTGTTTTTAACGAAAACTACCTTACAATATTTCATACTTGTTTCATAGCTTAAAAAAGGTTAATAAGCTATATTTTATGTAAATTTCATTTATCATCTTCAACTTATCTTCAACACCAGAAGGGCAAAATGCTATGAAAAAAAAATTTTGGTGAAGGTTACTTTTGCAACATATATTTTATCTTTTTATCAGGGCAAATTCTTTCTTGCTAGTTTGGTTTTTTTTCATTATCAGTTACCACTTACACATTCTTTTCCGTACTTTCATTTTCTTTAACTATCTATTTACGGTACTTAACTGTTATCAAGGTCAGTGAAATATTAAATTTATTACTATAACCTAAAAAAGTTGTGCCACATTTTGTTCAAGCGTTCAATGAATTCATCAGCATTGGAAGTTTACTATGAATTTCAAATACCACAGCGAAGATTATATTTCAGTAATGCAAAATATATTAAAGAAAAAAAACATCACATTAATGTTGCTAGCTTCCATTGCTGATCATACAGGATCATAATTAATGGGTTTCTATTAAAAAGCATGGGTGTTTGATGTCTAAAGAATTTCTTTCATTCTTGTTGTATATATTTTAAGTTGTTTTTTCAGAACATAAAGGATTTGTTGCCCGTGAAATGTAAGCCTGAAGCAAAAAAAGAATTGTTTAAGGATCTAAGCCTCTTGAATGAGAATGAAAGTGTTTTGGGTAAATAAATATTATATACATATATATTTTTTTAATCTCTTCTCCATGGAACTGCAACCTATAGTTCTCGCAATCATCTTTTTTAAATATTGTATCATCGTTATAATTGTTGGATTTAAGATCTCGTAGCCCCCCTTTCTAACATTGATAATTGTTTTTTTCGGTTTTTCGATATTATTAATTTGAGCTTCACTCATACTATAACTATAATCAAAGTATTTGGTGTTACAGCCATTTACCAAGGTGTCACATTTAAGAAAACATCAACTTTAAAATATATATCACAAAAAAAAATAATTATTATTCATATTAAAGTTTGTACAAACGAGTGAAAATTTCACAAAAGATTGACAGTCAATAGAGTTTAATTAAATGTACTAACTATATTTCTTGTGTGTATAATTTTAGCAACTGTAAATTGGGAAGAATCCATGAAGACACCGATTGCGACATGATTCCAATATGCTTTAGTTGAAATAAAATATACAAGAAACGTAACAGAAGAAATTTGGGTGTGTTTTATGATATTACTGGTATTATTGACATTGATTTATCCTGTTCCCTTCTGAGTCTTGTGAATGATATTCAAACTGTGAATACTTCAAAAATTGATCTTGGGGTTATTTTCTTATGAAGATTATGACGTTGCCAGTTAGTGGGTTAAATAACAAAGTCATTGACTATTATTGTATTTTAATTCTTTATTACATTTCTTTACCAACATTATTTTACAGATTAAAAATTAACGCATCCGGAGCAGCAATTTACAAATAAAAAATAAAATATACAATCAATCTCTCTACAACATAACAATCCAAAAGGTAATGAATAATAAATATGATAATTTTTATTTACTATTAATAGTAATAGGAAACCCCCTGATTTAAATAAACAATCTGAACCGAAGCTACACCTGCCAGAAAACTGGTAACATTAAGGATTATCTGATTAAAATTTATTTTCATTAACACACAAAGTAAATACTTTTTTTATATTGCGACAACACTATTTTACAGGCACATTCATTTCAGAAACAAACAGCAGACTGATTAATGATCGATCATTCATTTGGACAGTTACGCAAAAAAAATCATATAGAATTTCGTACACAAGCATTTGGACAGTGCAATATTTTATTTCAAAAAAATACTATACATAATTTTAAATATTTAATTCATTCGCTCTTTTGCAATGGTCAAAAACAAAATACGACTTGTAGAGATTTTAAAAATGTACATAAATAAATAAATGCCTAGCAGGATTGAACATGAAAATATATTTTTTAAGCAGGTTAGTCTAATTTTGCGAAGTTAAGTCCAATTGTGGACCAAGAGCTTTTTATGTAGACAACAAATGAAATAAAATTTTCCTTACTTAAATGAAAATACTCTTTCGGTAAAGTATATATAAGAACTGTTTTTCAATTTTGCTTTCATATGATACGCAGAAAACCTTTGAATAACACATGTTTTAAGTGAACATTCGATTATTAACAATTTTAGAAGCTATTAATCTAATTATTCAAGATGCATCTCGAATCGAAATATACTTTATAATAATTAATAACAGACAACTAGTCATTTTACTGTTAACTCAAAATGGTATATATTATTTACAGTGATGGAATGGTCATAATATATTTAAGACAATACTAGGAAAAGAGATAATTTTTGGATAACATCAACAAGCCCAATATGAAGTTTATATTTGAAATATATATATGTATAGGAAATGTATTGTGCAAAATTTATACACGGCATTATCCAAATTATAAATTAAATGATTCCATGATACAACACAACAATGAACCGTCAACCGACTTTACATTGTGACTGATGAACGGCTGTTTGCATAAAATTGGTGGCCGGATAAAAGCAACGTGAAGATGTAGAGGCAGGCAGCAATCCAGCAGTTATAGGCGTTCTGATAACATAAAAAAAACACATGATTGTTTTAAAAAAATATTTTTAACGAAAGGCAAGCCTTGTAGTAGTATGTTTTCACCATATAACTTAGCAAATATTTTTAGATTTTATTTTCTACCATATATTAGTCCCAATGCCTTATAAAATTAATGTAAAAGATTGTTAATTATGTGCAGTGGCGGCTCGTTCATATACACTGCGGAGCTGCAGCACCCCCAAGAAAATTTGATAGAAATGAATTTTATTTATTTTTATTATATCTATAATATTAACTATTTTAAAGTGTGGCATGTGTTTGCTGAGCGCGCGCCGATCGCTCTTCAGATGCATAATTGTACACGTATTGTGCCGATAGAGTGTACAGTAATATGAGGCGAGCGCTGCGTAGCGACGTTGCTCCTAGAATTTTTTGTGTCCACGGTGTCACTCACTGTATGACGAGAAGTGCGTAGAGTGGAGGGGGGTCTCGCCGTATGGTCAGTGTCACGCTGCAGCTCGGAGCAGCGTCGGAGCAGTGCAGTTGGGTGAATTGGCTGATTTAACGTATTTGCGGCCACGCGGTCGTCATCTCTTTGCATTTTTACATACTCTTAACACCTGTTGGTAAGTGTTTTACGCCCTTAGTGTGCATGCCAAGCTTCTTCTTTTTTAAATATAACATTTGCCCCTATTACAGGATAAAAATTATGGACCTAACCAAGCCACCAACTGTAACTGAAATGAAGGTTATAAAATTTTCTACTCTATCTCTCGAAGAAAAAGTAAAGATCAAACAGCGAGGTCGTCCAACCCCAAATATTTTAATAGCCCAATCAGGAACTAGCCATAACAAAAAATATGTTCGAGCTTTTAATTCTGAATGGTATGAAAAAAAGAAATGGCTTTGTGGGTGTGAAATACGAAATACTCTCTTTTGCTTTCCTTGTTTATTAATGGGTGGTGATTCAGTATGGACAGAAAATGGCTTCAATAATATAAGCAGAATTAAAGAAAAAACGACTAAACATGAAATTTCCCGAAAACACATAGATAATGTCGTATGTTTGTCATTATTGGGTAGTGTCAATGTTATAGAATGTCTAAGTGAATCATATAAACAAACAATCATTAGACATAATGAAAATGTCATTAAAAATAAAAACATATTGTCAAAAATAATAGACTGTATTAAATTTTGCGGAAATTTTGAACTTCCTCTTCGAGGTCACGATGAAAAAGACGATTCACTTAATCCAGGCGTGTTTAGAGGTCTTGTTAATTTTGCAAAAAATTTAGATTCAGAATTAAAGCTTCATTTAAGTAACAGTTCAGCATTTAAAGGAACTTCAAAAACTATTCAAAATGAACTCCTGGATTGTATGCTACAAATATGCCGTGAAAAAATAACGACAGAAATTAATGAGACGTCTTATGTATCATTAATGGCTGACGATACAACTGATGTTTCAGAGCACACACAAATGGTTATTGTTTTTAGATATGAACTAAATGGTGAGGTATACGAACGATTTTGGGGATATTTTAATCCCGAAAATCAAAAAGCTGATGGATTATCAAAATGCATTCTAGAACAAATTGATGTACTTTTAAAAGAAAACCCGTCGAAATTAATTGCTCAAACTTTTGATGGTGCCAATGTAATGAGAGGGGAAAAGGGTGGAGTTCAATTTAAAATAAAGCAGAGATACAAGAATGCTCATTTTATACATTGTTATGCACATCAATTGAATTTAATAATGAAACATGCTGCAACCACTTCGAGTACCTGTAGATTATTTTTTACTAATTTATTGAAAATTCCTGTATTTTTTTCCTATTCTCCATATAGGTTAAAAATTTTAAATAAACAAATGAATGTTCATTTGCCAAGGCCATCGGCAACGAGATGGAATTTCAATATACGCACTGTAAATAAAGTATATGAAAATCAAGAAATTCTTAAAAAATGTTTTCAAGAACTCCAATCTTCACCGCAAGCTACTGATAAAACGATTACGGATTCATCGGCATTATTGCTTACATTAAATGACGAAAATTTTTTATTCTGGTTAAAACTATTTCACAAGTTAATGCCGCATGTTGAAATCCTTTATAACCAAATGCAATCTAGAGAAATCGACATATTTTCAATACAAAAAAATATAAAAAGCTTTAAGAATGCCATATCGAAAATACGAAATTCATATACCGAATTGTCTTCGTCACAGTTTCAGGAAGCTAGAGATATGTGCGACGTATTAAGTTCAGACATGGAACAAAGGTACTCTTTCAATAATCAATTATTGGCTGCTAAATTGTTTGACAGAGTAAACTTTAAAAAATATCTCCAGAAAATGCCAATTGAAGAAGTCAATCAAACTATCGAATCGTATCCAATGCTTGAGAAGGAAAAGCTTCTTACAGAATTTCACGTATTTTACGAAAGAGTGGAAATGCACAACTTTGATAATTTAATATCATTATTGAAAAATATTCATGCTAATAATTTGAGCGATGTTCTTGGAGAATTGACGAAGCTCTTAAAAATTTTAATTACTACTCCAATGACAACTGCAGAACCTGAGCGATGTTTTTCTACATTAAAAAGAATTAAAACTTATCTCAGGAACACAACTAGTCAAGAAAGGCTAACGGCTTTGTCAATGCTTTCAATAGAGAAAGATATGATTACGAAAATACCAAACTTTAACGAAAAAGTCATAGAAAAATTTGTTAATAGCAAAAATAGACGAATGGAATTTATTTTAAAATAGCTTTTTTTTAATTGTTATTATTTTTGATATTTCAAATAAAATCTAAGTAATATGGTCTTTTACTGAATTTTAATTTATCCACAGCACCCCCAAATCTCACACCCACGAGCCGCCACTGATTATGTGGCTTTTATAGACAAATATATATATTTACTATTTACAGCAAAACTCATCCATAACATCAACTGTGCATATAGATTTGCTTCAAACAAGAGTCTATTAATAATTAAAACACTTAACAAGATGATAGTGCTAAAATCAATTCAGAAAAATCTGTCTGCTGCAGCACATTAACAAGGTTTCTTGTAGGTGGTTAGTTTACTTGATGAAAACATTACTAACACGGTGAAAAAATAGCAATGTATTTTAGTTCTACAAAATTTGTAGAACTAAAATACATTGCTATTTTTTCACCGTGTTATAATGGAGTTCTACCAAGTGAATGCCAATTCAATCAAGAAAACATTACTCTTAAATAAATTAGTTATGTAACTATTTCATGAAACACACAATAATAAATAAAAAATAAACTTCAACATTAAGGCATTTCACAAAAAGGCGACCATGCATATAATTATTAACTGATCGAACATGGCAAGTTCAGCTAACTATAAATTTTTATTTATGGGCCAATGTTAAGTGGCCGATAGTGTAACTCAATTTTTTAGTTTCTCCTGAAGCCTTGGTGTTGATTTGACGGCTGTGGAGTTCCATATTTCTATAACCTTACATAATATTTTTGTATCGTGAATTTCTTGAAATTTGGCACACTGTTTGCGACCCGGCGGAGAGTCTCTGCAGACCACTGGTTGGGGAACACTATCTAGTTTAATTATAGGGAAGCAAACCAAACATTTCTCAAGTATAAATTCACCTGCTCGTAGCCTCTATCAGCATCTCTGTAGAATTCTTCGAGTGTGCTATATTTTTCTTCCAGAGGAAGATCTTCCAACAGAGCAACGCTGCGGTAGAAAAAGAATATTCCCATCAGTACCTAAAGCATCAAAAATAAACAGAATTATTTCAAAATTAATCTCATTATTTCGATTATTTCAATTATAAAAAAAACAACTATGTCATGCTGAAGCTGACAACGTCAGTGCCAAGCAACAATACATAAGGTGTATGTGTTTTTATTTAGTTACTACCACTGAGATGTGAAAAGCTGAATAAGCTTGAAAGGTGAGTCAACCGACAAGTTTTAAAAATCAACATATTTTTACTTCTTATGATATCGAATGAAGGTGGTTGATGAAATTTCATAATCAAATTTGAATTGTTGATACTTAATACGATTCCACATGTTTTGTCAGTAATGACCTGGGTTTTGCATTTCGGCATCTTCAATCGCCTGTTATCGAAAAACCATTCATTTAACACAGATAAGGGTGTTAAATTATTGCGAGGGATCATAAATTATTTAATCAAGAAATTTTAGAAATATACAGTGCAATTAGATTCATTTTACATTCTTAACGATCAGCTTAATCTTCCCAATTCTCCCTTGTATATATATAATTTATTCATGAGTTGAATTCATATTTTATTTCACCTGAAATAAGTAGGTATCTCTAAGTTTAAAAGTTTCCACTTGTATTTTAATGGTAGTTGATTATTATTTGTTGTAAAATCCTTTTCATCAAAAATTCATTAAGATTCATAAAACTTATATGCAATTGATTGTCATTTTTCATCAAATCGTTTTGAAAGGTATTTAGGATGTATGTATGGATCGTAGCCTTAGGGTCTGTGTTTTTCTTTTAAAATTAATTCCTCTTGTATATAACCGATGTACGCTATTTATCGTCTCCGTTCTGTTCCATTCGTGTGATAGAATGCCTGAAGATGCCAAAAGGCGAAACCCAGGTCACGAGTGACATAACATTTGGAATTGTACATTGTTTTACAAATTTGCATTTGCAGCATAGTACTCTTTCTCTTCCCAAAATTTACTAAATGCCGATAATAACAATGTATATATGCTGGAAATTTTCATTTTTTGAGAAACAGGTAGATACACAAAATGTGAATTTAATGTTATTATGAAAATGTCTTCGATTATATATGTCAATGATAACTCTTAGAACAAGCCACATAAGAGAAAATTTCAACTGCAGCAACAAAGTTAGGTCCAAATATATTTACAGCTTTAAGTTTTAAAATAATTGAAACAGCAGTTAATGATTTTCAAATACTTAAAAACTTCGATACTCAAAAAATATATAAATTTTGTCCTTATCATTTTGAGCCTGTCAATATTGATTAGACCTTCAGCACATCTATGTGCAAGAAAAACAAGAATGATAACGGTTCATAATCATTTAGAATTGGTAAATTACACTACAAATTCGACAAACTTCCAATAAAATTCATCATTTCGAAGTAATTCAAACAGATCATTATGGTAAAGAACGAAATCGTATCCCTGATACATTTCTGGGAAGGGCAATAATGAGGTGGCGTGCTTACCAGTTGGAAAATACCCCACACGCTTATGATTAAGCCACATAGTGACAATTTAGGTCCACAAATCTTCATGTTGTTAGGTGGTATGATCAAAATCAAAAAATGAGAACAAGACAGTCGCCAAAGTAAATGTCAGCTGCCCTAGTCTCATGTGATTAGATTAGTGTTACAAGACTACTCTTATATCGAGATCGATACTAAATATAAAAATATTAGGCACACTTTTAAATCTTTATACTTTATCCAAAAAATATTCGAAAAAAATATATTTGTAGTGCCGCATACACAAAAATTAGTATTTCAAAATTTTTCAAACATTTGAAGGTGATTTAAATGTGTATTCATATTAATAGCTTATGTGATATAACGTTTGTGAAAATATAAAATAATAAAAATTATCACATTCAAAGTACAACTGTACATTGAAAAAGATAACTAATTCTAACAACATGTCGATTTTCGTTTCGAAAAATTATTTGACAAACAAAAAATTGAATCCCATTGTGTTGTTACTATTTTAAAATACATGCTTATAGAACAATAAAACATTACTTTTAAATGTTTCTATATTTCATTGTGAAAGTGTAAGTAATGTAAA